>CM045766.1:59874841-60474841 GCA_025200525.1 Camellia lanceoleosa
ATGGCTTGTTTAGCACTAAGCGAAGATCTTCAAGATTTTAAGAAGTGCGAAATTGAGGTGGTAATGCAGAATGTGAGCAGGCGGATTGATAGCCGCTATTACGGTCGGCCAGCAATCATTGATGAAATCAAGCAATAGAATGAGGATGAATTCCTCAAGAAAGTAATTGATGAATTTGTGACAAGTCCAAAAGCGAGTTTAACATTGAGAATGAAGTATTGAAATTCGAAACCGAATATGTGTCCCGAGACATTAGGAACTAAAAGAGGGTTTTAGATGAAGCCTACGATCCGTATTTGCTATGCATCCGGGTAACAATAAAATGTATCGGTATTTAGAAACAAACCTATTGGTGGCCTAAAATGAAGAAGGAGATTGCAAAATATGTGTCCAAATGTCTTGATGTCGTGAGGTTAAAATTTGAACATCATAAACGAGGCGATCTCTGCAGCCTCTCCCTATTCTGAATGGAAGTGGGAGCATGTGACTATAGATTTCGTTGTTGGCCTACCTCGGAATTGAGGCATGGATTCTATTTGAGGTGTAGTTGATAGGACTAAATCGCACATTTTACGCCGGTTAAAACCACGTTTAATGCTTATAGATTGGCTACTATTTATGTTGATGAGATTGTCCGTTTACACGGAGTTCCGGTATCCATCATGTCGGATAGAGATCCGAAATTTGTATCTAGATTGTGGAAGAGTTTGCAGGAAGCTATGGGAGCAATTGAGGTTCATCTTGCATTCCACCCAGATAGATGGGCAATCGAGCGAACAATATAGACTTTGGAAGATATGCTTCGGATGTATGCTTTGGATTTTCAGGGGAGTTGGGAAGATTATTTGCCATTTGCAGAATTTGCTTATAATAACAGCTTCCACTCCAGCATCGGTATGGCACCATACAAGGCTTTGTATGGTAGGAGGTGTAGATCACCTATTTGTTGGACAGAGGTCGAGGATAGAGCTTTGCTTGGGCCTAAAATTGTGCAAGACACTTCTGAAAAGATCAAAACCATTGACAAAGTCTCAAAACAAAGACAAGACCGACAAAAGAACTATCGGGCATTGAAGAAGACCACTTGAGTATGGCGTTGGTGACCATGTGTTTATTCGTGTGTCTCCAATGAAAGGCCAAATCGAGTTTGGAAAGAATGGCAAGTTGTTACCCCATTACATCGGGCCATTCCAAATTACGGAAAGGCTTGGTCGATTGTATAGAGTTGCTTTGCCATCGGGATTTGAACAAATTCATGCGTGTTTCATGTGTCGATGTTGGGGGTTACCTCGAGACCGTTCATGTGATGGATTATCCTTAAGTAGCTATTATGAAAATATAGAATATGCGAATGGCCGGAGCAATTGTTGGCAAGTGAAACAATTGAAAGCAAGTCCATCCCTATGGTGAAAGTGGAATGGAAAGAGCACTATGGGGCGGATGCCACGTGGGAAAAAAGAAAAGGAAATCGACTCGCTATCCATATTTGTTTTTCCCGAAGGTAAATTAAGTTTGGAGGACCAAACTTCCTAAAGGGAAAGCTGTGATACCCCTGTTCCGTAATGCGTTAATTGGTCCTTAATTTGAGTATGATTATGTGTTTAACATGATTTTATGTGCCATTGTGTGATAATATGTGGTTTTGAATTTCTATCTGTTCACCGTAGGAATATCTGTTTGATTTTTCTGCTCAGGAAATTAAATTGAAGGCCTTATCGGCCTAAAACTTCGAAATTGATTGCGCCAATGTGATTGGCATAATTTTTAGAGCCTCTGATGAAATTTAATTGAAAATTGATTGAGTCAAATTAAATTGATTTAATTAATGGTTTAGTACCCAATTATTTGATATTTATATTTTTGCTAGTGGGACTTATTTTAAATGGGCATTCTATACTCAATTTCCTTTTTATATTCATTTGGGCAGATTTCAACTCTAAGATAAGAGAGGGGAGGGGAGGCTATAGAAGGAAAAAGGGGAGAGTTGTGCAATTTTGGTTCAAGACTTGAATCTCTTGAAGATCTAGCTCTAGATTTGGCTAGAGCTTGAGTGTTGAAGCTCTTAGGTGAGTGGATTCATGGACACTTGTTTGTAATTTGTAAGTTCAAAGTTGAAAAATGTTAAAGAACATGAATTGAGTTGGTTTTGTTAAATTTGAAGTCTTAGAACACATGCATGTAGGAAATTGTTATGAATTTCCATATTTGAACACAATGTTTGTGTAATTGCTTTGAATGTTGCATGTTTGAGCTCAAAGGGGTATGATCCATGTAAATTTGTAGTTGAAGCTCATGTATAATCACCATTGGTATCATCTAAGTTGAGAATGGGAGCTAGACATCACATGCATGTACAATCTATGAAGATAGAGCTTTGAATGCATGAATGTGTATGTTAGAATTGAGTTTGGTGTCAATTTGAGCCGTCCATGTGTTAAATCTTTGAAATTGAGCTCCATGATGATGTGTTTTGGTGTTTATACCATTTTAGTACAAGTATGTGTGGAATTGGAGCTATAAAATGCATGAATTATTAGTTGAAAGTGAAATGAAGCTCAAGAACACAATCTGGGATTTCTAGAATTTTGATGTCGCTCAGCAGAGGCGCGCTCGGCGAAATATGTGCTCAGTACTTTTGCGGACTTGGTGTCCGCTCAAGCGGGTAATTCATGTAGCGGGGAGCTATTTAGACGAACCTTTAACGAGTGCCCTAATTCACGCTCGGCGTATTTTTGATCGACGGTACTTTTGCTTAAGGGTCCGCTCGGCGAAGTCCATGCTCGGCGGGGACCTGTTACGAAATTTTGTTTATGCACTCTGTGTTCCGTTTTTCGTTCCTTTTCACTTGTAAACACTCTTAGGCATGCATTAAGCATTGTAAATGAGTTAAAGAGATAATAATAAAGCCTAAAGAGGAAAATGTGAATTTAGAACGAGTTAAATTGTTAGTCACCCTTTTGTGTTCATGGAATGTGTAGGGTCGAGCTCGGGGCAAATTCACAAGCCGATCCTTGTGAATAATATCTGAAATACATATTGTTGTGCAATTGCTCACTTCTATGTAAGTTTTGTAAAGTTCATTAATTTTGAATGGTGGACAAAGTTTGACATAACAAGTTTGAAAGGCGTAAATGCGGTTTGATATGACAAGTTTGAAGTGCTTAAATACCAGTTTGATATAACAAGTTTGAAAGGCTTAAATGCCAGTTTGACATAACAAGTTTGAAAGGCTTAAATGGCAGTTTGATATGACAAGTTTGAAAGGCTTAAATGGCAGTTTGATATGACAAGGTTGAAAGGCTTAAATGCGATTTGAAATGAAAAGTTTGAGGGCCTAAGAGCGGTTTGATATAGAAGTTTGAAAGGCCTAAAGGCGATCTGAAATGAAAGTTTGGAAGGGCGAAAGGCGATCGTCTGGTTTGATAAGGCCAAAAAGGCGGTCGATATGAACATTGAAAAGGCCAAAGGCGGTTTGACATGAATGAATTGGGCCAAGGTCATCGATGTATAATGTTCTAATGTATTTTCTTTATTTGATATTATTCCTTTGGGCTTCGCTCCGCTCATTCATGTGTTTGTAGATGAGCCAAGAGAGGTCAGACCAGCCAGTGAAAGTACGTATAGAACAATAGAGTTTTTGAAAATCGACCCTATGTGTCTCACGCATGAGACTCGCCTTTGCCTTTGTTATTTTGTTTTATGTTGTCACGTTGGCGAACCTTTGTATATGTCTGTATATAGTTCATGGGTTGACTTAGTTTTGGATGATCTGTATGTCTGAACTTTTTGATACTTTAATTACATTTGTGAGTTATTAATGTTTATATGTATGACTTGTTTGGCGTGCCATGTAAGCCTGACTCTAAGGACAAAGTTTTTAAATTGCTTCCGTTTGGCCCCATTAACTTTGTTAAAATCGTTTGGTTTGGATTGAGGCCGTAGGTAATCTCATGATCACGGCGATTATGTCCTTAACCCACGAGGCGAGTTGAGTCATGACACATGGTGTCTCCATAACACCTTTACCAGCGGTATAGTTTTCCTCGTAGCACTTGCTCTCGGGTAACTAATATTTGAATTGGTGGATTCTTCATAAGAGGCATCCTCATTTACCTCCAAGTCAACCCAATCAAGCACATGAAAAGGGTCGGGTTCATACTTCCTAAGCATAGCTACATGAAATCGTTGTGAACTCACGAAAGTTCTGGCGGTAAAGCTAACCGGAATGCCACTTTTCCAATTTGCTGTAAGATCTCAAAAGGTCCAATGAACCTTGGAGATAATTTACCACTCTTACCAAATCTCATCAAACCCCACCTTGGTGAGATTTTTAGAAACACATGGTCACCAACTTTAAAAGATAAAGGTTGTCTCCTCTTATTGGCATAACTCTTTTTGTCGACTTTGAGCCCTAGCTAACCTCTTCCAAGTGAGAACCACTTTCTTGGTTGTCTCTCTAACAATTTCGAGACCCGATGCAGTCGTCACCCACTTGACCAACAAACCGGTGATCTACAAGATCGGCCATACAAGGCCTCAAATGGTGCCATCCTAATACTAGCTTGATAACTATTATTATAGGCAAAGTCAACCAGCGGTAAGTGCTTCTCCTAAGGCCCTTAAAATCAAGGACACAAGCTTTAAGCATGTCCTCTAAAATCTAAATGGTACATTTCATCCATCGGTTTGAGGATGATAAGCGGTGCTAAGAGTCAACAGTTCCCAACACCTCTTGAAGGCTTTGCCATAATCGGAGTAGTAAAATGAGGATCCCTATCAGACACAATAGTCCTGAGGACTCCATGAAGTCGAACTATCTCTCTAATGTACAACTACATCCAGCGTTCAAGCGAGTCATTGGTGCACGGAATAAAATTTGTAGACTTAGTCAACCTATCAACAATCACCCAAACGGCGTCATTGCCTCGTTGTGTTCTAGGAAGCCCAACTACAAAATCCATGGTAACACGCTCCCATTTCCACTCGGTTATTAACCCGCTGGTCTCTGATGCTCGTCATTCACTTGTTGACAAGTAAGGCACTTTGATACAAACACAGTCACATCCTTTTTCATACCTCTCCACCAAAACTGGCGACTAAGATCATGATACATCTTTGTGCCTCCCAGATGCATCGCAAGGCGTGAATGATAAAACTCTCAGAGTACTTCCTCTCGGCAAGACTCCGGTACAAACAAACGGTCACGGTATCTCACACTCTGGTCGAGATACACAGTCAAACCTCTTTCTACCTTCCCATTGGAAATCTTCTCTCAGAATGACTCCACCTCAAAGTCACCCTTTTGCGCTTCCAACACTCGGTTCACAAGTGTAGGTTGTGCAATTACTGAAAACAAAGCTGCAGACTCAACAGACTCGCCCAGATGCAAGTCAAACTCATTAAGAGTACCCAACATTTCCCATTCTCAGATGGCGATAGAAGCTACACTGCTAACTGGCTTTCTACTCAAAGCATCGGCCACAACATTGGCCTTCCCGGGATGATAATGCAACTCAAAATCATAATCCTCTATGAATTCCATTCACCTCCTCTGTCCCAAATTCAAGTCTTTCTGTGTAGCAGATATTTCAAACTCTTGTGATCAGAGAACACTTCAAATTTCTCACCATACAAATAGTGCCTCCAGATCTTCAAGGCAAATATCACTGCTGCTAACTCTAAGTCATGGGTGAGATAATTTCTCTCATGTGTTTTCAACTGCTGTGAGCCATAGGCTACTACTTTACCCTCTTGCATCAATACACAACCTAGACCTTCTCGTGAAACATCGCAATAAACTGAATAACCCAAACCCCTCTCAAAGGTATAATCAATACTAGAAGCGTTGGTAAGTCTAAACTTAAACTCTTGGAGCGACTTCTCACAAGTCTCACTCCACACAATTTGATTTCTTTCCTCATCAACTTAGTCAAAGGTGAAGCTAGTCTAGAAATCTTTCACAAACCGATGGTAATACGGCCAACCCCAAGAAATTACGAATCTCGAAAGCATTCTTAGGTTGTGCCCAATCTTCTCTGTCTCTATCTTGGATGAATCTCTGTCACCCTTTCCTTGATACTACATGCCCTCTGATTTAACCTCTTCTAGCCAAAAGTCACATTTCCTAAACTTAGCATACAATTTATGGGCTCTAAGTAACTCAAGTACTACTCGTAAATGTTTCTCATGCTCCTCCTCGGAAGGTGAATAAATCAAAATGTTGTCCACAAAGACAACCACAAAAGCGATCTAAATTCACGGAAGATCTAATTCATTAAATCCATAAACAATTTGGAGCATTAGTTAGCCCAAAAGGCATTACAAGACACTCATAATGGCCATACCCGTGCGGAATGCCGTCTTGGGATATCCTCCTCCCTTACTCTCAACTGATGATAACTCGATCTTAGGTCTATCTTAGAAAAACAACAAGACCCCTTCAACTGATTAAACAGATCATTTATACGATGCATTGGATACTTATTCTTAATAGTAACCCAGTTCAACTTTCGATAATCAATACAAAGCCGTAATGCTCCATCTTTCTTTTTAACAAAGAGAGTCGGCGCTCCCCAAAGTGAAGTACTAGGGCTAATAAAACCCTTATCTAACAATTTCCTGGAGTTGAATCTTCAACTCACTCAATTCAGCAGGTGCAAATCTATGTGAAGCCATAAAAATCGGTGCCGTGCCAGGCACTAAATTAATAGAGAACTCGATCTCTCGGTGAGACGGTAAACTGACATGATCCTCAGGAAAAACATCTGAGTATTCACAAACTACCCTCGGTAATTCAACCCGAATTTCATCACACTCACTATGCAAAAAGCTAGCAAGGAAACAACTAAGTTCACTCATATGCGGATCATATACCGGCGGGGGAGATCACTGGCATATACTAACCATGTGATTCACCACATTTGTAACATGGTATGATTTTGGAATTGAGAAATGTACTCTATGCATAAAATATTGACTTGGATTTTGGAAATTTTAAACTAACCCTTTATATCTTAAATTTGAAAATGTGATGATTTAATTAGAACATTGGCAATGATGAAATTTTTGAATCTATATTTATGTATCACACTTGCATCATGATCATAGGAATATTTCATAGGTTTAAAAATTTCTCTACTAGATTTTGGTTCATCCCATTGTGGAAACAATTTTTCAGGTGTTAATGTTGGACTATGATTTTGAGTAGGCGTGGATATGGCTGTGGGCAAAGGCTCTTGGTTGATCGGTTTTTGAGCCTTACTTGTTTGGCTGTGTGCCTTATTTGTAAAAGGGTTAAACCCTATTTAATTGATTGTAGCCCAAGGGGCATTTAAATATTTTGACTTATAATTGTTATATCTCATGTCATGTTTATAAAATCATATAATTGTCGAAGAATTAGTTTGCATGAGATAGATGTAATGTCACGCCCCAAAACCCGCCCCTAAAAGTTTGAGCATGACCACCTCAGAAACAGACATAAAATCCGATATGTATAACATATGGGGTTTGAACAGAAGCATTAAACAACACAGAATAACATCCATTGAGCTAATACTAGCATGCCAGGATCACACACTTGATGTCAGGTAATGTATCATATAATAAACACACACGACCATATAGATATAAATAGACATGCGGACCATCCCCGAGTGCAGGGGATGTAACCAACAGGTTAGGAGAAGTTACTTATGTTTTACAATAGCAGGCAAAAGGCTCGATTACACGAAGCCAAAAGCTGCAAGGATCCCACAAAATGGATGAGCTTCGTCTAGGGTTTGGTTGTGATGCAAAAGCAAAGACAAGTGGTCGAGTTGGACTCGGGTGACCTCGGGCGAGAACCTGAGCAGACATAACATAAAGTGAGGCTCAATGAATAATAGTACATGAACAATCCAATGATAACTTAAACCACAAGGTATGTAAATCACGCGAAAACTTATAGTTAATCTTATCTTGTAATTGTTTCGAGAATGGCCTTGGGCGATCTTCAAATAGAGTGGCTTTAAGCTCGAATCTGAGCGGCATGTAAGTCCACAGATTTCCGCAGATTGGCCCTCGGCCTAACAAGTTCCTGATTGGCCCTCGGCCTTGCAGTTCACAGACTTGCCCTCGGCCTAGCGATTCACGGTTTGGCCCTCGGCCTATGATTCCTGATTGGCCCTCGGCCTAGCAGATTCCGCAGTTGGCCATAGGCGAGTTCCTGATTGGCCATAGGCCCAGATTTCACATATGTATGGACTCAATTATCTCGCCAGATTCTAGAGGTGACTTCGCCTTTGTAGCACTTAGTTCCGTCTGACACTTTGTTCCATACTAGAGATCAATAGGTCTTAAAGGCGAACAATTCATATCATGTCATAGCATAAGCGAAGTGGTAAACAAAAGCAGTTAATCTCAGTTCATGAGAATCTTTGTTACGCAATAGTGTACATAAATTACTCCATGGTTTATTACAAGTTGACATAGTTGTCTTGCGGATATGAGCATTAATAATAACTATTAACGAAGGCAAATATATCCTTTGCATTAATAGGGAATGAACAATTCACATCATAGTATGAGTCACATAACAATGTCATTGATATTCAATTCTTTCCTCGAGTTGAGTCATTCATAAGTTAATCCGATATTGAACTAAGCGGTAGGAGTCACGATAGGGTATTCGGGATATCATGTTCCCATTCAAAATATCGTGTTCTGTAAGCGGGGTTTACATTCCCGATTTCTTTCTGTTAACCAACTCCATAGTATTAATAATTTGTATGCAATTCTTATGTAGAATCATAGGTAATTTGCAGGTTATAGCACATTACCGATAACCATTAACCGGAACCGGAATGCGAGTAGTTTGAGTCATCCGATGTACACAAATCTTTCAATGGTCACATAAGTTCACACCAATGTCAATCGACATAAATATTAGCGTCATTACTTGCAAAGATTAGAGTGTTGACAATAAGAATTATTAATGGTAAGTAAATGTATTATTACAGTACTACTACTCACAGTGCTGTGGCGAAGCGAGGGTCCCTCCAGGAATGTGTCCTACGCATATATATAATTCACACATTAGTTCCTTTCCTTTAAATCATTTTTACGAGTCGTTCGCTTCAAATGAATTTACAACCGGTCTAAGATTATCAAATAATTATTTTAATAATATCGGAGGGTCAAAGCAGTAAGCAGGCGGACAAATTTCGGCCTAGGCACGCGTCTGCGACTATGACCTCACGACGTGTGGTGGTGTTCGCCGTCGCGGAAAGCGAATACAAATTCCATTTTTCCCTCTTGTCGCATGTGCGTCATGACCTCCTTACGTCACGGTGGTGCTCCGCACATCTGACCGTGGTCCTGTTTTAGGCGATCCGAATTCAACTCAAAATTAATGAGAACCAACATATTTTATGTACAAAATAGAGGTGAATAATTTAATAGGTTAACCCAACATCTTCATAACATGAATCACAATTATAATTCCATAAATAGACATGATTAGGAGCTTAATTAGGTCACAACCCTTCCTAATTCATCTACAAAATCCAATTCCTTGTTTTCATAAAATATATACACAATACATATGTATAATTATATGGGTTTGGCATGAAAACCAAAGATTAAAGTATAATTCCTATACAACACTTAAATTAAATCTTAAAGCAACCAAATGATGAGAACATCTTCCAATCAAGCATGAATCACTCATAATCCTCAATTACAAACCCTAAGTTGTATAAACATGAAACAAACCCTTCCTTAAGTCCAAGTGAGGGTAATTAAGATGGATTGAGCTTACCTTGAATCAAATCCTACAACTCTCCTCAATTTGCCAATCTTCCCTTGTTGAATTTCTTCCCCCCTAGTTCTTCTTCTCTACACTCTCTCTTTTCTCTCCGAGGAGCTATTGAGTTCAAGTTTATAAGTTAAATATCTACGGAAGCAAGTATATATACAAAAAGTGAATAAAGACGTAAATCAATCAGTTTAATCATACCAAACTGAAATTTCACATTAAATCATATTTTGATCTAAAAATTCTGCTGATCATTAATTTCATATTATCAAGCCTCTAAGGCTTCTAATTTGATCAAACATTCTACTTGTATGATTTTCTCCTACTAAGCAGATATTAATCTATATTCAAAAGATTGATTCTATTAAACTTCACTTCACACAATTTTCACAATAAGCATATAAATGCAGAATAGGGAACAAAGTATACGAAAGCATGTACGAGGTTGGGTTACTACATGTAATATTATTGAATGTTGCATTTCAAAAAGCGGTTATAGGTTTTCTAATCTTTAATTATTTTGTTGTTCCATGATTAAACAATTACTACTTACGAGACTTCTAGCCATTTTCTTTATACTTCTTCACCTATTATTATGGTTTTGCTTGCATCCTCTTTGGGTGTGACATTGAATAAACCAAATATCACTGAATTTGGATTTTAAGAATACAACCATATATTTTCCATAAAATCAATCTTTGAAATAATATGGTTATAAACACAACCCAAATCAAGCAATATTCCTGAAAAACATCCAAAATACTCGATTGATCACCCAAAACACCTAACTTGCATTGTTTAAAAGCAATGCGAACAATGAAAGAAGAAACTTGGGATTCCACCACAAAGCAACAAAATGCAAATAGGAATAAAATAGTGTACATATGATCAAAAAGCATTCAACTAAAAGCCTAACCATATGGCCTATTATTTGCAACTATACATTCAACTAAAACATGCAAAATAAAGTGAAAACATGCAAATAAGCTAACCTACATGATCTTTGCATGATTATAACACCGTAACCATTACCAAACACTGAAAACATGCTTAAAAGGTATTGAAATTAACCAAAATTAGAGGACTTACTTGCAGGTTTGAATATCAAACCGAAGAGCAACAAAAAAAGGTGAGAAATCTTACTTAAAAGCTTTCCTTAAGCTTTGGCTATGCTTTGGGTGTTCCTTATTCAAACCCTAGGTCTACTTTAGGTTGTAGAGCTGCAATTAGGGTTTAGTATTTTGGGAATTGAGGCTAAGGTTTGAGTTTCACCCTTCTAGCTCACTAAAATTCTTTTTTTTCACTCTAACTCTTGGGATCATCAAATGAGAGAATGGAGTATATTTATGTGCATAGTGTGACTTGGGGGCTAAGAAAGGTCACCCTAGATGAAAAGAGAGAATAGAGAAAAGAGAGAAGAGAAGGCTAAGGAGAGAGAGAAATTTGAATAAATTGTTAAATCGAGGCGGTGATCGATCACCCTTGAAAAGCAATCCATTGCTCTCCATATGCGATCGATCTCTCATCGATCACTACATTCTACTTTTTACACTAGATAAAATTCAACTATGAAGATCAATAGGAGTGTAAAACTGGTCGGGAGCCCGTAGGTGGGCTAAAGCCCACTTGCGGCCCGGGGTGGGCAGGCAGTTAGGCCAGTTAGGCAGAGCCCAAGCCTAGCACAGGGGCACTGGGCACAGGCCATCATTTGGAAGCTCGGTCCTCTGGGCCAGCTCATCGGTCCACACGAAGGCCTATTCAAGGCACTGGTCAGAACCCGACTTTGCCCAAGGCCTAGTGTTATTTTTGGTAGGAAAAACTAAAATTTTAGTGAAAAAAATAAATTTTTTTTTTAAAAAAAATGTTCAAGCCTTGCCCAAGCTTAGGCCCAGGCCCACCCACCCGGCTTGAGGCTTGAATACCCCCTAGGCCTGGGGGTGGGTTTAATTTTTTTGGCCCATGGGTCGACCCGGCTTGGTCCAAATTTTGGCAGGAGCCCACGAGGCCCGACATGGGCGGCCAAGCTGGGCAGGGGTCGGGTCAGGCCAAATGTACACCTCCTAACGATCAATCACTCCCTATATGGCAATTGATCGCTCTGCCCAACAATCAACAATCTTTTCTGCACCAATCTGAACGAGCAAGATAACATCGCCGCACGTGTTGTCGTATCATCCCAAGTGTAACGCCCCCAAGTTGCTAACATCTTATAACTTTGATTAACACCTCAGTAATCCTCAATCTTCATTAATTATGAATCCTTAACAATTTAATAATCATATATGCATATTCAAGATCCTTATTTTTTAGATGTAAAGGTTCCATGACTTTTTTTTTTTTATATTCTAAAAAAAAAAAAATTGAGAATTGACCCATTTTTCAAATTATTTGGGAAACTAACCCACTTTTTGAAATCACATTTTAAATATGCAATTTCAAGCCGACATGGATTACGACGCGCTGATGTAGCAAGTTGAAATCGCATGTTGAAAATCTTGTTCAAGTTAACATAATACATTGCATTGATGTGGCAAGTTGAAATTCCATTTTCAACATACAATTTCAACATAAACTCGCATTTTGAAAATGTGATTTTAAGTTGTGCATTTACAAAACTCATTCTAAAAATGACATTCGAAATTGAAATTCAACAATTGACAAACTGAAAGTCCTTTCATTTCAACATTTTTTTAACATATGTAGCCAAACTATTCATATTATTTTAATACATACAAATTTTTATTCAAGTCAAATCATCACTCCTTCTACGTTTCTTTTTTCTTTTTTCTTTTCCTTCCTATATGTTGAAGTGAATTTTGAGAAAAGATAAGGACTCCCTTAACATAATATAGTGAAAGCTATAATTTTAATACAATTACATTGAGTGGTATCATACTTAATTTTCATCAATGATTTTTTAAGTTATATGGATGAAAAAAAATAATATTGTCATACTTTTTAAACAAAATTGTATATTTTCGTTATTTATTTTGTGCTTACATAATATTTGTGTTAGTTTCGATCCATTTAACTTTACTAAAAAGGAGATTAGCATAATTATATGAAAAATGTGAGACTTAATGTATTTATTTTTGAATTTCACATCGTTGGTGACAATTATGTCAATTGACAACTCTCTGAATCAACTATCTGCATAAAACTACAACTATGTCAATTGTAATGTTTATCATTTACTTCATTTTACTCATACAAATATAAACGTTATAACACATTTTTGTATTAAGAAATATGATACAATATACAACAACATAAGATTGATAACATTACATTGGAATCACTATCGCAAGTCATAGGGTAGCTAACAATTGAAATCGCATGTTGAAAATGCAATTTCAAGTGAAGTTGCATTTTAAACTGCAATTTCAATAAAATCATATTTACAATACACACTTTCAATTTGCGGGATAGTAGTCCATGTCATCATAAAATTACATTTTGAACATGCGATTTCAAGTTGAAATTGCATGTTGAAAATCTTGTTCAAAAAGTGGGTTAGTTCTTTAAACAGTTTGAAAAGTAAGTCAATTCTCTAAATTATTATTTTTTTAAAATATTCAAAAAAAAAAAAAATCTTAAGGTTCCACGTGCCTTTATACTTTCAAACTTCTAAGACAATCATTTACAACATGTAATGAGGATTCAACGGAAATTAAAATGCAAAATATTGCCCCTATGGGCTACACGTTCTGAGGCATAAACCCGGTTACAGACAAATGATTTTCTAACCCATACAAAAATAGCCCTTGGCTTAAAACAACAATAGATAAGAGTTTCATGCTCCCAAAACAATTCTCTAGGCCTCTACTTTAGCAAGATCACAACAGCTTTTCCTGCAACAAATTCACTAGAGGTGAGCACAAAACCCAGCAAAGAATTAATAACAAAGTATATACATTTTATACAGTCTTATGAGATGGATGCACATGCCATGCCATGCTCAAAATAGTTTTTCTCTTTTGAAAATCTCATGCATAATGCTCGTTCAAAAGTATAATCAATCTAATGATTCCCATATATCAACAAGGGGTGGTAAATACGACTCGGGCAAATTTCCAAGGCTAATGTCTGGAAGTAGGCTTATCAGGCACTACCAAATCCTATCTTATCAGCTTCTAACCAGAGGGCTTAGGCATCCACACACACATGTTTCTGGTCTTACCCCAAGGACACTCGTGCTAACTTAATTTTCAAACTACACCCCCTAATAGGATTTCCCACCATATGTACCTCAAAATGGTTCATTAACAATATTTGTTCCACAACATTACCATTTCAAAAATGATCTTAACAATGCCAGTTCAAAAGAAAAACAATGAACATGAAATGAAATGCTAATGCAATAAATGCCTATATTAATGCCTTAGACTTTCTCAAATTTTCTGAATATTCTCTCATTTTCTCCACACAATCTTCCATTGTGATCAAGTTCCACATCTCTACTCAATATATATATACAATAAATATTCCAAGAGATAGATAAAAACACATTATCAAATATATTTCATTTCTCTTTAAATCAAAGAAATCTCAACATGAAAATCATCATTTCCAGCCTTTATCTATTCAAGATAAGTATAACAACTTATTATTTACTATTTTCTCAATATCAATTTCTCTTTAACAAGGGATTTTAACAATAGGGATAAATATAATAATTTTCTCATCATTTTTCAAAAATGGATCTCAATAATTCATGATTTCACAAAATCCCAACTTTTTCCCAAATTTCCAAAATCTAGGTTTTCACAAAAAGAAAAAAAAAAATGGTTTCTATATTTGAAAGATTTTATGCAATTAAGAACCCCAATTATCACACAACTCATATTTTATATCGATACCACTTTTTCCTCAACCTTCTCAAGTCTAGGGTTTTCATAAAATTAGGATTTCCTCATTTAAAAAAAAATTTTAAAAAATAATTGCTCATGAACTTCCAAAACACTCTTATAGTTCAAAGATTTTAAGAAAGATTTGAGAAAACTCCTCTTTAAGCAAAACACAACGCCATAAAAATCAAACCCTAACTCAACACACTCCAAACAACATCAAAATAACCATAGGCTTACAAAAAAGTATATATAACTCTAAGAAAAATCCTATAGTGATTCTGGTTTTGACCCAATCCTTGTTGTATTTTAGGCTCGAGTTTCATGATTCTATATTGTTGTTCTCATCTTTTTTCCTTATTCCTCATTGAAATTGAGTTTTGGAGTGTCATGGTTGTGTTTGGAATAGGTTGGTTGCTAGTTGGTTCAAATTGTTGTTGTCCAGTTTTGGCCTCTTCGCTCGGCGAGGCTTCTTGCACTCGAAAGCTTTGTGAGCTCTCGGTACTTTTGCGGAACTGCAAATATCTTTGGGAGGTAGTGTTCTTCGCTCGAGCAAGGACTTTTGTGCTCGAGCGACGGTCTTCTGTCTGTAAAACTTCTGGGAGTGTGTATTCTGTGCTCGAGTGAAGCTTCTTGCGCTTGAACGAGGTGACTCATTTGTGCCTGGTCGCTCGAGCGACAACTCTTGCGCTCGAGCAAGCTGTGCTTCTATTAGTTTGCAAAAACACCTTTTTACATCACTTTTTGATATATCTTCTCTCAAAAACACTAGACCGACCCTCTCTCTCTGTAGAACACCACTTCTCTCTACAAATACACCTAGATTATGGATCTCTCTACCCTACTCTCTTTGATAAAAAGATAGAGCAATGCTAAAGCTCCATTTTGATCCAAATAAAGCTTGGTTTCGGCATTCTTGAAGTTTCTCCTTTGCTCCATTGGTCTTCTAAGTTTGAGGTAGGGATCTTCTATACTTTTCTATGAGTTTTAACTCAAATATTTGTTGATATGTAAGAAACATTGGGATTTGAGGTGATTTTTGAACAAACCAAGGGTTTGGGTTAAAATCAAAAGAGGGGTTTTGAATGTATATATTGGAAATGGATATGGGAGTATATATGAGCTTTTGTTGTGTTAAAATGGTTGATTTTGGTGTTTGGGATGAGTTTGGGAAAAAGGAGATTTTTGCCCTAAATTACCTTGAATAAGTATTTTGTATAAATAATGAAATTGGTATTGGGAATATGAAATTGGATGAATGTTTATGTAAATGGTGGAATTAGACGTGTATTATCTCGTACTTATGGAAAATTTGGATAATTTATCTATTGTAAAGATTGTATATCTGTTTAGAAATATCTTTTTTGGGCTATCGGTGGATGATAGCCATGATTGTTGTAGCAATTGTATGAGGATTAGGCGAATTGAAACTAATCTCTTGATTGTTATCATTGAATATGATTATGATATATATACATTATATATGTATGATATTTGGGAGGAGAAAATAGATGTACTCGATGTTTGAGAGGAGAAAGGGGATGGACTCCATAAATTAAGTTGGCCTGTGTGTCTAGGGTGAAAGTCCCGAAAACCGCGCATACACATGGGTGCCGATTCCTGCGGACGAAATTTTCGTAAAATGGCAAGTTGATGTATCTGTATGATAATTATGTTGGTTGGAGAATTGTGAGGTGTATCCTCTGTTTGATTAATTAAATGAAGTAGGTATATCTAATGAACCAGGATAGAATGAATTGAGACGTAAGTTTGGTATAACATGGTTCGGAATAAGAGTTGTAAAATATTTTGTCATTAGACCTTGAACACGTGCATATTTCTTATATCTTTGTTAAGATTTATATATTGTGCTAGATTGTCTCTACTGGGCTTTGGCTCACCCTACTTGGGAAATCATTTTCAGGTGTTGATGACATGCCTCTGCCAAGGACCTAGCTTGAGAGGATTGTGGAGCTGAGAGCTCACTTTTGTTTATTTTGTATTTACTTTTGTACAAGCCTAGGGCTTTATTTGTATTGAGCTTCTGATTTGTTTTGTTGTAACCAAACATCGTCTTGGAAAGTTGTAAGCCCGTAGGGTATTTTTTTTCGTTGATCATCTAGTTTAGTGTCACATGCTATAGATTCAATGTAGAGCTTATGAATGTGTAATGCATATGTCTCTTTTGTAAATTGACTCTGATTAATGAAAGCTTAATACTTTGTTTATGTCACGTTCTATTTGTCTTTACTGTTAGATTATTGTATTATTTTCGAGTTACAAATCCCTACCTCAAGATCCAGAGAATGGAATAAGAAACCCCCCCAAAAGCAATGGTGTCAAAACCCGATCTCCACCACACAAAAATTTAGCCCTTGGTGAGCTATCCAACTTTGATGAAGGAACGTGGGTCAAAATTCCAATATATTTGGAGAAACCAAGGATTCTGACGGTGGTGGATGGGTGTTTGTAGAGAATTGAGAGGAAAATATGTTTTTGAGAGAGAGAGAGAAAGAGAGACATAAGAGGAAATAAGATACACTCAGCCCAAGAAGAAGAAAAATAAAGAAAATTCAAACTCAACCTTTCCCACACGTGCACACCTTTACGTCAATGCGGGCGTTATACTATTTGCGTCACGACCTCCTACACATGTGGCTCTAGCCCCCGTACATGCAATTTTGCTCCAGCAGCAAATTTTGCAAGATCAAGAAGGTGTTACCAATTGCGACTTCGATTACGCCACTGAAATAAGAAACCCAACTTCGGGAAAAAAAATTGAGACACAATTTTGAGGAAAACTTTAAAAGTGATGAACTTAAACGGCTGACGAGGCCTCGAAATAGTTTTCTAATATCCCACACAAGAAAATAAACATGATTAGAGGAGAATAAAACAATCTACGTACCCGGACATTACACCAAGCCTGATTTCTATAGAAAGGCTTCTACATTTATACTTTTCATCCTTATGCCCTATACTAGAATATTAAAGATGTTATACGCTAAATAGGAATTTACACTAATTTGATCACAATCGTCAAAACGCAACCTGTCATACCAATGGTCTGAAATTGTATGGATGCACCCATACATGTGGGTTAAAATATTCAATGTCAACTCAAGGTTGTGGCACGTCCTCAACACCTAAAATTTATTAACAACGTAGGGTGAACATATAGTCTAGTAAAGAATTCTTTATGCTTACTAACATGTATCCACACAAGAATATGATCATGATGCTATACATATATAGGATGCTCAAATTCGTTTAATAAGAATGTTTACTTTCCAAATATCAAAAATTCTCAAAGTGTTTAGTTAGAAACCTCAATTCTCAATTCATTCCATTGCATTTCAATGAATCCTCTGAAGGGATATGTATATGTCAGTGGCCATCACTAAGTACCATCTACACACCCATAGGACAAATAGGCACCTAATCTACGTTGGTTTTCAGTCTATCATCGTGGATTCTCTTGCCAACTTAATCTCATGCCTCTATACATTATTTGGATTCACCATAACCATTCAATTTAAAATAATGATTTTCAAACCCCAATGCAACACATGCAATTCTCATTTCCATCTAAGTGTGTTCAACAACACCTCTGTTCATCAACGGATTTTCATCTCATGAATTCAAGAATTCAATATACATCACATAAGTTTCAATTCATCCTATGATGATGATTTTTACAACGATGTCATTCTCTACTAATGGCTAACAATCAATCTTTACGATATCCAATAATTCCACAATTTAAAGGTATTCAACTTCAATTTCAAGTAAAGACATTTCCAATATTTGAACAATTTCACAAATTAAGGTTTCAAGAAAATTAGGAATCTTTTTCAATTAAAGCATCCTCATGCTATTCAACATTTGAAAAATAGGTTTTATAGGAAGAATATAGAGAAATACCCAATAAATTCCAAACCCTAATTCTATACAATGCATATTTCCAAAATCCCTACCAATTTCTCAGATGGTAGATATAAACCCATATTAAATAAAATAAAATCCTACCTCAAAAGGAGAAAAGGAGAAATAAAAAATAAAAAAACAAAAATTCAAATGGTGGCAAAATAAAGATCAGCTCTAATGAAAGTGAAGCCCTTAACGTGCTCTGTGATATTAATACTTGAGTTTTTTATCAACTGAATCTCTTAAGGCACCTAATTGAAAGATTTATGGTGAGTTATGGTAGAGAGAAAAATTGAGGAAAAGAGAGAGAAAAAGAAAGAGTAAATGAGAAGAAAAAGCAAAGAAAGTTGTAGAAGTAGATCCAATCGGACTAGCGGTCAATCACTGTGAAAGAGAGATTGATCATTCTCAAATTTCAAAAGTTGCAATTGTTCTTTTGTCCATCACTAGTCTCTGCTTAAGGAGTGATTGTTTGAGCGATCGATTACTCGTTGATCGCAATCTACTACTGAACAAGCTTGAAAATGACCAGTCAAAACAATCACTAGGCGGTCAATCGCATATCGATCATTAGCTCTTGAAAATCAATGAAAACAAATGTAAGTATGCGATCGATTGCTCCAATTGTGATCGATCGCTTTGCCCAAAAAAATTGGTTTCAAATCTCCTATTCAATGCCCTTTATTTATTTTTTTTCTTGTTATGCAAGGTATTGTGGACGCGCACCTGGGAACTCATCGATATCCGCGCGCGAGCCTTTGGCGAGAGGCGCGCGAATCTCGTTTTGTTCTCTGAGCTACTACAGTTTGGACTCAAATGTCACGATTCTGAATCTAATCTTACAATGTGCGATGTAAGACCGATAAATCACCAAAGAGTCCAAATCTGGCAAATCGTTTTTGGAAAAACTGATTTTTAATAAAGAAGTGTCAAACATGGACTGCTTTGCCAGATATAAAGTCGCCACCTAAATATTTTATTTTGGAAAAATTTAGGAAACCCTGACTCGTGCCAAAGGCCACGTGTCCGTCATCACCAGAGTTGCCTCGACTTGGGAACTTGGGTACGAGAAGGGAAGGTCATATAATAAGCACCCCCGCTCGCCCGATCAAAGATCGGCCTTTACTAAACATGATAACTTGTTTTTGAAAACACATGTGCTCTTTTTCCGATTAATTAGCTAATCTTTACTACGTGATGCGCAGAGCAAACAAGTATAGACTAGATCACCTAATTCGGAACAAAACATTACATATTCATTTGTTTGAAAATGGTTTGGAGTTTGCTACTCGCAAGTAGGCTAAAACAAGGATTTCAATGAATTGTTCCAATTCAAATAATCCAACCTTCACCCACAAGCATTGATGATTAATCACATAAGCAATTAGCCTCATGGCAAGCATGCTTTCATGGCAACATCAACACACATTCAAGTATGCTAAAGCGTAAATACTCACGTGTACTCAGAGCCAAAACAAAGAACTAGTTAGAAATCATGTATGACCCTAGTTCATGTTAAGATGGCTAATGCAACACATGCAAAAAAATGTGACTAAATAGGCTCAGCTATCTTAAGATGTCATGTGAAAATGCAACTTCATACATGTATTCAAATAGGAATTGAAATACGATGCGATTAGTATGATACGAGCCGGTGCATGCAATCTGAGATGAATGGATGCAAACATGCAAGCATAAGATATGCTAAACGAAATATGCCCTAAAACTAACCATCATAAGCGGTTAAGTAAAAGGGAGAAAGAAATGGGGTTGGAAGACATGCATCACACACACGCACGCTTATTACAACAATACGCCCTCTCGAATGAGGGATTGAATAAGAAGCTAACTAGCTAATCTAAGCTAATTAAACTAATTATTACACAACAAATTAATTAACTAATCCTAGTTAACTAATTATTACAAAACAAATTGAATAGCTAATGCATTAACTATTAAAGTACAAACCAAAGCAAAAGCTAGTTATCTAAGCATGGCAGCTAAGGAAAGAAGTAAAGCAGAAGCTTCAGAGGGAGAGGACTAGATGCATGCTCGGTCGCCTCGTTCAGAAATCCAATGCGATGCCCTGATTTGCCTCTGTTTTTATATGTTCTCAGAACACTGCACCAAGCTCCAGAAAGATGAAACTCCACCCTGGGAATCCTGTGGGAGGGTGGTCGACCACTTTTGGTCTCTCTAGACACCTGCCGACCACTTTGGTTGTTGAAAAACCAGAAAAGTGGTGAGCTAGCTAGTTTTTCTGGCTGGCCGGCCAGTTGTTGCTGCTGAATCCTAGTTTTCTGCAACGGAGAGCAAGAAAGGGCATGGCAATGTATTTGCAAGATATGTATACACAACCACCCTCCCTATCATGTCATGAACTCAAAGGAGTGCGGTTCTCGACCCTCGGGCCACCAATCGCGCATTTCAGTGCGTGATGGCCGAGAGGTGAAGTTGTACAATTCAATATGAAATGAATGCACAAGTAAGCACATAAAGCCTAAAACTCTATCATGCTAAATCAAGAGTATCGGTGACCGAGAATTAAGGCACATTTCATCACTTGAAGTATGAAACGTCCCTCTTTTCCCGTGTTTGGACTAACACCTATTCCAAACACAATGCAACACATAACATGGCATGGCATACACAATGCGACTCGAGCATGCAAGCATGGAATGCCACTTGAACAACCTATCAAGGCTAATGGCATGCACAATGCAAGGGACAAGAATGCAACGACATGCAATGCAACTACATGGCATGCACAATGCAAATCACAACATGGCATACATAATGCTAAATGCTAAGAATTAGATGGCATACTCAGCAAAGGCAACCATAAGGTTCTAAACACAATGTGAAACATGCATGCACAATGCAACAAGGACTCCATATCAATGCCCACAATGTGAAACATGCATGCACAATGCAACAAGGACTCCATATCAACGCTAGGGACGTGCATACTCAATGCAAGGGACAACTTGGCATATACAATGCAAAGGACTCCATAGCATACACAATGCAAATCAAGATAAGCATGCAAACAACATGCAAATAAACATGCACAATGGACTTAAACCAAAAGGGTAGACCTCGGTCATGCCAAAAGCGTGGCCATAATGCTAATATGAAGGTACCGAAAACACATGCAAACATGTATGCCAATTGGCTCACCATTCAAGGCACTAAAGTGCAACTCTCAAGAACACTTAAAGAGTGAAAGCATGGAAGTGTAACAACGCTAAGTGCACTAAAATGAGGTAAGAAATGATGCCAAATCATTTAAACAACGCAAGTATGGCATGCTAGGGTCCTTAAAGCATTAAGCTAGCAAAGAGGACTACACATGAGGCATGCAATACATGGAAAATATGCATGAACTAAGCATGGACAGAACTTAAATAGGTTTTAACAAAGACCAAAACATGCTGAGATGAGAGCCCAAAGACCTAGCCATGCAAGCATACAAGCTAAGCTATAAACTAGGCAATAATGCATAACACTCATAGGCACTTAAAGCATGATTGAAGTAGGAATATGGCAATACTAAAGGCTCTGAAATGAAGTACTAAATGATGTGAAATCATCTAAATAGCTCAAAGATAGCATGTATGAGTCACCAAAACACAGAGCTAGCAAGGCCAATTGCACTACAGCTATACAAAGCATGAAGGATATGGCAAAGGCAACCCAAAATAGTCCTAGAACATGTTAAAATGAGACTAAAACATGTATGGAAGTAAGCCAAAACAAGCTAGCATGGTGAGCATGAGGCATGATACATGCAAGGCAAATAAGGTGGATTACACTACACCTATTAAGACCAAGCATGGGATGACTTAAGCAACAAAAATCAGAGTTACATTATGGCATAATAACCCCAAAAAACATACTGAAATGATGGCTCGCAAGTTAAGGCAAGAAGGCATATGCAATGGTTCATGTTAAGGTATAAAGGGGCAATCCCTCCAACGCATTAAATAAGTGACAGATGCAAGTGTATGGCTATGAAACATGGACTGAAATCATATTATAAATGATGCCAAATCATTCAAAATAGTCCAAGTAATGCATGCTAGAGGACTTGATACATAAAGCTAACAAGCTTGAATGCATTATAGCTATACAAAGCATGGCATGTATGGCCAAAACAACCAAAATCAGACCTTAAACATGGCAAAACATGAACAAAGCCTTCTCAGAGCTAAGCCAAAAGCATGCTAAAATGACATGTCAAAACATGATGCATGTTAGGCTGATTCATGGAAATACACTACAAGTGCATGGAGCATGCAAGGTGATCAAACCAAACCAAAAGCGAGTCATGACATGGCAAAATATCACCAAAAATATGCTGAAATGGAAAGAAAACAAGCTAAAATTACATGCTACTTCATAAAGCATACAAAGCTAGTTTGTGTGATTTACACTACAAGTGTATTAATCATGCGTGGAGTGACCAAACCAAGCAAAAACACTGGTATACCTCAGCAAAATAACCACAAATACAAGCTAAGATATGGCCAACATAAACTTACCAAAGGTGCTCAAACATGAGGCATATGAAGCTAGTGGACAAGACACAAAGGAGAGGGATGACCCTATCCTATTTAGCACACAAAACCACCTTTCCACCACTGAAAATCCTCTAGATTTCGTGGTAGAAAGATCATGCAAATCTTCCACAAGAGCCTAAAGGGATGGCTCAAAACAAGGCCTAAGAGGAGTAAATCACCCTAAACGAAAAAGTGAACTTAAGCAACTATTTTAAGCACACAAAAACAGAACTTTTTCTAGTTAAGAGCTAAGCTTAAAAACGAATGAAAGAAGGGCTAAAATCTTAAGCAAGAAAGGGGAATTTAAAGGTCAAAGACTCACCCTTGAAGACCTTCGTTACAACTGCAACTCCAGCAGTTCTTTGAGCTTAAACTAGTCCAAGAACACCAAAAACAATCCTCGGCACCTCGAACCAAGGAAGGTGTTTGAGTGTATGTTTGTGTGTTAAACTAAGACAAATCTACACTTTAGATGCACAAAAGGAAGAAACAAGGCAAGATAGGTACAACACTATATCTATCTCTCAAAGCTCCTTTTTTGAACCTAGAGAGGGGAGGAGGAGCCTCCCTCTTATAGAAATCAAAAGGCAAAGCTTCTTGGAGAAGCTAAGCCTCAAACAAATCCCTCCATACATAATAGCCCAAATGCTCTCAAAGGTGCTAACTGAGGAAAATATCTCCAAAAAGGTGCCAAAAAGCAGCCGGCCACATAAAGTGGACAGCCAACCACTTTAAGTGGTCTTCCAGAGCAACAACTGGTCGGCCATGGTGGGAGAGAGTCCAGGGCATGAAAGCAAGCTAGTGGTGTGGTGGCCGACTAGAAAAGGTAGCCCAAAGACCAAGAAAGCCGCTTAACCGTCGAAAATTGGTATCGAGAAGGAAAAGTGGTCTCCAAGGTGAAAAAATGGTATCCCACCCTTGTACCACCTTCCAAACAAGAAAACAAGGTTTGTACCAAAAACAAACCAAATCGGATGCAAGACGAGAGATCGGGAGGCAAAGCACGCAGCCAGAAACCCCGAAAACTAGCATACGGGCATCAAAAGTGGTATGCGACCACAAAAGTGGTCTCCCGGACCACAGTGTTCCTCTAGGCAGAGGCAACGAGGTGTGGTTCAAAAATCACGTCAAACGGAGAACGTTAAGCAATTCCGAGACAAGGCGCGCGGCCAAAGGCTCCAAAAACCGAAAACTAGTCTCCAAACGGGAAAAGTGGCCTACGACCACAAAAAGTAGTCTACGACCACAAAGAGATGGTGTACAAGACCACTCCCTCCCTCCGGGAAGAGAGAACAAGATTCGGTCCACAAACCGAGCCGAAGCACAAAGAGTTCAGAGGCTCGGAGGCAAGGCTCTCAGCCAAAACTCCGAAAACTCGAAATGAGCACAACATGCACCATCACCGAGCGCTCAATCGATGACGTCTGAGTCTTAAGGACGGTCAAAAATGGGGTATCTACAGGTATCCTGGGTCAGCTTTCGTGTACCAGACCAAGTCTCCTATTCAATGCCACTAACACTAATATAAACTTTTCAACTCTCAAACATGATTTATTGTATCAATAACTTCAAGCATGTATGATAACGATACATATGAGTGAATCAACATACAAGAATAAAAGGGTTGTGACACATCAAACAAACATGTGTAATTGGTTCTGAGGCAGGACTCGAAGTGTTCCAAATATGAAGGAAGATACGTGAATAAATAGGTGGATAGATAGATGACACTTAGACCGATAAGTGACATGAACAAATAGACAAATAGGTAGGGGTAATATGGTCTTTTCAAATTATTTAATTGTTTTTTCCTTACAAAAATATTAGATCTTGGATCTATTGTCCCAAAAAAAATTTAAATTAGACTTTGCGAAAAAATAAATAAAAAAATAAATAAAAAATCAACTTTTGCTAGAAAACCAAAAAATACCAAATTTTTCATCATCAACTAAAAAATTAAACGACATCAAATTTTTTTTATCATTCTTCAGAAAATAACTTTTTTAGTATCTTTTCAAACACATTTAAGTTCTTTTACTTCTAAAAAATCTAAAAATCTATGGGGAAAAAAACAACTTAAACAGAGAGAAAAGTGGATGCGGTAATTTGGAGAAAATGAATAGAGCTGAGGGGTCATGCTATGATAGCAAGTTATGACATTTGTGAGATTGACCGTCACAAATATTATAATTAGATCTTTTTATTCATAATTTAAATATATAAAAAATGAGTTATAACAAAAAAAATCACAAAAGTAATAACTAAGACATATACTACATATCCAAAAAAGAATATGTGTCATAGAATTTTCCTAACTTTTAATTTTTAATCATGATAGCAATTAGCAGCAACACGAGGTTCACATGGAAATTATAATATCACCCACACCATAAAGAGACAGAATCAAGGGGGCCATGAGGGAAAAAGTATAAAGATAATTCTTTACAAGAAACTCTCTTCTTTGAATTATTATCTATGTCATTACATTTTACTTCTAATTTAAGAAATGTTTTATATTGCTGGCTTTTTGTCCATATTTTGTTTTACAGCCTATAATGAATATTAATGGTTGATTATCATAACGAATTAATTAATATAATTAATATCTTATCACATATCTTGGTGATATAAAAATATGAAGAAAAAAAAAGAAGACAATTTATAGGGCGTGTTTGGTAATATTTATAACAATTGTATGATTAATTTTTGAAAACTTTGATCAAAAACTCCTTTAATTTCTGTTCTTATTTTTAGGCCCCGTTTGTTTGGGGTTATAGCAAGGGGATTAGGATTATTAATACCTTGGGACTAGTATATGGAGTGTTTGTTTGGAGAGATAGCCTTGGGACTATTAATACCTTGGGACTAACTAATACCTTGGTATTACTAATACCTTGTTTGTTTTGAGAGATGGGGAGGGTATTACTAATACCTTGGTATTACTAATACCCTTGGGGAAGGGATTCATAGTGAGGAGGTAGAGATGGTATTAGAAAAATAGTGAGGGGATTAGAAATTTTTTTATTTTTTTTATTTTTTATATATTGGGAATTTTTTTAAAATATTAATGTTTAATTTTTATAATTTTTTATTTGTTTTATTATTTTATATAAAAATAATTTAACAATTCCTCACTATTAATCCCCTCACTATCAATCACCTCATTATTAATCCCCTCACTATCAATCCACTCACTAACAATCCCCTCACTATTAATCCCCTCACTATCAATCCCCTCCATTTTATCTCTGAAAACAAACGATCCTCACTAACAATCCCCTCACTATTAACCCCCTCACTATCAATCCCCTCCATTCTATCTCTGGAAACAAACGGGGCCTTAAAGAGTTGTAAATAGTTGACAATCACAAAAAATTAATTTCACTTGTTTACTTATTTATTCTATTTTTTTCCTGTTTTTCTCCCACCTTTTTCAACCACTCCCATTGCACATCACTACCACCTACCACCATTGCCAATAATCTCCTTCCCCAACCACCTCCCTTGGCCACAAGCCACTCCTTCTACTGCCTCGATAACCCCCTTTGCCTACTGATCACTATCTGCGCGCCAACAACCTCTTTTGGCCACAACTTTCCGCGGTAGACAACCATCTCTTATTACCGCCAACTACTCCAGCCACCACCAACTACCTCTCATTGATGGCAAACCACCTTTAGTTACCACCTCTCACGTCTAGCAACAATGTCCGCCCATCATCTCCAATCATCAACAATTACCTCTTTCACTTGTTTTCAAAATAAATTTTAAAATACTCGTTTACCAAGCATGATTTATAAAATCAATAATATATTAGTGATATGACACCAATTATATTATTGAAGTGAATTATGTTTTAATTTATGAAATTTCATCATTGTATGACACATTTGGCAGTAAAAAAAAAGAATTTGTATGCCATTTTTCTTCCAAAAGACTGAAATTCTCCATGGTGTCAACTCCCTAAACTCTAAAATTTTAATATTTTATTTGGTTAATTGGTGAAAAGTCCACACTTATGAGGACATATAATATTTGGTCTAAGGTTTAATCTCTTTCGTTGATGAGGACATGTGTTGAAAGTCGTTGCCATAAAATTAGCCGTAAAAGTCATTGGGGACCGAGGATGGCAATGGTGGCAATGAGGTGAATAAATAAGTGACATTAAAAGTAGACATCTAACCTGAGTACCTTATTTTATTTCTAGATCCACTGGGATCTTTTTTTCGAGTAAGCTAGTGATTGCTTTGTCATAGAAAATAACAAACATTACATCCTTAAAAAATCGTGTTCATATAAAAATAGTTGTATCAATAGACAAGACCATGTCTCATATTAGAGTTTTGGCAGCATCAAAGTGACCATACTTTTGGGTTTTGCCACACCTATTTGGGTAGATAAAAGATTGATATATATCATAGAGGTTGATTAGAAATCCATCTTTCAAACATAGTATAACATTCAATAGGCTTTTGCTCCGAAGCTGTATGTCCTCCTCCTGTTAACACACAAAAAGAGAGGTTAATTTCACTTTCTTCTATCGTTCTAACTATTGTCATTTTTACTTTTTAATTTTAATTTAAAATTATTAATTTTATCTATTTAGTCTATAAAGTGTTTTATTTATTTATTTTTATTTCAGTTCATATGGTCCACAAGATAAAATGTCCAAATTAATAGTGGTGGAAATCTAACCTGATACCCCCATACAAAAGGTAATTTTATAATCTGCAAAATCTAAATCTAAATCATATAACTAACCACTTGTTTTACATGTATCTTATTATAAATTGGTATAATTTTATCACAAAATTTCGTAATATCAATTACAAAATGCAGAATCTCACTACAAATTGGAGTAACAAAAAATATCATAACCAAATCACAAACTTTTGTTACATGAATCGCAAAATTTTGTACATTTTGTTACGCTAATTTGTGATGAGATTACGTATTTTATATTTGATGTCACGAATTTTCATAGTAAAATTACATCAATTTATGGTAGGGTGCATATGGTATGCATCTTAAGGGGTGCACACCATAGACTATCCCATAACCAAATACCCATATTATGCTTCACCCCTTATTTCAAAATAGTGAGCAAGAAAAATGAGTGTTGTGTTATATGATTTAAATTGTTTAAATTTTAAAATGACATTTTTACCCATCAAGTTAGCCTTAGCAGTTACTAATTTATTTTTTCATTTGGCTATGGTTTAAAAGCCATTAATGGTTTAAAAAAATTATTTTTTCTAAAAAGCCTTATCTCATCTGACTAATTCATGTTTTGCCAAAAATGAACTTCAACTATTCAAAAGCCTGTAGAAAAATCATTAAAGTTAAGAATGTGCTAAATAAATTAGCTTTTTTAGCATTAAAAGTTTTTTGTAGACTTACTTTTAGTCAAAAAAACTAGTTTTTTTTCAATAGACATTCGTCTCCAATTTGATAACATTACCTCACATTAGAAACTCTAAGAAATAATTAGAAGAAATTCATAGAAATAGAATACAGAAAGATAGTTTAAGAGATAAAAATGAAAACGACCTAATAAAAAATATGAAGAACGTAAACAAACAAACAAACAAAAAGAGCATACTTCCAGTATGTTTGGTAACATTTACGTTTTCAGTTTATATTTACAAAAAATTTATAAACTGGTTTTTGTTTATTTTTAGAAAAACATAAACTACAAACGCGTTTGTTAATTGACAAAATGTTCAAAAAAATATAAAAAAATAAAAGATGGGTGAGAAATGGAAAGTGGTGACAATTGGCGGCGGAAGACGGGGGTGAAAGGTAGTGACGGTGGGTGGTGGGTGGTGGCGGGTGGGTGGTAGTGGTAGGTGGGTGGGTGGGTGACAGTGGCGGGTGGTGGTGGTAGTGGTGGCGGGTGGTGGTGGCAGGTGGGTGGTGGTGGTGGCGGGTAGGTGGCGGGTGGGTGGTGGTGGTGGTTGGTGGGTGGGTGGGTGGGTGCGGTGGCGGGTGGTAGTGAGTGGGTGGTGGCGGGTGGGTGGTGGGTGGGTAGGTGATGGTGGTGGGTGATAACGAGTTGGTGGTAGTGGTGGCGGGTAGTGGTGGCGGTGGGTGGCGGATGGTGGTGGTGGTGGTGGTGGGTGGGTGGTAGGTGGTAGGTGGTAGGTGGTGGTGGTGGGTGATGGTGGTGGCGGTGGGTGGCGGGTGGGTGGTGCGTAATGGTGGTAGTGGTGGTGGGTGGGTAGGTGGGTGTGGTGACAGTGGTAGGTGGTGCAGTGGGTGGTGGTGGCAGTGGGTGGCGGGTGGGTAGTGGTGGTGGGTGGTGGTGGCGGGTGGTGGTGGCGGTGGGTGGTGGTGGTGGTGGCAAGTGGGTGGCGGGTGGTGGTGGGCGGTGAATGGTAGTGGTGGGTGGTGGGTAGTGGGTAGTGGTGGCGAGGTGGGTGGGTGGTGGTGGCGAGTGGGTGGCTGGTGGGTGGTGGTGGCAGGTGGGTGGTGAGTGGTGGTGGTGGCAGGTGGTAGTGGTGGTGGTGGTGGTGGTGGGGGGGGTTGGGTGGTGGGTGATGGTGGTGGAAGACGGGGGTGGAAAATGGTGGCGGGTGGTGGCTAGTGTTGGGTAGTAAAAAATTGAAAACTCAAAATAGAAACACATTTTTGTGTTTTCATTTTTAATAAATTTATAAACTGATACCACTGATTTATAAATTAAAAATTTTACCAAACAAGTTTTTATTTGAATTTTTAAATTTTTATAAATATAAACTGAAAACTGAAAACGTAAGTGTTACCAAACGGCACGTTTGATACTATTTTCATTTTTTTCTTCTAAAATTAAAAAGAAAAAAAAATTGATGCAGAAAACTTTTTGGGTAATTGTTTTTTTTTTCTTGAAAATATTTTTGAGAACATCTTTTTTTTTAGAAATACTTCTAAATTATTTTCTCAAATTTTAAGAAATGTTTTTACACAAAAATGAAAGGGATAAGTTTTTTCAAACTTTTTATTACTTTTATTTTCAAAAACGTGAACAACAAAAATAAAAAATTTCAAAACGATACCAAACACATTTGAAAAATATGGAAAACAAGTGAAGACAAATTTCATACCTTGACGGTAGCAAAGGTCATCCAATTTGAGTAAGTCCTTGTATAACTACACATTGGCAATGAAAAATAAACAAATAAATAAAATAACCTTTTTAATAAGCTTTAGAAATGAATATCAAAAGTTGAACCTACCCGGCAACTTGGCCTTGGACCCACCATGAACGCCACTCATCAACAATGGAATAATTGAGAGCTCTAATCCATGCTTGAGTTCCCAAGAATGGAACCATCATGTCATGATCACCACTGCTTCAACCATCATTACACAACCAACTTTCTTAATTATTATTAGGGGAAATTACAATTTTAATTTATTGATTTAAATTTCATTTTTATTTTTTTTATTTAAATTAAATAATCTAGACTCTACACTTTAATTTTAGTTTTAATTTGGTTATTTCGTTCCAATTGAAAGGTAAAATTAATAACTTCGAGACACTTACGAAAATTTAGACAGAAGAATTAAATTTAAACATGACTTAAAATGTATTGACTAAATTGTTCAAATTTAAACAATAGGGATCAAAGTAAAAACTTGAATCAAATTATATAATTGAAAAGTATTAATTACATTTTTTTGGAACCAAATTATCTCTAGTTGAACAAAAATTGGTTATGTCCAGTTACCTTAGGTCCTTTAATGATCCAAATAATTCATTAGGTAGGTCTCTCTATATATAGATTATTCATGAGAAAAATTAAGTTAATCTAATAATTATTATATAATTTCATCATATTTACCTTCAGAAAAATAACCACAGGTATTGATTTCAAGCAAGTGGTATGTTCTTTTAATGATAAATCTTTGTTGTTCAAATATTATTTTTTTTAAGATAAATATAATAAAGTTTTATAATTACGATTTATTAGATCAATCTTCTTTGTTGTTGGTAGATGATCGACACACTAAGACTTCCCAAAAATAAGTAATTTAAATCATAAAAATAAAATATGTTGTAACGCTCACAGCCAAGTAAACAGAAAATTAGAAAGTGGAGATCTTTGCTTGGCAAGAATGTCTTGACAAAATGAGCCCATTTCGAGATTCATTTTAAACCCTAGATTAAGATATTGAGACTTCCCTTCTTGTAGATCTGGGAATGAGAAGAGTGGGAAAGGCAGGAGAATGAGGGAATTAGTGGAAAAGTCAAGAAGAGAGTGGGTGTAGAGAGATAGAGTGAGGTGAGGGATGCATATAAGATTGGAATATTGGACACCCATTACATAATTTTGTTATTGTTACCTTATCATAAAATTTCAATTTTATTTCCATTTTTAACCTTCCAAACCTAACCCTAATTCTATACCACCCACTGCTACCATCTCTGGCGACGACCTCCAACCCCTTCCCACCCTTCCTCACTCCTCCTTTCTACCTTTAGGCCATGTTTGTTTGGGCGGACTGGATTAAAATTTTCCATGACTAATAGTCCTAGGACTACAATTAGATTAGATTATGTATTCTATCTTAACTAATAGTCAAGTTTAAAATAATTAGTCTGTACTTCAATTGTTTAACCAAATATCGAATTAATAATTTTATTGGACTATTAGTCCAATCCCAAGCTCATGTCCACCCAAACAAACATGGCCTTAGTCTCTTTCCATCCATGCTACCCCTAGCTCCATTTCCACCTCTCCCAGCCCTTTCCTTCCCTTTTTCCCCACCCCTTCCCAACTCCTCTTTATCTTCTTCTTCCTCTCCTAATGATCCTTATCCCCTTCTCACTTCTCCACAACCCCCTTTGATAGAGAAAGAGGAACCGTGCATGCATCACAGAGAGAGAGAGAAACTTATAGAAATGAGAGGGGAAGAAAAGGAGATTGGGTGGTGCTGAGAGATGATGAATATGAACAGGAGAGTGTTGAATGAGAGGAATAGAAAGAAAGTGCGGATGGAGATGATGATGGGAAGGGGGACAAGAATGCAAGAATGGTGTTGAAGCTGTTGGGTTGGATGGAGATGGGTTAATAGGTGGCGGGAATATAAAGAATGGACTGTAGAAATTGAAGGTAGAGGCTAAGGATTTGGGTTTCAAATGATAAGAATGATAGTAGAATTGAGATTTGAGGTTGGTGTTCAAAGTAGGACTAGCAGGATGGTGGCCGCGGGTTGCGAAGTGGCAAAAATGTGGGAGAAGAACTGCTAAAAGTGAAAGTAGGTGCTAGGATTAGGATTTCAAATGTTAAAGATGATGCTAGAATTAGGATTAAGATCAGTGTTCAAAGTAAAAGAGAAAAATTTTAAATTTTGAGGTAAGGGTTCAAAGAAGATAAGGGTCCAACAAAGATTGGTGAATGCTATTAGCAACACTCTTTTTAAATGAGTATAATGAGGCAAAATAGTGTGTAAATGGAAGCACCCATATTTTTTGGACTTAAAAGCTTGGTTTAATGCAAGAAACATGATCTCACCTGTATATAAGAGACCTGTAGCCTTTAGTGCTGAGATTTACATGATATTGGAAACTGTCCCAAATTGTGCGAGTGTTAGATAATTTGTTGCATCTCATCCATCCTTTTATGCTTCCCTATTTTAAGAAGTACAATTCATTTTCTTATTATTTTTCTTATAAATAGTTTTAAGGGTAAATTATACAAATAGTCCCTGTAATTTACACAATATATTAATTTGGTCCCTATTATTTCAATTTGTTCGATTTTGCCCTTAATTTAACGGATTGTATCAATTTAGTTCAATAAATAACAGTTGTTAAGTTTGGTGGTTGGAAAGTCAAACCATGTATCAATTTGGTCCATGTAGTTTACACAATGTGTCAATCGTCGCTATCAAAATCGAGCAAATTAAAACAATAGGGACAAAATTGACACATTGTGTAGACTTTCCGTCCACTAAACTTAACAATCATATTTATTGGATTAAAATGATACAACCTATTAAGTTAAGGGCAAAATTGAACAAATTGAAACAACATGGACCAAATTGACACATCGTGTAAACTACGAGATCATTTGTATAATTTTACCCTAGTTTTAAATATAGACGTATGTATGTTTCCTTCCCTTCCTGTTATGAGTACATCTCAACAAATCGGTGAACAAAAAAAAAAAAAATGCAAATTACACTTTGCCTATATCATTTTAACCCTCAACTAAAATTGCAACAGTTAATTTTGCTCATTTATTATTATTTTTCAATTTGGACCTTAATGACGAAGTCCACTTTCATCTATTGGGATAAATTACACTTTACTCTCTTAAACTATCACAAACTATCACTTTACCTCCCTCAACCAAAAAAAAATACTACACTTTGTTTGGTTTTCAACTCAACAACAGTTTTGAGTTATTTTGTTTTCGATAAAACTTTTTCGTATTTTAATCAAAAAAATTTCTTAAATTTTTATATGCGTTTAATTTAAATACACTTAAAAAGTAAAATATTTGTGAAGAAAAATCTTTTAAAAAAAAGTTCACAAAAGATGAAAAACTAAAAGATAAAAAGATTATAAAAAAAAAATATTTAAAACTGGTATACTTTTGTATTTCTTTTATCTTTAGTGAACTTTTTTTTAGATTTATTCATAAATATTTTATTTTTTAAATGCATCTAAATTAGAGGTACATAAAAATATTATCATCTATTTAAGAAACATGTCCTTAAAAGAATATTTACATGATACAAATTTATAATTCAAGGTGGAAAAATGTAGCATTTTTTAGTTGAGGGGGTAAAATGAAGTGATACTGGGTGACAGTTCAAGAAGGTAAACTGCAAATTATCCAATAGCTAAAAAGGTATTTTTGTCAAAAAGGTCCAAATTGACAAAAACTAATAGATGAGGGAGTTAAAGTGTTACAATTTTTAATTTAAAGAATAGAGTGACATGGGACAATATTTGAGGGGGCTAAAGTGTGATTTACCCAATAAAAAATGCATGTGTACTGGCCAATTCAAAATATATATCGATTATGACCGATATCATTGGTTTACAATGATACGACAAGTAGGCTACTATAAAACACTCCCTTCAACTATGGCTTGTTTTTAGTTACCACATCTCTGAATTTCTAATATGCTTTGCTCGATCCACTCAATCTTGTTACATTGTAACTAATAAGAATTCTTCTTTCAATATAGCTATTTAAAAATTTTCTTTTAAACAAATAATATCAAATGTACCTTTCGGATATGGAGCGCTTCTCGAACTCTATCATTGTTATTCCAAATATAGGACGGTTTATGCGCATTGATCTACAATCAAAGATGTCAATCAAATAGTCATAAGATAATCTCCTTATCAAACCATACTTATGGGATCATTGGGATAAAATCGTGCAATTTCAAATGCTATATTAGAGCATCAACAATGTTGAATGTCATTGTCAAATTTTAGCTATGCCATAATACAAAAATGTAAAAGTTTGGCAACCTTGCTCCAAACATGTGGCATGGTGAAAGGTTTACATTGGGGTTTGCCCTACGTTCTTCACCTACTTTATGGAATACTTGTCAACGATAGCAATGCTAAAATTTTGCTACTTCAATGATAGCTTCATTAAAGCACCCATTGCTATAATATAGGTATGGTAACTCAAATAGCCTCCCCATTGAGCTACTCTTACAATTGGCGAGATCCAATTTGGCGGATTTGCATGGGAATCCCTCACTAATCAAGTCATTCTCCTTTATTGTAAAATGTGTAAAATTGATAACTCATCTTGTACTATTTAAAAGTCATAACACAAAAATATAATATTTTAGTCAATTCATTCGGTATTGGTATAAAATTTTGGATCCAAAATAGACCATAGCTTATGAAACCTTATTAAAATTCAAAATTTGATCCATTTGTTTTTCTTAATACGATAGCATATTACCACTAATTTTTCATTTCTTAGAACAATATACCATGCTAAGTCTAAATTGGGAGCAAATTATTGGAAAAGTTAGGAGGGCTTACGACTAGAATCACAAGGCGATGATTGACGGACAACAAGCTCTATATTTTTCTCATTGACATATCTTCTTTCACTAAACAATTCCTGTGGTTTTGGGGAAGCAAAACCACATGATGGTTCCAAAATTTGAGATTTTAGAACTCCATCAATACACTACAAACACAAACAAAGAAGTTTTATCAACTTAGTAACCAAGAAAAAGCACACAACAAGGTAATGGAAAGGTGTGTAGGACAAAAAATAATATATTGACACGAGAGTAAGCACGATGATCCTGCAAACACCTTGTATAGTTTTGGGATCTATATTCAAATACTCTCCTTGACAGCTTCTTTGCAATGACTGGAAAAATAGAATTCACATATTGTCTCCGTCCTAACAAGTTTAGACATATACATAGACATGGACACGAGATTTAGTGATTTCAAAAAAAATAAATTACGCTAACCTCTCTTGAGTTTTAGAGAAAATAGAACAAATCTTACAATTTTGACATAATTATACTGAACTCTATTTTAGTAATGTTAAAGAGATCAAAACTAATGCAATGGTATGAAAACATAATGATATGTAAAATATATATATTTCAATATGAAAAAGAGGATAATATCATTTTTTTCATTCATACGGCTAATCTGATGAAAAGGGGACCAAGTGTTATATGAATTGCAATCTTAAGGGAACCCAATGTAATTATGCCAAATTTGTAATCTTAAATGATTGGCCTGGTGGTCAATGCTTGGGGCTTGGGGCTTAGGATTTGGGGGTATGCTCCCTCCAAGGTTTTAGGTTCAAAATCTCTTAAGTGCAAACAATTTGTTGGAGGAGCCAATCTATACGAGGCTTTACCTTGACTTTAATTGGGACCACCACAGATGGACGGTGGGATTGGTCTTATGAATTAGTCCGTCATTTGGGCCGAATACCAAGTTATCAAAAAATTATGCCAAATTTATAGGACTTATTGTATTTTTTTTTTTTTTTCAGCTCAAGGGAGATTAGTGTAATTTAACTTGTCAAAAAAAAATGAGGACTCAAACACAAGAGGAACATGACAATAAAAAAAATATTATATATATTTTTAATTGCTATAAAATTAATATCATCTACAAATAATTAAAATTAACAAAAATTAATGCCAATTCGATATTTAAAAATAAATCTCACTCTTATGTTATCTCTTATCATTTATGTCTTCTTTTATAGATGGGCAATTAATTATTTATTTATGGTGTCACATCACACTAAAATGTCTAAAATACCCTCACTCAACTTAAAAATTACATTTTTCTCAAGCCCACAAAATGTAAACATTGAGGGTAAGTCCGTAATTTTTTAGCCTGCTTTTTGCCTTCCCAAATGAGTCACAAAACGCAGCTTCGGAATTTGCTCCAAAACGCAACCCTGCGTTTTTCTTGCTTCCCAAAAGTAGCCTAAATCTATGTAAAAAGTAATAACCATTCAAAATCAAGCCTCCATTAAATGCATTAACAAGGAAAAAAAAAAAAAAAAGATTTAGTTGGTGTGTCCCCAACATGTTTGCTCGAAAACAAATTAATTAAATAACAGGACACCTATTAGCGTGTCCCATATTTATCCCATTGTCTGACACCGCTACGACATATATTTCAAAGTGTCAGTGTTTCGTGATCTCTTTCATTACCTTTGTCATAGGCACTCAATCTGTTCAGTCTATTCTATTTATCTTTGAAACGATGTCACGTGTGAGGAGGGGTATTAGTTTGATCAACATTTTATTTAAAAATATTTGGAACAATTGTGATTTGTGATAATTCTTGATGAAATAACATTAAATGAAGATATTTGAGTAGATTTTAAAAGAGAGATTGAATTTATTTGAGTATTAAAGCACCTCATAGAGTTAAATGCGAAATAAGTCCCACTCTGTGAGCAAATGGGATTGCATAATTGCCGTCATCAGGAGTTGTAATTGGGTTGCCAAGTAGGTATCCCTAAACCATTTCAGAATGAGAAAAATTATTCATAATTTATGCAAAATAAATAAATAAATAAATAAATAACAAGAATTATGTGATAATATCATTTGTATAAATAAATTTATCTTCATAAATGTATCATTATATATGAAAATTCTATATTTTTTTTAAAAAAAAATTACACTAGTAATCCTTGTGCCGACCCTTGTTTCACTTTGGTACTTACACTTTCAATTGGTTCAATTTTGATATTCAATTTTAGATTTTGTATCAATTTGGTTCAATTTAAAATGCCATTATGATTTTTTACGAAAATTATCGCTGAATTGGTTGATTTTTAATCATTGAATTGATCAAATTTACAATTTTATCCATAAAAGCTAGAGATATTCCACTCATGTACGTATTTTTCATAAAATAATGCTAATAGTTATGATCAGTTAAACCAAATTGAGGTAAAATTCAAAATTAAAATCGAACCAATTAAAATTATAAAACAAAATAGAAACTACTAATTTAATTTGCCCCACTCCTTTAGAATCACAAACACTTTGTAACTTTGTGAGGCATTAAAATTTAATTCTCATGTTTCTATCAACCCAAACGATGCCATCCAGCTCAGCCCCCAAAAAAAAAAAAATCCCAAAAGATACAATCTAAGAGTGGCCTAGTTAGGGTTGGTTTGGAATGTCTTAAAAAAGTGTACTTTTTGACTTATTATTGTAACAGAAAAGAGATACAAAGAGAAAGAGGTACAAACCTTGAGATTGATAAGTGGTTTAATGCATGCTCCGTTTCCTGCATTGCAACACAGTACACTTGATCAATCCCTTCTTCAAATTACAGCCGAGTCTTTTTTTCTTTTCTTTTTTCTTTTTTTTTTTTCAGAAATTATAAATAAAAAAATTAACAAATAAAAAAATTCCAAAGTTTGACCTCAATAATAAATTAAACCACAAGTTTTTAATTATTTAAATCGTAAATTTTTTAAATAATTTTAATTTGTTACGGAGTTTAATTTTTATCAATTTGAACATATATTTACATTATATGAAATCACGTACAAGTGTCTAATTGGGCCGGTCTTAAGATTTTTGGGGGCAAGGCATATGGTATTTATGACTTACGGTTTACCCTTATCGATTTCTCTATCGTCCATTTAGTTGACTTACGGTTTGCTTCCCAGACAAAAGCCAGAGAAATGGACTTTGAGAACCAAGAGTTAGAGATTGTATCTATGGGAGAAGAGAATACACTGTGGAACCTGTTAAGTGGTTAAAAGATTTCTTATTTGCAAGTTTTATCCAACATATTTTATAATTTAAATTTGAACCCCGAAATTTGTTTGGGCCTTTAGTCATCTGTGTTGTGAAGTAAAAGAATATTGGATTGGGCCTTCAGTTTTGGACTATTAATATTACATTGACTAAAACTATTTTGAGGCCCTTAAATTTTAATAAAATTAAGGGGTTCAAAGCGGCACTGTTGCTTGCCTTGGACCAGAGCAAGCCTGTGTCCAGTGCAAATATTTATCTAAAGTGTCTAATTTATCTAATCCTATGTCTAAGGAGATATAAAGACACTACAAAATATTCATGCTTTTCAATGCACTTTTTTATATTTTTAAAAGTGAAAGGACGTTTAAAGATGTTATACAACATTTCATATATAATATGAAAGTTTTATTTATATGATTAACTTGAATTACTTAGATGAGTAATGATTCATCCCCCCTTTTCTCTCCATCCTCTTTGACCCCCTCTCTCTCTCTCATTGGTTACATTTTCTTTTTCTTTTTCTTTTTTTTCCTACTCCTCCAATCACCACCCGCCACGTGGCAAAGGGGGTGACCCCCAAAAGGGGGTCTCAAGCATTATTCTACTTAGATATGCTTCTTAGATTTCTGGCTACACATATCGGTGTATATGTTAGCGACAAATTTTAGAGTTGTACCAATAGAATTTTCGTAAATTTTCTCTTACCCATCATTTACTTTCTTACCATTTGATATCAGTTGAAGTATAATTGAAATAGTAATGCCTGTGTATGACTCTCCATCCACGTAAACTAGATTTGAGACGAAGTCTGGATGATCAATCAACCATTGCAAAAAGTTTTCAAAACAATAAGATTGTATATATGTATAGTCTTTTTAAATTCTGAAATTATGTACAACTGGTTGTTCTTCATTTACTCTCCAAAAGCCACTCTAAAGCATTGTTTCATGTTGCTTTTATTGGATAGTTTAAAAAGGTACCTTCTTGAGAAATTCATAGGCTTGGTCACATGATTGCAAATCAGAACATTGAGAAGCAAGTGATGTCATTCCGTACAGTACCAACATGCAAGTCTATAAAGATTACACTTGCAACCTGATATTTATCATTGCACCATGATCAAATTAACGTTATCGTATGTGCTCATGCACATAATCATTGGATGAAACACTTCTCTCCCATCAATTCGACTTTTAGTCCCAATTTTTTGTGAGAGGACAAGTGGATTTCATTGTGGGATTCATTTTCCCTCTCACAAATTCATATCACATCCATCTCGTTTGGAAATGAAATGGACTGGACATTGTTGTCGAGTCCGATCAAAGGTCATTCTTTGAGTGACCCCTTATGTGTAGATTATTCATTAAAAATAAAATAAAATTTATCATAAAATCACAATTACGTTATTTCTTCATATGTATCTTTAAAAAAAAATACCAAATATGCTTTTAAAAATAAGCCATCTATTTTTTTGAAGATACATATGTTGGAATATGTTATTATTATTACTAAATCATTTTTTTTTTTTTTGGTTAGACAAACTATGGTTGATGTTAGGGTAACATATAATATTTTAATGCATTAGATAGTATATATATAGTTGCTCTTTACAGCGTATAAAATTAGAATGACAATAATAGGCTCACGCTTCGTGTATTCTATCTACCTTCGTCCATGAATTTGGATTCAAGACTAAAGTGGGCAAACTCCCTTCTTTCTGGTTGGCCTCAAAATTTAGTGGACCTGCAAATTAGTTAAGCATTATATATTCTCAATAAATCACCAATTCAAATCGGGAGATTTGGTGATAGTCCCCTCACTATTTAATTTGTCTTTCAAAAGAACAAGAATAATATAAGTACTTTTAAAACCTCTTAATATTTTAAAACTTGTTTCTTTTACTATATTACTCTCATATCTATCAGCTCTCCTATTAAGTCATCTTCACTGTGCATTTCAGAGTAAAATTTTACTCTGTATAAAAGTAAAATTTTACTCTAAATAAGAGTAAAATGTTACACTCTAAAACTAAAAGTAAAATTTTACTCTGTATAAAAGTAAAATTTTACTCTGAAAAACTAGTAAAATGTTAGACTCTACACAAAAATAAAATTTTACTCTATATAAAAATAAAATTTTACTCTGAAAAACGAGTAAACTGTGAGACTCTGAAGCTAAAAGTAAAATTTTACTCTATATAAAAGTAAAATTTTACTCTGAAAAACTAGTAAAATTTTAGACTCTACACAAAAGTAAAATTTTACTCTAGTTTTGTCAAATGAAAAAAACAAAGCAATAGAACCAGAGTATGTCAAATGAAATTAGATCAAAAAACAAAAAAAAACAAAAAAAAAAAACCAAACAAGCAAACAAACAAAAACAAAACAAAATAATCAACAATTAACATATCTAATTGAGAAGAAAAACTTCTAAAACTCGATCAACAATCACAAATTTCAATGAAAAAAATACATGTGTTCAACAACACTCATACACACAAATATATATATATATATATACATATATTCAAAACTCAAATCTATGTTTAAAAAAATATGTATAACCAAACAACTCCACCAAACATGCCTTTGTCGCCTCCTAGAAGGGAGAGAGGGAGGAACTGGAGCTTTCAAATCTGTGTTTCAGTGATCAATTCATTGCTCTTCGGAGTAACAGCGATCAATTCAGAGACGATCTGTTTCTCCTCATAAACGATCTCCTTCGATTCCGGCACCGGAGGACAATTTTTTGACCCGTAGTTGATTTCGTTCCTGATGTTCTTGATGAGTTCATCGTAGAGATCGGTTTCGGCATTGTTGATCGCCGGAGTTTCGCCTGATAACAGATCGGACTTGGCTAGGAGAGTGATGACAATGACGTTGCTGATTATGAAGATGAAGAGAGGACCTTCTGCTGAAGCTTGGAAGACGCGACTATGGCGGCGGCTTGTCGACGACCTTCTGCTGAAGCTTGGAAGATACGACTATGGTGATTATGATACAATTGATGACGAAGCTAATTATATATGCAGAAGCTGAGGGTATAATAGTCATATAAAATATTTAAATAATAAATTTTGTCATTTATGCAAGACTTTATAATTATGAGGGGGTTTAGAAAGTATAATTTTTTTCTTAGTCTTTTTAACAATGAAAGGAAGGTAAAGGGGGTTTATAGCTAAATTTTCCATTCAAATCAACTGGGCACCTCTTTTTTTTTAAAAAAAAAAAAAATCTTTTTTATTCTCTTATTTGATTTCCTTCTATTTTGTTTCCTTTTTTTTTTTTTTTTTTTTTTTTTGGTTTTTTGCACTATTCACTGAACACAAATCCCTTAGGCTCGGTATGTTTATAATAAACAACAATGCTAGAGACCTCTAAAAACACACCTCTAAACACACCTCTAATGAGGTGGAAAAGGAAGAAAAAAAAAAAAAAATCAAGACACATGATTGGTTGTGGCAGTGGTGGGACCCACTGCCACATCATTAGTGGTACCTCTAATTAGAGGTCCCAAGCATTTTTCTTATAATAAAATAGGTAGAAGGTGAAAAAAAAAAAAAAAAGAGAAAAAATTTAATTTCTATGAGTTTGTTTAGCTTGAAAGTGGTGAAAAGTATAAGAAAACTATAAGAAAACTAATTTTCTTGTACAATTCATATTAGTATTGTAACTAATATTTTATTTCTTGCAAAAGACACAAGAAAACACAAGAAAAATTGAATGTGTAAGTTATCTATAACTAAACTTTTAAATTTTTCTATCTTTTTCTTACAAAATTTTCATCTTAATCAAATGCTTACAATAAAATATATTTTCTTTTCTATTTCTTTTCTTTCACTTCATTTTCTTTTACTTTCACTTTTTATCAAATTTTCTTTCTAATCAAACGGAGCCTTGAGGATCAATTATTTTTTTACATGTATACATGGCTAGTGGCGAACCTAAAAATTGTACAAAAAGAGCTAAAGTAAAATCATTTAGAATTTGTAAGGATTGAAGTAAAATTATATGCATGTTAGTGGGGCCAAAATTTATATATATACTAGTTTTAAAACAAAATTTAAAAATCCATGTTATTACAATATGTTTAATTTTATATTTTGATAACTTTTAAAAAATTAGAATACTGTTATATGAAATTGAATAGAATAAATCATTAGATATATGATAGAATTATGAGCCCTTAGAGATGGTCTCAAATTGGTTCTTGACATGGGTCTCACACCAATTGAAGTTGAATCTAATGCTTTCACTCTTGCGCACGTGGTATTAAATAATTGCAATGATCAACACCACCTTAGCAATATCGTTCATGACTGCAGGTTCCTCTTGGGCGACCTCGGATCGCCAACCGTTAAACACATATTCAGGAAGCAAATCAAAGTGCGGATCGCTAGCAAATTATAAGTTTGCTTATGATGGATGGGAATTTTCATGTCTTCTTTTACCCTCCATCTACCTTTGTATCACAGATGGTTATGTATGATGCTATGTGAATTCTATGTCCCAAAACTATCTTGTACTGACTCAGTTTTTTATCTTATAACAACCTTATATTTACCACCAAAAAAAAAAAAAAAGATATATATCATTTTTTGATTTGTTATACACCTAATGATATAGACTCCAATTCTATTATCATATCATTTTTGGTGAATTTATAAGTCTTTAACATTTCTTTCGAATTTATAAATAAAAAAAAATGGTGCGTATCTTTTCTCACAAGATAAATTAAAACAAATATCAAGATAATTCCTCCATCTAAAAAAAACTATTAAGATAATTCTTTTTTTTTTTTTTGTTATTTAACCCGAAAAGGAAGGATGTTCTGAGGTGTCATCACTACATTCGTAGACCCAGGCCCTAGGGTAGCCGGTTGCCACTGATTTAACCCAACTCATAAGAAGGGACCCTGCGAGGCGGCGGTGGAGCCCATCAACCGCCCCAACCACGACCAAGTTTCGATCGAGATGCTGTGCGAGGTCTTCAAAGAGAGCCCTAAAAATTCAGGATTTTTCGCTCCTAGGAGTTGAACTTGACTCATGGGCGTGAGAAGGCAATGCCTTCACCATCGAGCCACCACCTTCGGAGGTCTATTAAGATAATACATTGAACTAATAAATAAGCAAAAGAAAATACATATATATATATATACAAATGACCAATTTTATTAATACATAAATCATACTCGCATAACAAATGACCAATTTTGTTAATAAGTAAATTAACAACTTTCAATGATATGAAAAATATTTTTTAATTAAATATTTGGTTAATAAATAAAGTATTAAGTCAATTAATAGTTTTTAATGATATAAGAAATATTTTTTAATAACTAATTTTGATAATTTATTGTTGCATAGAAGAATATTTTTTTATTTTAATTTTATTATTGGGTTAAATTAAAATTTATAACAAACGACAGTTGCAACTTCTAATATTATAAGACCGATTCATATTTTAAACAAACCTTAAGGGTGTATTTTTAATTTGTTAAAAAATAAAATATTTATGTTTTATAATTGACCAAGAATATTTACGTAATTACGAAAAAAACATTCACTTAATATATAAGCCACTATTAATAAATTATTTAAAATAAAAAGGCAAAATCAAGAGAGAAAAAAAACATATACCAGCGGGGTAGATATAGAAACTGGTGCCGTGCCAGGCACTAAATTAATAGAGAACTTGATCTCTCGGTGAGGCGGTAAACTGACAAGATCCTCGGGAAAAACATCCGAGTATTCACAAACTACTCTCGACAATTCAACCCGAATTTCATCACACTCACTACTCAAAAAGCTAGCAAGGAAACAACTAAATTCAATCCGCCCATGCGGATCGTATACCGGCGGGGGAGATCACTGGCATATACTAACCATGTGATTCACCACATTTGTAACATGGTATGATTTTGGAATTGAGAAATGTACTCTATGCATAAAATATTGACTTGGATGTTGGAAAATTTAAACTAACCCTTTATATCTTAAATTTGAAAATGTGATGATTTAATTGTAACATGAGCAATGATGAAATTTTCGAATCTATATTTATGTATCACACTCACATCTTGATCATAGGAATATTTCATAGGTTTAAGAATTTCTCTACTAGATTTTGGTTCATCCCATTGTGGAAACAATTTTTCAAGTGTTGATGTTGGACTATGATTTTGAGTAGGCGTGGATATGGCTGTGGGCAAAGGCTCTTGGTTGATCAGTTTTTGAGCCTTACTTGTTTGGTTGTGTGCCTTATTTGTAAAAGGGTTAAACCCTATTTAATTGATTGTAGCCCAAGGGGCATTTAAATATTTTGACTTATAATTGTTATATCTCATGTTATGTTTATAAAATCATATAATTGTCAAAGAATTAGTTTGCATGAGATAGATGTAATATTATTGAATGTTGCATTTCAAAGAGCGGATTTATAGGTTTTCTAATCTTTAATTATTTTGTTGTTCCATGATTAAACAATTACTCGCACGAGACTTCTAGCCATTTTCTTTACACTTCTTCACCTATTATTATGGTTTTGCTTTCATCCTCTTTGGGTTTTTGGATCCTGTAAATTCGGGGTGTGACATTGAATAAACCAAATATCCTTTGAATTTGGATTTTAAGAATTCAACCATATATTTTCCATAAAATCAATCTTTGAAATCATATGGTTATAAACACAATCCAAATCAAGCAATATTCATGAAAAACATCCAAAATACTCGATTGATCACCCAAAAACACCTAACTTGCATTGTTTAAAAGCAATGCACCGAACAATGAAAGAAGAAACTTACCCGGATTCCACCACAAAGCAACAAGATGCAAATAGGAATAAAATAATGTACATATGATCAAAAAGCATTCAACTAAAATCCTAACCATATGGCCTATTATTTGCAACTATACATTCAACTAAAACATGCAAAATACAGCGGAAACATGCAAATAAGCTAACCTACATGATGCTGCATGATTATAACATCGTAACCATTACCAAACACTGAAAACATGCTTAAAAGGTATTGAAATTAACCAAAATTAGAGGACTTACTTGCAGGTTTGAATATTAAACCGAAGAGCAACAAAAAAAAAGGCGAGAAATCTTGCTTAAAAGCTTTCCTTAAGCTTTGGCTATGCTTTGGATGTTCCTTATTCAAACCCTAGGTCTACTTTAGGTTGTAGAGCTGCAATTAGGGTTTAGTATTTTAGGAATTGAGGCTAAGGTTTTGAGTTTCACCCTTCTAGCTCACTAAAAATTCTTTTTTTTTTTTTTTTTTTTTCACTCTAACTCTTGGGATCATCAAAGGAGAGAATGGAGTATATTTATGTGCATGGCGTGACTTGGGGGCTAAGAAAGGTCACTCTAGATGAAAAGAGAGAATAGAGAAAAGAGAGAGAAGAAATTTGAGGAGAGAAAGAGAAGTTGAATAAATTGTTCATCAAATTGGTGATCAATCGCCCTTGAAAAACGATCCATTGCTCTCCATATGCGATCGATCTCTCATCGGTCGCTACATTCTACTTTTTACACTAGACAAAATTCAAGTATAGAGATCAATAGGAGTGTAAAACTGGCCCGTAGCCCGTAGGTGGCCTAAAGCCCACTATGTATTTTGTTGTGTCTTGCTCTTCATTTTCAGTGGCCTATCCGTCAATTGGATGTGTCCAATGCCTTTCTTCATGGTCGTTTATTTGAGAACTATATGACTCAACCTCCTGGGTTTGAGGATCCTATTCATCCTTCCTATGTTTGCAAGCTTAATAAAGCTCTTTATGGCCTCAAACAAGCGCCTCGCACTTGGTATAATACTTTCTCTTCTCATCTTCTTTCTCTTGGTTTTCATAATAGTGTTTCTGATACTTCTTTGTTCATTCAACATATTTCCACTTCTCTTACTTTTCTTTTAGTTTATGTTGATGACATTTTGATCGCCGGTAATAATTCTTCTCATATTTCCTCTTTGATTACTCAACTCAATTCTATGTTTGCTCTCAAAGATCTTGGTCCTATTTCCTACTTTCTTGGCATTGAGTTACTCATACTCATACAGGTTATTTCTTTCTCGGCAAAAATATGCTCTTGGTATTCTTACTAAATTTGGCATGCTTGATCGCAAACCTTATTCCTCTCCCATGTCTCTGAAAACTTTTACTCTCACGATTCTTCTTTTCCCTTTTCTAATCCTTCTCTTTATAGAAGTTTGGTTGGTGCTTTGCAATACTTAACCATTACTCGACCTGATCTTACTATTTCTGTTAATCAAGCCTGTCAATTTATGCATACTCCAACTAATGGTCACTTTTGTGCTGTTAAGAGGCTTCTTCGGTATCTTAAAAGCACTCTTTCTCATGGTTTATGCTTTACTCCTGGGTCTTTTGATCTTCAAGTTTTCTCCGATGCTGATTGGGCCGGTGATTCATCTGATCGTCGGTCTGTTTCTGGGTATTGTGTGTTTCTTGGTCCCAATCTTATTTCTTGGGCTCCCAAGAAACAACTTCTGATTGCTAAACTCTTCTCTTGGTTGAATATCGGTCTTTAGCTCAGGCCACAGTTGAAGTTTCTTGGCTTAAAATGCTTATTGCTGACATGCATATTCCTTTGTCTATTCCTACGGTCTGGTGTGATAATATCTCTGCAATCTCCCTTGCTTCGAACCCTGTTTTTCATGCTCGGACAAAGCATATCGAGGTCGATTATCATTTCATTCGGGAGAAGGTGGCTCAGCGTTTGATTCACCTTCAATACATTCCTTCATCTGATCAAATTTTTGACATCCTCACTAAGCCTCTCTCTCTTACCAGATTTCAATATTTGCAATCCAAACTCATGGTCTTTCCTTCGCCCATCAGTTTGCAGGGGCATGATAAGGAGTTGATCACATGGTCCATAAGCAGCTGCAACCATAGGACTCATCCAACAGATCATGCTGAGACTCATCCAGCAGATCATGCTAAGAAGGATCATGTAACTGTTAGTCCAGATGTGCTGGAGAGGTTGTTAGAATGTGTTAGTTAATTAGTTAGACTAGTTTGTTAGAAGGCACGTGTATAATAGATATTGTGAGTGTATAAAGTTTCAGCTATAAATACTGTGTAAATCTAAAGTTTGGCCACTTAAGTTGTTTACCTTTTAAGATTAAAGCCATTGAGGGGGAAAAAAATATGTCCATATATGAAAAAAGTGATTATCTGATCACGTCAATTTTTCATGAGCAATGTTATATTTTAGGCCTCTTACGTTTTATACCTTTTAAGATTAAAGCCACTGAGGGAGAAAAAATATGTCCATAAATGAAAAATGTGATTATCTGATCACGTCAATTTTTCATGAGCAATGTTATATTTTAGGCCTCTCAAGTTTTATACCTTTTAAGATTAAAAGCCATTGGGTAAATTCATTTTTCCTTTATTTTATTTTTTTTTCTTTGAGACGTAAAAATTTAGCCAGAAAAGCTTTGCGGTGTTCTTCTGGCCAGTGGTCAATTTTATAGGGAAAAGAAATAGAAGGCATGAAGTTCTTTCTATTTTTTTTTTTTTTGGGTTTTTTGTTTATTTTTGTGTGTTTTTTTTTTTTTTTAAAAAGTCTTTTGCGGCAGTTCATGTTGGCGGCGACTGATTTAAAATGAAGTTTTCTTTTGGCTGATTAAAAAAAAAAAGAACTTATTGGAATATAAATATATGTTATGGACTAATTATGATACAAGTGTTTGAAAAAGAATTTCTAAATAAATCTCCTCTTAAAATGTGAAATTATAATCTTATTAAATTTATAATTTATATTGTCATATCATGTAATTAAATTTACATGTGCCTTAACATTATCCAATTTTTAATATTTAATGCTATAATTTAGGCCTCTTAATTTAGGCCTCTTAAGCCATTGAGGGGGAAAAAATATGTCCATATATGAAAAATGTGATTATCTGATCACGCCAATTTTTCATGAGCAATGTTATATTTTTGGCCTCTTAAGTTTTATACCTTTTAAGATTAAAGCCATTGGGTAAATTTATTTTTCCCTTTTTTTTTTTTTTTTTAATAATAATACATCTCACTAAATCAATGAGTTCTAATGAGTTTTTTTTTTTTTTTTGTTTGTTAATAATAATACATCTCACTAAATCAATGAGTTCTAATGAGCTCTAATGACATGAAAAGTCAAAAACAAAAAATATAAAAACACACAAGACACAAACATCACAATCACAGTAGGACCACACCCCAATAGAGCTATTGGAGCATCATTATTAGAGTTTCAAAACTTTTTTTTTTTTTTTTTTTGGGGGGGCTCAAGAGCAACACTTACTTGTATATATATACATTTGTTTTCTCAGAGCTTGATTTTTGAACTTAAAACCATGGTCTCTTGGTACCATGGTCAGTTCTTATTTATTAACTGTGTTAAATACAAAAGTAAAGTTTAACAATCAAGATATCCATAAACACGGCTCATGTTGGGATAGTAGAGTCCCCAGTTTTGCTCAATCCCTTCAGGTTTTTTATTCTCATTGAACAGTGCAAATATGAATGTGTCCATGATCTGGCTAGGCTTCCTCGGCGTCCCGTTCCTCTTGACATGATTCACAAGGTTTATGTTGTACACTTGGGCGTTGTCTATGCTCGTGAAAGGACTGTTCCCAGCAGTTGGCCAACCGGTCTCTGACACGACAATGGGAACATCGCCTGCACCAATCTTCTCCAAGGCCACATTGTAAGCATCAACCATGGAATCAAAGAGATTGAAGTACTTGAATTGCCCATCTACAACTGGTGTTATTGCATTGAAGCCGACAAACTCTAATGAAATCCCAGCCGGGTTCGAGGCATAGGCGAAATATGGGTACACATTGAGCATGATGGGCGCACCGGTTTGCTTCAAAACGGATGCCACATTTTTCATCACTTCAGTTGTCTCACTAGTGAAGGTTCCTGCGGAGGGAAAGAATTGGCTATGATGCCGAAAGAAGTGACTGTTGTCACCTTTGTCCTGGTTAGGCCGATCGATCTGAGAGCATTTTGGATGTGGATCATGGCCGGTGCAACGTTTGTGGCATAACGGCCAGGGATTACCTGTAACATCCCGTCATACATTAGTTATAGTAAGAAAAGTTTGTAAGGTAGTTTACGATTAGTATTTTGATGTGCACTATTTAATTTCAAAACTTATGTTCCGAATATTTTCTTCTTCTGCGTTTTTTTTATTATATATAAATTACTGTTTATGCATAGTTTAATTACCAGTATAATTAAAGAGGTAAGAAAAATCGATCAAATCAATTGAATCGAATTGAACCATTCATATTTAACATGTTTTTTTTTAACAAAAATTGGTTTGTGTGGTTTTTAAATTTGATTTGGTATCAGTTTATGCATCTTATATAACGAATTAAACTGAAACCGGCCACTTCAACATATATTATATTTATAATATATATATAATTTAATAATATAATAATATTAATAAGTATAATTAATTCATTAATGTCAATTAATTAGTATACCCTCATTATATATAATCTTAATCTTAACCCACTATTCTTGAAGTCTTAATATTCATTATTAGTTTTTGTTTCTATTTTTGTTGATCTGGAAATTGTAAAATATTTATTAAATGGATGGATAAGGTATGTTTGAAATGCTTGACAAAAGGCTAATTCAATATTTTTACATAAATGAAAAAATGGCTTAAATTTGAAAGATACTAAACTAATTAAATCACACTTAACTGTTTCAATTGGTGTGGTTTGATAGGAGAAACTTGATTTGTATTAGTATTTAAAATAATAAAACTGATATTATCGGTTCGATAAATTTTTTTACCTAAATGCTAACCCGTACCGAACTGATTACCTCCCTAAATATAATATAAGTGAGAGTTTACATTTAGGATTTTCATCCTATTCATTTCATAAATAAAATGCAGATCTGTATTTCATTTAATAAGATTATAACACGTCATCAAAACACAAATCAACAATCTATAATTATAATATCCTTGTAAAGTTTTACCTCTACCCTTAACTGTTCCTCAAGTTAGGGTTACTTCGACAATTATTTATTTAGAGCATTTTATTGATTTTTTTTTTTTTTTCATTTTAGTAAAAAAAAGTTCAAAAAACCGTTCACTCTAGGTTCAACTAGATTAGAAGAAGCTAAAGACAAAAAAAAAAAAAATATTAGTGTTATTATGAGTAATGCTAGATACTCAAAAATTTTATTAAATTTTCTATTAACGTTGGGTTTAGTTGGAGAATTTGAGAAGGGATTTAGAAAAAGAAAAGGAAAATGTACGTGAAATTAGGTGAAATATAGGTATATTTTATTCACATTTTACTTATATTTTCCCTTTTTGTTTTCAAATTATTTTTCAAATCTTCCAACCAAACACAACGTAAATGTCTCATATCGGTGTGGGAATTTCATGGGGTAGATCTCACACCCATTTTAAATATTTTGCTAAAAATTTGATAAAATTTTTAAAACTTCTAATATTTTTTTAATATTATTATGATTCGAGATGAGTGGGCAAGATTTTTACCTCATTTCCTATAGTGATCCAATTGAAGTTGACATTGTTGCTGTAAGGAGCAACATTGGTGTTAACCCATGCATCTGCAGCAGCTTGGCTTGAAGCAAGGCTCGGTAAATCTTCATTTCTGGTACCGACTGAGACTCGAAGATTTGAATCTCTCAACGCTTCAAGAACTTCAGGATTTGGATCATAAATCCTGATGGATCCAACTCCACACCTATTGTAAAGGTTTATTACATCTCTGGGAGCTGGAAGATTGTTTCCAAGCCTCCCATAGTTGATCCCGATGTTCGGTGGCAGCGGCTGAGCCAGAATATCTGTCCAGTGGTGTCATGTAATTAGTTAATATCAATGTCTTACTTTAAAAATAAATTTTCAAAACTAAAGAGCGACTTGTGAATTTTAATCAATTAAAAGCATATATATATATACCATGTAAAAATCTAAAAATTCTATGCTCAGAATAAAGAGTCTCTTATCTAAGTTCTCTCTTTAAAAAAATGATACCATTATGTTTATTATGACAATAATATCGTACTTGTCATATTTTATTTAGCATATAATATATTACACTCATAATGATAATGAATCTCACGTGAGTGTCGTTCACTATTAGTTATGCCACATAATATAGTAAATAAAACATGATAAAAATATACATATTAAATGGAGCATTACTCTATTTTTTGACAAATTTGAGTGGTGTCACTTTACAAAACTTCTTACTATTCACAACCTCGAATATCACAATAATAATAATTCTATTATGAACACATAAAAAATAAGCATGATTAGCCTTGAAGAGTTGAGAGCTTGAAGCCAAATTTGCGGACACGAAAATGGAAAAGAGGAGCAATTATTTACTACCTTTACAATGAAATATATAATTTATTTATTTATTATTGCCTGAATATATTTTGGAGTGTTATTTGGTGTTGCAAATTGATTCAACTTGTTTGGCTTGATTTCTAATTTCTTAAAAACTAGTTTAGTGAATAAAATTATTAAAAGATAAAACAAACTCAATATTTTCATAGTTTTCTCTTGTGTTTATTTTTGCCAAACTAATTTATATTTTTTGAAAAAAGGAAAAGAAAATTTAAAAAAAAAATCAAATAGAGTGATTCCAATCATTTTTGGACTGGCTTTTTGTAAGTTTTGTTTGATTTTAAAATTACAGAATAATTTGTGAAGAGAAAGAAAAGAAAGAATAGAAAAAGTGTACAAATCTATTTTATTAAGAAAATTTTATTTTCATTTTTCCCCCTTTAAATATCTATGATTCAAACACAACAATAAGAAAAACTTAACCAAAAAAAAAAAAAGGAAGGTAAACCTATTTCATTTTTTTAAAAAAAATTTCAAGTTCATCTTGTGTGGAATGATCTAAAAAATAAATAATAATAATAATAATAATAATAATAATAATAATAATAATAATAAGAAGAAGAAGAAGAAGAAGAAGAAGAAGAAGAAGAAGAAGAAAGTTCACTAAAGATAAAGACCAAAAATAAAAAACCATTTTTTTTTTTGTTTTTTTTATATTTTTAATATACTCTTTTGTTCCATCTAGAAATGTACAAAAAAAAAAAAAAAAGGAAAAAAAAAGAAAAAAAAATGGAATTTTTTAATTTTGTTTTTAAAAAACACTAAAAGTCAATTTTCAGACCCACAAATATGTGTTGACAAGGTAATTTGGAATCTTACCAGCAAAGAGAAGCAATTGAGTTGTTATTATTGACACAAAGATGAACGAGTGCTCCATCATATCTATGGTCTAAATACCTTGCTAATAACAAAATGTACGAGTGAAAATTAGTTTGAATATTAAGCTCAATAACGCAAGAGGCTAGGGAGATCATGTCATATATATATACATTATGCTGGCCTAGTTTTTGGAACCCTTGATTGTGAAATCAATGAGTCCATTTCATTAAAGGGGTTTCCCAATTAGCCTTATTTGTTAAGTACATATTTTAGTTAAAAAATCAAAAAATTATTATAAATTGTTATATTACTCTATCTACATTTTTGTACATCTTTTTAAGTAAGAATTAAAAAGTTACTAAAATAACATATTTCCAAACAAAGCCTAAGTTATGAGTAGTGATATATAAATAAAGAGGTTGACTTTTTTAAAGTTATCATCTCAATTTGAGAGAGGGCTTGGATTTAGTAGGTCTATTTCCGAAACGATTTCGGTAATCCGAACATTTCATTGTTTAAGACTTGTTGAGTAGAATATTCGTGCAACAAATAAAGATTATTGAATATCAGTGACTATATATTTGAATGATATTTGTTTTTAAAAAATAGACAACAAATATAATTTCAAAAATAGTTATCCATTTTTTGTCATGTAATTTTGATTCAAATATATAATTACCGATATCCAATTATCTTAATTTTTTTGCATGAATATTCTACTCGGTGAGTCCTAAAAAGTGAACGGTTTGAATCACCGAAGTCAGTTCTAAAATGGAACTGTCAAATCTAAACGATCTCTCATATTAAGATGGCTAATACGAGAGAAGTCAAACTAATAAATAAAAAATCTATACATAAAAAGTACTCTCTCTATACCAAAATATTAGTCCCTTATTCAATTTTTCATTGTCCCAAAATATTAGTTTCTTTTCAAAAATCAAAGACTAAAATAACAAATAAATTTCCTATTTTGCCCTTATTTTAAATTTATTAACAATAAAAAAAAGTACAAATATAACAATTGATATTCCTAAAAAAAATGTATTACCAAAGGGTAGTTTTGGAAAACTTTTAAGATATTCTATTTTTTAAGTATAATAATTGTACTACTAAAAAAAAACTAATTTCCCAAAATGAACCAATATTTTAGGATGAGGGAATAATATAGAATGACAATAAATTTGGACCCTGATATGTAGAATGTAGACCCTAATTTGGTGTACTAATTAGTGCATCAATTGATGTCTCATAATTTAAGAGATTTTTTATATTTATAATGTAACTAATAAGTGGGATCGATAATAATATTATAACTAGTGTTGGTATACTAATTAGTACACTAATTGGTGTATGTAGCACCACCGTTAAAGGACTATTGTAGGCAATTAAATTTAGAGTTCAAAGGGTAACTTTTACGATAATGGTATTTAATTTCTAGGATTAATAAATTTTAGATTTCATAATTTTTAATATTTAATGTTATTTTTGTCATCCCCAAATATTAGTTCTTTTTGAAAAATTTAATTTTTTTAGTAGTAAAATTATTACACTTTAAAACTAGTAACTTTTCAAAACTATATTTTGGTAGTACAACTATTACACTTTAAATACATTAATGTTAATGAATTTAAAAGAGTGACAAAATAAGAAATTTATGTTATTATTATTCTTTGTTTTTAAAAAGGGAGAAATATTTTGTGATAATAAAAAATGGAATAAGGAAATTTTTTTGTTAATATAATTATTACATTTTAAAAATATGACAGTAACTTTTCAAAACTATCCTTTGGTAATATAATTATTACACTTCAAAAATATTAATGTTAATGAATTTAAAAGAAAGATGAAATAGAAAATTCATATTATTTTTATCCTTTATTTTTAAAAAGAGATTAATATTTTGAAATAATAAAAAATAAAATAAGAGACTAATATTTTAATATAGAGAAAATATATGTTAGACCTCTTAAATTTCTTACCTTTTAAGATTAATGCCGTTAAGGGGGAAGAAAACACCATAATAAGTGCGCATCATACATGTAAAATATAATTATCTAACCACATCAATTTTTCATTTCTAAAGAAAACTAACTAATGAACTATTATGTCAATTTTTCATGAGTTAATTACATTTTAACTCCTTATAATATATATATGTTTGTGTGTGCGCATCGGATTGGCCATGAGGTAGGGGAGAAGAGATCAAAAAACGTGAAAAGAAAGAAAGAAAAGAAATAGAGAAGAAAAGGAAAGAAAGTGAAAACCTGATTTTGATTTATGAGATTAAGATGCATAAAAAGAAAATTTGATAACATATCAAGGTTAATATGAACTTTTAAAATATTGTTAATAGAGTTTGTCCTTATCCTTCACTCCACATCACAAAGATGTTAAATGTATATTTTAAATCACAAAAAGCTAATATATTTTTGGGACAAAATCACAAAAGTTAAAATATAATTAATCCATTTTTTTTTTTAATAAACCAACCGTTGAACTCTGATGACAATTATAGTGGCTAGATTTGAAGCTCGTTGGAGTTAAAAAGTTGTCCCGTCTTGAGAAATTATTGGTTCGTCTTGGATACAGTCATATGGTATTTTAAGTGTGTTCTAATTGATAGAAGGCGTGAAATTTACGATTTTGAGTTGAGGAATTAAAAATATGAGTAAATATGAGGGTTTGTGATTGCTCTGAGGTATAGTCACGTAGTACTCTAAGACCAACCAATAATTTTTTCTCATCCATATATTTACATTTATACACTTATAGTTGGTTTGGGAACTTGGCTATTTTAATTATTTTTTAAACTTTTTAAATATTTTAACTTGGTTAATTTTTTTTTTTAGAATGATATATATATATATTGTAATTGATTTGATTATTGTGAGAAAAAAAAAATAATTATGACTTAAATATGACATTTTATTTTATTAACTATTTTAAAGTATTTTATTTTTATTAATTATTTTAACCAAAAATCATCTACCTAAACATCCCTTTAGTATAATTATATTTCTTATTTGAAGCATATGAAAATATCTCCACATTTGATTGATTGACTTGAAATTTAGCATGTATGGTCCTACCTCGTTGGAAAAAAAGTTATTTTAATAATTTTTTGACTTTTTATAATAAAAAAATATATAAAAATATAAAAAGAGAATGATATAATAATTTATAGTGATTTTTTAACCAAAATGTTTAATCCCCAAACAGATCACAATTAGATTGTTTTTGTTAAAAAAAAGAGGTTTTCCCTTTCTAACTTTTAATTAATTTTCATCCATTTTTATGCCAAACGATTAGAAATTTTCATGCATTTCACGAAATGTTTTCCGGCAACACTAGCTAGGTTTTGATGAATCTTTTTGAAAGATATGTGTCATAGTACTTCCCTTTTGCTAAATCATAAATAGAATTTCAAACTGTTATTTTCTTAGGCCATCCTCCTTACTTCCAAAGAATTTATTTATTTTTTCTCTATTCATTTTGAATTTTTGTATCTCCAAACTATTATCACAAATATGTGTCTGCTCTACTAATATTGAAAAAGTATTACAAGAACAAAATATATGAATTAAGTTTATTCTGAGCGAGACCTATATACGGTAATTTAAATCAGGATTTTATGTTAGATTTTTAAATTTTTTTTTATTTAAATATAACAGGTCCCTTTAACCACATCTAGTATCACGATAAATTTTGGTCTTAAGCTTTTAAACTTTTTAAACTATTTTGCCCTTAATAGAGGGTGTATTTAGTAGCTCATGTTGATCGTATGTGCTGAAATGTCAAGTCCGTTATTTTATAATTTCAAATTTTAAAAAATGCCATAATTTTTATTGTATGCATTTATTTTTAATAATTTTTTTATTTTTGGAATCTACTAGCCAAGGTTGAATATGTAATTACGTAAAAAAGAAAAAAGAAATTTTGTTGTTTTGTGTTTGAGTAATTTAGAAATTTCAATTAGTGTGTCCAAAGTGTGAAATTTCAAATTTTTGTCCATAAACTGAAACTTTATGGAACTAAGAAATTTGTTATTTTCTATTGACTGTGAAAATTTTCAATTGAAAGTTGTAAAATTTCTCTCTTTGTGTTTGAGAAATTGTGAAAATTTATATTTTTTACCAAAAATGTTTAAAATTATGTAACTAAAAAAAATCAGATAAAATGAGATTTTTGGCTTTATTTTTTCAACATTAAATATAGATTTCATTTGATAGACCTCCTCAAATAAAATCTGAAAATATGATAAATTTAAGTGAAAAATGAACGATGGAAGTAGAATTATAGAATTTTAAAATGTCAAATAAAAAGTCTAAGGCCCGTTTGGGAAGTGGGTTGGCTTTTTGGCTTTTTGGCTTTTTATTATTTTAGGCTAAAAAGCTTGGTTTGGGAAGGGCTTTTTGGCTTTTTGACTTTTTTGCCTTTTTTTTAGAAAGAAGAGTGTAATGATTATGGGTTGGATATGATGTTTTGTTTTTTTGGGGCTAAAATAGCCTGTTTTGTCTTTTGTGGCTATTTTAGCCCCAACCTTCTTGCCAAACGGGGCCTAACTACCTTCAAAATTTTATGAGCATCTCTCTGTTTAATAATGTAATGATATTCCGATCAATAAAAATGCCAATGACAACCATTTGAACTATTAACATTGATAGTTAGTGCAAAAAAATAGTTGTCACGCCCCCAAAATAATACAATAAAGATCACTCACATGCAGAATAAATATAAGAAACAACATACTTTCATATATCGGAGTTCACTGTTTAACAACCAATTAAATGCCATGTAAGCTTACATGTTTTCAAGTCATTACTTGGTTACACAAATTAAGTCTTGCTCATTACATCTTAAACTCTTGACTTTACAAATAACAAACATACACACATAAGGCATAATTAAGCCTCCGTTTGGGAAGTGTGTTGGCTTTTTGGCTTTTAGACTTTTTTTGCTATTTTAGCCTGGGCTAAAAAGTTTGGTTTGGAAAGGACTTTTTGGTTTTTTGGCTTTTTTGACTTTTTTTGTGAGAGAAAAATGTAATAATTATGGGTTGGATGTGATGTTTTGTTTTTTGTGGCTAAAATAGCCTATTTTGTCTTTTGTGGCTAAAATAGCCAAAAAAAACCCCGTTTAGCTCTTACCAAACAGAGCCCAAGAAACTCTTGCTTCCCAAAACTCCATCCACGCTATTGTCTTAGAGGAAGCATCTCACCTGTACCTGAAAATGGTATTTCCATATAGGTTGAGCCAACAGCCCAGTAGAAATAATCTAACACAATTTATGAGGTTCAACAAATGTATAAATATCACGTACATAAACAATACCGATCCTAAAACATCCATATGACCTACATATCCATATGCCACTAAGACCAACCTTATTCCATTTTCCTTTAATTTCATTTCCAGTTCATATATGCTACTCAATTCATGAGTTAAATTCGTTATCTTTCAACAATCAAAATGAGACTACAACTCAATGATTTTTCAATTATGCAAAACTCACATAAACACTTCAAAATTATCATTTTACGGATATTTCGTCCGAATGAATCGGCACTCATTTATATATAAAATTTCGGGTCTTTCACCTAAGACATTCTGGCCAACTTGCTTTAAATGGAGTCCATCCCCTTTCTCCTCCCAAACAAATATACATATGCAATGTATTTATAAACATAATCACATATGGAGTACATCCCCTTTCTCCTCCCAATAAACATACATATACAATGTATCTATAACATGGTCATATTCAATGACACCAACAATGGATTAGCATTAAATCGCCTAATTCTCATATAATTTCTACAACAATCATAGCTATCCTCCACCGATAGCCCAATGCAATTATTTCTAAAGAGATGTTTAATATCATAATAAATAGTTTATTCAAAACTTCCATAGGTGAGATAATACATATCCAATATCACCATTTATAATCACAACCTTCCGATTTCACGTTTTCAATGTTAATCCCAATTATTTATGCAAAATAATAATTTAATCAAAATTAGGGCAGAATCCCCCTTTCATCAAATATCAACCCCAAACACCAAAATCAACTATTTTGGCACAACATGATCTTATATTCAAGCCTCATACTCGTTTACCTCATATTCATCAAAACCCCTCTTTTCATTTCATATCCAAATCCTAGATTTGTCCAAACCACAAACAAATCTCATTATCTATACACAATAGCAAATAACTAAGCTAAAAACCATATTAGAGTGTAGAAAATTCCTACCTCAAGTTTTGAGAGAATCTGAGATGAAACCCCCAAATCTACGGTGTCGAAACTCGATCTACACCGCACACAATGAAGCCCTGGAGGTGATAACCAACTTTGGTGAAGAACTTAGGCCTAAATCCCCATGGATTTGGAGAAATCAAAGAGAGAAGATGACTTCTAGAGAGAGAAGCTCTAGACCTGGAAATTTGGAGAGTTTTAGAGAGAGAGGGGGGTGCAAAAAGTGGTCTGGAACCCTAATTCTACTTGATATAACAAGGTCGCCGGCGTGAAATACACTTTCCGTAAGCAATTTCGAATGCATTTTGCATTTTTGCTTTCAAATGAGCTGACCGGGCAACTTGACCCTCGAAGTTGACCAGGTCAAAATCGGGATCGCTACAACCTCCCCCCCTTAAAGAATTTCGTCGCCGAAATTTCAAATCAAACTACCCAAACAAAGGGGTTTCTAGCGATCAAAATCACGTTATTTCATTTTTCAATCACAATATTAACTCTCAACCAATTTTTTTTTGCCATTTCCACCATGGTTATCTTATCAACAACCACCGTCCACATCATCCTAAACATGAAGCAAAGAAATGACAATCCGTAACTACTTCATGCTTAACATAACAACATACATAACAACATGTGGTCAACAATTTTAACACATTTCCCTCAAACACTAGGGAATATTAGAAGGAAAACAACTTAAGCATTTTCAAGTAAATCAGGATACTTAGAGTGGACTTGGTCTCCGTGCTCCCACGTCGCTTCTTCAGCCCCATGGTGTGATACCCTCGTTCCGTAATGCGTTAATTGGTCCTTAATTTGAGTATGATTATGTGTTTAACATGATTTTATGTGCCATTGTGTGATAATATGTGGTTTTGAATTTCTATTTGTTCACCGTAGGAATATCTATTTGATTCTTCCGCTCCAGAAATTAAATTGAAGGCCTTATCGACCACAAAACTCGAAATTGATTACGCCATTGTGATTGGCATAATTTTTAGAGCCTACGGTGAAATTTAATTAAAAATTGATTCAAGTCAAATTAAATTGATTTAATTAATGTTTTAGTGCCCAATTATTTGATATTTATATTTTTGGCTAGTGGGACTTATTTTAAATGGGCATTCTACACTCAATTCCTTTTTATATTCATATGGGCTGATTCCAACTCTAAGATAAGAGAGGGGAGGGTCGGCTATAGAAGGAAAAAGGGGAGAGTTGTGCAATTTTGGTTCAAGACTTGAATCTCTTGAAGATCTAGCTCTAGATTTGGCTAGAGCTTGAGTGTTGAAGCTCTTAGGTGAGTGGATTCATGGACTCTTGTTTGTAATTTGTAAGTTCAAAGTTGAAAAATGCTAAAGAACATGAATTGAGTTGGTTTTGTTAAATTTGAAGTCTTAGAACACATGCATGTAGGAAATTGTTATGAATTTCCATATTTGAACACAATGTTTGTGTAATTGCTTTGAATATTGCATGTTTGAGCTCAAAAGGGTATGATCCATGAAAATTTGTAGTTGAAGCTCATGTATAATCACCATTGGTATCATCTAAGTTGAGAATGGGAGCTAGACATCACATGCATGTACAATCTATGAAGATAGGAGCTTTGAATGCATGAATGTGTATGTTAGAATTGAGTTTGGTGTCAATTGAGCCATGCATGTGTTAAATCTTTGAAATTGAGCTCCATGATGATGTGTTTTGGTGTTTATACCATGTTAGTACAAGTATGTGTGGAATTGGAGCTATAAAATGCATGATTTGTTAGTTGAAAATCGAAATGAAGCTCAAGAACACAATCTGGGATTTCCAGAATTTTTATGTCCGCTCGAGCGGGGGAACTGCCGCTCGAGCGGGAAATATGTGCTTCCAGTACTTTTTGTAGACTCGGTGTCCACTCGAGCGGGGTAATTCACGCTCGAGCAGGGGAGCTCTTTAGACAGGCCTTTCGCTCAAGCGCCCTAATTCACGCTCGAGCGTATTTTTGATGCAACCAGTACTTTTGCAGGCCTTAAGGGTGCGCTCGAGCGGGAAAGTCTACGCTCGAGCGGGGACCCTGCTTTCTAAAATTTTGTTTACGCACTCTGTATTCCGTTTTCTGTTCCTTTTCACTTGTAAGCACTCTTAGGCGTGGATTAAGCATTGTAAATGAGTTAAAGAGATAAAAATAAAGCCTAAAGAGGAAGATGTGAATTTAGAACGGATTGAATTGTTAGTGACCCTTTTGTGTTTATGGAATGTGTAGGGTCGAGCTCCAGGTCAAATCCATAAGCCGATCACTCTGAGTAATATCTGAAATACATATTGTTATCCAATTGCTTACTTCTATGTAAGTTTTGTAAAGTTCATTAATTTTGAATGGTGGACAAAGTTTGACATAATAAGTTTGAAAGGCTTAAATGCCAGTTTGATATGACAAGTTTGAAGGGCCTAAGAGCTAGTTTGATATAGAAGTTTGAAAGGCCTAAAGGCCAGTCTGAAATGAAAGTTTGGAAGGGCCGAAAGGCCAGTCTGATACGAAAGTTTGATAAGGCCAAAAAGGCCAATCTGATATAAATGTTCGAAAAGGCCAAAGGCCAGTTTGACATGAATGAATTGGGCCAAAGGTCGTCTGATGTATAATGTTCCAATGTATTTTCTTTATTTGATATTATTCACTAGGTTTCCGCTCACGCTCATTCATGTGTTTATAGGTGAGCCAAGAGAGGTCCAGACCTAACCCAAGTGAAGTCTGTATGGAACAACCGAGTTTTCGAAAGTCAGCCTATGTGTCTCACACATGAGACTCGCCTTCGCCTTTTGTTATTTCACGTTGGCGGAGCCTTTGTATATGTTTGTATATAGTTCATGGGTTGACTTAGTTTTTGGATGATTCTATCTGTACAGAACTTTTTGATACTTTAATTCTATTGTGAGTTATTAATGTTTATATGTATGACTTGTTTGACGTGCCATATAAGCACAGCTCTAAGGACAAAGTTTTTAAATTGCTTCCGTTTGGCCCCCATTAACTCTGTTAAAATACGTTTGGTTTGGATTGAGGCCGTAGGTAATCTCATGATCACTGGCCGGTTATGTCCTTAACCCACGGGGGCGGGTTCGGGTCATGACAGAGTGGTATCAGAGCACGAGTTAATAACTCACACACTTGTCCAAAAGAGCAATAAGCGTCTAGAAAAGATCTAGGATGCATTCATAAGTATGAATTTGAAAGCAGTGAGAATGTGCTTAATCGCTTTTAATCTGAACAACTGTGTGTTATAATTTGTGATTTACTTGCATTACAATTAATTGAATATGTATGCTCTTGTTATATGCATATTTGTGAACTTTTTGTATAAACTATAATGCAAGTTTAATCAGATGGTGAGGACAAGGGGTGATGAGATAGAAAAGTCTACTACCACTAGACTAGATAGAATGGAGAGACTGATTCAGGAAATGGCAGAGACATTGAGGCAACAACAGTGGCAGCAGCCATATTCTCCACCTCCGCCTCCAGCACCTCCTGTGCCAGATAATCTGAATGATGACCGAATCATAGCCCTCACCAAAGAGTTCAAGAAAATGAAACCACCACAGTTCCATGGCGGATTAGATCCTCTGAAAGCTGAAGCTTGGGTTCTCGGGATCGAAAAACTATTTGAAGTGTTCCCATGTTCGGAGACACAGCAAGTGCTTCTAGCCACCTTTATACTAGAGGACGAAGCAAGAAGATGGTGGATGTTAATGCGTGAGAGTTACAAAGATGCTGACTGGGCAAAATTTCTGGAAATTTTCTACGACAAGTAATTCCCGCAGTGTGTCCGGGATAGGAAAGTGGTAGAGTTTATGGAATTAAAGCAAGACAGTATGACAGTGGCTGAGTATGAGGCCAAATTCACTAAATTGGCCAGGTTTGCACCACATGTGATTGATACAGACTATAAGAAGGCGAGGCATTTTGAAGGTGGGCTTCAAAGTGACATTCTTGAAAGAGTGAATGTCTTAAAGCTAGAAACCTACATTGGAGTGCTAGATAGGGCCATCATATCAGAGGCCAACATAGCTAGACAAGTGTAGACACCCCATTTTTGACCGTCCATAAGACTTCGACGCGACTGATGGTTTACATGGTGGAGAAAGTTGTGCAGGGGAAATGTGCAATTTCTTCTTGACAAGAGAGGAACAAATCCCAACTACACGCCCCATTTTGGACCAAATCTATTTTGAATGATTTTTAGAACTTAAAACCCTCTCTTTCAAAATATTTTGAAAATAAAGTTTTTACGATGTTCCAAGGCTCAATTTTGTCAAATGTTGCGCTTTTGATTAAAAAGCAAGGACAAAGTGGAAATGAATGAAAGAGAGATGAAATCTTTGAAAAATCTTTCAAAACACCTTACTTAGGGGTTTGGAGTTGAAGAAAAGAGGAGAAGGGGAAGAAATCCGGTTGGGGTAAAGCGGGCATGAACCGTTAAGAGAGAGAGTCGAGCAGCCCTCGCCGAATCGGGCCTATTCATTTGGATACTTGGAATCAAGCTATGAGGCCACCACCATTTGAAAGCTTACTCCCGGGGCTTCATTTTTCACTCAAGAATCTCCTAAATTCAATTCGGGACGGAGGAGATATGGTTGATTGAAGTAGGGCATCACTCCGGTTGGGACCAAATCTGCGCGACTTTACGGAAACGGGCATAACTTTTTTCACAGGAGGAATTTTGATGCAAGGTTTGCGCCATTGGAAAGATAACTTTCGGGGCTTAAATTTGGACACTTGAATGGCCACCATTGGACTTCTCAATCACCCACCGGCCACTTTTCTTCCCGAAAGCCTATTTTTCTTGCCCTGAAAGTAGCTGGCCAGCCAGAAAATCTAGCTAGCCGGCCACCCTTTTTGTGAAATGACCTTTTTGCCCCTTTAAACTAGCCGGCCATGCCCCCCTCCCCAAGGGTGTCCTAGATGTGAATTTTGTTTGCCACTACACCCATGTCCGAGGGTTTGGCCATTTTGGGAAACTAAGTTTCCCCCTCCCTCCATTTTTCCACCAATTTTGCCTACATATACACCACCTCAGGTCTGTTTTTAGGGTTAGAAAAAATTGTTGGAGAGTCTTGTATACACATCTCTCTCCCTCTCTACTTCCAAGCTCAAAAACAACCAAGTTCCAACCCATTTCTTCATCACCACCAAGCACCACCACCACTACTCCATTTCCAGCATCTTGGGAGGCTTTCCAGCAGCTAAGAGGCAGCAAATTTGGTCCAAGAAGCAACCAAAGATTGGTCTACAAGGGTGAGTGTCACTTCCTCTCTTTTGAGCTCAATTTTTGTATCATTTTTCTACCCTATTTTCTTACTGTTTTGGGATCCGACCCTAACTGAAACTAGGCTCATTTTGAGCCATTATACATGTTTGTTGAAGGGCTCAACCCTGTTTGAGACCCCCATCTTACACTTGTTTCAATACCCTCTTGTATGCCATTATTTTGCATGGTATTTTTAGCATGTGTGTAGTCTGTTTTTGAGCATGATATAAACTGTAGTTAGGCTCATTTTGAGCCCTTATTCAACATTGAAGAGGGATCAACCTTGTTTGGGACCTCCATGTACCACTTGCTTCATTACCCTTCTTTGATCCCTATCTTTGCATGCTTTGTTAGCTCATTTTGCTTCTGTTTTTAGGACATGATCAGAACTGAAAATGGCCATATTTTGACCCCCTTGTCATATTCCATTAAGGGTCTTTGGCTGTTTGGTGAATTTTTTGCATACTTCATGTTATAGCCCTTTGGTGGCCTTAATCTTGCATGGCATTTTTATCATGTTTGTATACTGTTTTGGGGGTTGTCATCTCTTGAAAAACAGCATATTTTTAGTCCCTCTTCAATGTTGCGAAGGGTCTTTTTATGTTTGGGATTTTCATTTACCACTTGCTTCATCGCCTCCTTGCGAGCTATTTTCGTATGTCATTTTAGCCCTATCTATGCTTCTTTGTTTGACCATGCTTTGTACTGTAAAAATGCTTGTCTCGGGGCTTCCTTTCTTCTTTATTTTTATGTTATGTTCAAATTATGCATGCTTTGTATAGCCGTAAGCCACTTCATGTAACTAGTTTTGCATTTCGGGAGAGATTCCATGCATTGAGTGTCATTTCGCTTTGTTTCGGGGCTGTTTTGCCTTTCATTTTGCTACTGATTTTTGCATGTTTGCATATGATATTCCATGTCTTTGACATGTCTCATCAGAGTGGCATTTCGGTGCCTGAAGGTCCGTTCTCGGTTTGCGTGCACACATTTCGAGGTGTCTTGTTTTCATCTGATGGCCTCCTATGTGAGTGTGGCTGAGGCTCTCTCATGTTGGTATAAGCCCATTATTGCGTTGCATATGTCATTTCATCCATATTATTGTGTATGCTCGATTGTGTATTACCTTGTGCATCGTGTTTGTCATTTCATAGCATTGCGCATGCTAGGTCGTATATTAGTCGCATTTCATGCATATCATGCATATCGCATTGTGTTCGGGATAGGAGTTAGTCCGACACGAGAAGCGATGCGTTCCATTACTCCGGTGGAGCAGCGTCTCAATTCCCAAGTCACCGACACTCGGATTACCCATAATGGAGTTAGGTTTTGTTGTAGTGTTCATATGCATTCATTCTATATTGAGTTGTGCCATTCGGCTCGGCCATCATGCATCGAGATGCGTGATTGGTGGTCTGAGGATCGAGACATGCATATATCTGTGAAAATACATTGCTATGCCCCTTTCTGCTCTCTGTTGCGGCATATCAAGAATCGGCGATCTTAGGGCTTGGCGCTTTTCAGAAACATTGCAAAAATGAGGCTAATCGGGCATCGCCATGGATTTCAGCATAGCACCCAAACATGCATCATTCCATCATCCGAGCGAGAATCAAAGCGGTCCACGGCTTGCATGCCAGTTTTATTTTTCTTAGTTAATTTGTTAATTAATTAGGGATTTGTATATTATTTGGACTGTATATTTTGGACTGTATTATTCTTTTATTCGGGACTGTACATTTATTCGGACCCTCTGCGCGAGGGCAAAATTATAATAAGTGTGGGTGAGTGTGATGTATGTCTTCCAACCCCATATCTTTCTTCCCTTTTATTTACCTGCTTACGATGGTTAGATATAGGGCATATTTCAATTAGCATATAGTATGACAGCATGTTTGCATCATTCATCTGTTTTGCATGCACCGGGATCGGTGCATCATACAAACTGCATTTGTATTTCAATTCCAAGTTGAGTACTTGATAGCTGTTGCATCTCATATGCCATGTTCAGAATAGCCGAGCCTGCTATAGTTTGCATTTTTGCATGTGTTGCATTAGGCATTTTCTGTATACTTAGGAACCATGCATGGATTTCTAATGAGCTTCTGTTTTGGGTTGGAGTACTCGGTAAGTTTTATGCTTTAGCATCCTTGCATGCGTGTGAGTGACTGCCATGAATAGCATGCTTACCATGAGGCTATGTGCTTATGTGATATAACTGCCTTGAATGCTTGTGGGTGGAGGTTGGGTTATTTGGATTGTGACAATTCATCAAATGTTTGTTTTAAAGCCCACTAGATAGTGGCAAAATCATATTTTCTTAAGCCCACCCGAGGGTGGCAAATCCACGTCTTAGCCTACTTGCGAGTAGCACCATCAAACCATTTTCAAACAAACAAGCATGAAATGTTTTGTTCCAATTCAGGCGACTCAGTCTATACTTGTTTGCTGCGAGCATCACATAGTAACCTAGGCTAATAACCGGAATAAGAGCATACAAGGTTTTCAAAATCGGATATCATGGTTAGTAGAGGCGGTCTTTGGCCAAGGCGGCGAGCTCACAGTGACCTTCCCCAAGTTCGAGCGAGCAACTTTGGTGATGCCGGACCGTGGCCTTTGGCACCGAGTCGGTTTCCTAAATTTCCCATTAAAAAATATTTAGGTGGCGACTCAGATCTCGCAGCAAAGATCCATGTTTGGCACTTCTTTCAAAAATCATTTTCAAAAGCGATTTGCGATTTGGACTCTTTGGTTCAAGATTAAGGACCGTGACATTTGAGTCCTTGAACCGTAGTGCCCCAATATGAGCAGGCAGGACTTAACCCTCCGGGATGTTCGGGGGCGTCTCTGATTCTGGCGACTCTCTTTGAGGATTTAGAATTGGCCAGATTGTTTTTGCTCTGAAAATTTGGCAGCATTATTTGTATGGGGCAAAGTGTGAAGTCTACACAGATCACAAGAGCTTGAAATACTTCTTTATGTAGAAAGAGCTGAATATGTGACAGAGGAGATGGCTTGAACTAATAAAAGACTATGATCTTGAGATTCAGTACCACCCCGGGAAAGCTAATACGATTCTTGATGCCTTGAGCGAAAATCAACGGGAAGTATGGCTTGTTTGCTTACTAAACAGAGAGAGATCTTGCAAGATTTTAAGAGGTCTGAAATTGAGGTGGTAATGTGTGAACAGGGCAGATTGATAGCCGCTATTACGGTCGAGCCGGCAATCATTGATGAAATCAAACAGAAATAGAATGAGGATGAATTCCTCAAGAAAGTAATTGATGAATTTGTGACAAGTCCAAAAGCAGAGTTTAACATTGAGAATGAAGTATTGAAATTCCGAAACCGAATATGTGTCCCAGACATTCCGGAACTAAAGAAGAGGGTTTTAGATGAAGCCCACAGATCCGTATTTGCTATGCATCCGGGTAACAATAAAATGTATCGGTATTTGAAACAAACCTATTGGTGGCCTAAAATGAAGAAGGAGATTGCAAAATATGTGTCCAAATGTCTTCAGTGTCAGCAGGTTAAAGCTGAACATCATAAACCAGGCAGTCTACTGCAACCTCTCCCTATTCCTGAATGGAAGTGGGAGCATGTGACTATAGATTTCGTTGTTGGCCTACCTCGGAATTCGCGAGGCATGGATTCTATTTGGGCTGTAGTTGATAGACTGACTAAATCTGCACATTTTCTGCCAGTTAAAACCACGTTTAATGCTTATAGATTGGCTACTATTTATGTTGATGAGATTGTCCGTTTACACGGAGTTCCGGTATCCATCGTGTCGGATAGAGATCCGAAATTTGTATCTAGATTGTGGAAGAGTTTGCAGGAAGCTATGGGAACAGAATTGAGGTTCAATACTGCATTCCACCCACAGATAGATGGGCAATCGGAACGAACAATATAGACTTTGGAAGATATGCTTCGGATGTATGCTTTGGATTTTCAGGGGAGTTGGGAAGATTATTTGCCACTTGCAGAATTTGCTTATAATAACAGCTTCCACTCCAGCATCGGTATGGCACCATACAAGGCTTTGTATGGTAGGAGGTGTAGATCACCTATTTGTTGGACAGAGGTCGGGGATAGAGCTTTGCTTGGGCCTAAAATTGTGCAAGACACTTCTGAAAAGATCAAAACCATTCGGCAAAGTCTCAAAACAGCACAAGACCGACAAAAGAACTATGCAGACGTTCGAAGAAGACCACTTGAGTATGACGTTGGTGACCATGTGTTTATTCGTGTGTCTCCAATGAAAGGCCAAGTCAGGTTTGGAAAGAATGGCAAGTTGTTACCCCATTACATCGGGCCATTCCAAATTCTGGAAAGGCTTGGTCCAGTTGCTTATAGAGTTGCTTTGCCATCGGGATTTGAACAAATTCATAACGTGTTTCATGTGTCGATGTTGGGGGGTTACCTCCGAGACCCGTTTCATGTGATCGATTATCACCGAGTAGCTATTGACGAAAATATAGAATATGCCGAATGACCGGAATGAATTGTTGACCGGCAAGTGAAACAATTGAGAAGCAAGTCCATCCCTATGGTGAAAGTGGAATGGAAAGAGCACTATGGGACGGATGCCACGTGGGAAAAAGAAAAGGAAATACGACTACGCTATCCATATTTGTTTTCCGACGAAGGTAAATTAAGTTTGGAGGACCCAAACTTCCTAAAGGGGGGAAGACTGTGATACCCCTGTTCCGTAATGCGTTAATTGGTCCTTAATTTGAGTATGATTATGTGTTTAACATGATTTTATGTGCCATTGTGTGATAATATGTGGTTTTGAATTTCTATCTGTTCACCGTAGGAATATCTGTTTGATTTTTCTGCTCCGGAAATTAAATTGAAGGCCTTATCGGCCACAAAACTCGAAATTGATTGCGCCAATATGATTGGCATAATTTTTAGAGCCTACATTGAAATTTAATTGAAAATTGATTCGAGTCAAATTAAATTGATTTAATTAATGGTTTAGTACCCAATTATTTGATATTTATATTTTTGCTAGTGGGACTTATTTTAAATGGGCATTCTACACTCAATTTCCTTTTTATATTCATTTGGGTGATTTCAACTCTAAGATAAGAGAGGGAGGGAGGCTATAGAAGGAAAAAGGGGAGAGTTGTGCAATTTTGGTTCAAGACTTGAATCTCTTGAAGATCTAGCTCTAGATTTGGCTAGAGCTTGAGTGTTGAAGCTCTTAGGTGAGTGGATTCATGGACTCTTGTTTGTAATTTGTAAGTTCAAAGTTGAAAAATGTTAAAGAACATGAATTGAGTTGGTTTTGTTAAATTTGAAGTCTTAGAACACATGCATGTAGGAAATTGTTATGAATTTCCATATTTGAACACAATGTTTGTGTAATTGCTTTGAATGTTGCATGTTTGAGCTCAAAGGGGTATGATCCATGTAAATTTGTAGTTGAAGCTCATGTATAGTCACCATTGGTATCATCTAAGTTGAGAATGGGAGCTAGACATCACATGCATGTACAATCTATGAAGATAGGAGCTTTGAATGCATGAATGTGTATGTTAGAATTGAGTTTGGTGTCAATTTGAGCCGTCCATGTGTTAAATCTTTGAAATTGAGCTCCATGATGATGTGTTTTGGTGTTTATACCATTTTAGTACAAGTATGTGTGGAATTGGAGCTATAAACTGGATGAATTATTAGTTGAAAGTCGAAATGAAGCTCAAGAACACAATCTGGGATTTCTAGAATTTTGATGTCCGCCTAACAGAACTGCCAGCCGGGGAAATATGTGCTCCCAGATTTTTGCAGACTTGGTGTCCTCTCAAGCGGGTAATTCATGCTTAAGCGGGGAGCTATTTAGATGTGCCTTTCGCCGAGTGCCTAATTCACGCCGGCGTATTTTTGATGCGACGATTTTTTGAGTTTAAGGGTCCGCTCGAGCAGGGAAGTCCATGCTCGAGCGGGGACCCTGTTTTTCTGAAATTTTGTTTATGCACTCTATGTTCCGTTTTCCGTTCCTTTTCACTTGTAAACACTCTTAGGCATGCATTAAGCATTGTAAATGAGTTAAAGAGATAATAATAAAGCCTAAAGAGGAAAATGTGAATTTAGAACGAGTTAAATTGTTAGTGACCCTTTTGTGTTCATGGAATGTGTAGGGTCGAGCTCCAGGGCAAATTCACAAGCCGATCACTGTGAATAATATCTGAAATACATATTGTTGTGCAATTGCTCACTTCTATGTAAGTTTTGTAAAGTTCATTAATTTTGAATGGTGGACAAAGTTTGACATAACAAGTTTGAAAGGCGTAAATGCCAGTTTGATATGACAAGTTTGAAGTGCTTAAATACCAGTTTGATATAACAAGTTTGAAAGGCTTAAATGCCAGTTTGACATAACAAGTTTGAAAGGCTTAAATGCCAGTTTGATATGACAAGTTTGAAAGGCTTAAATGCCAGTTTGATATGACAAGTTTGAAAGGCTTAAATGCCAGTTTGAAATGAAAAGTTTGAGGGGCCTAAGAGCCAGTTTGATATAGAAGTTTGAAAGGCCTAAAGGCCAGTCTGAAATGAAAGTTTGGAAGGGCCGAAAGGCCGGTCTGATACGAAAGTTTGATAAGGCCAAAAAGGCCAGTCTGATATGAACGTTCGAAAAGGCCAAAGGCCAGTTTGACATGAATGAATTGGGCCAAAGGTCATCTGATGTATAATGTTCTAATGTATTTTCTTTATTTGATATTATTCACTGGGCTTCCGCTCACGCTCATTCATGTGTTTGTAGATGAGCCAAGAGAGGTCCAGACCCAGCCCCAGTGAAGTCTGTATAGAACAACCGAGTTTTCGAAAGTCAGCCTATGTGTCTCACGCATGAGACTCGCCTTTGCCTTTTGTTATTTTGTTTTATGTTGTCACGTTGGCGGAGCCTTTGTATATGTCTGTATATAGTTCATGGGTTGACTTAGTTTTTGGATGATCCTGTATGTACAGAACTTTTTGATACTTTAATTCTGTTGTGAGTTATTAATGTTTATATGTATGACTTGTTTGACGTGCCATGTAAGCACAGCTCTAAGGACAAAGTTTTTAAATTGCTTCCGTTTGGCCCCCATTAACTTTGTTAAAATACGTTTGGTTTGGATTGAGGCCGTAGGTAATCTCATGATCACTGGCCAGTTATGTCCTTAACCCACGGGGGCGGGTTCGAGTCATGACACATGGTGTCTCCATAACACCTTTACCAACGGTATAGTTTTTCCTCGTAGCACTTGCTCTCGGGTAACTAATATTTGAATTGGTCGTTCTTCGTAAGAGGCATCCTCATTTACCTCCAAGTCAACCCAATCAAGCACATGAAAAGGGTCGGGTTCATACTTCCTAAGCATAGCTACATGAAATACGTTGTGAACTCCTGAAAGTTACGGCGGTAAAGCTAACCGGAATGCCACTTTCCCAATTTGCTGTAAGATCTCAAAAGGTCCAATGAACCTTGGAGATAATTTACCACTCTTACCAAATCTCATCAAACCCCACCTTGGTGAGATTTTTAGAAACACATGGTCACTAACTTTAAAAGATAAAGGTTGTCTCCTCTTATTGGCATAACTCTTTTGTCGACTTTGAGCCCTAGCTAACCTCTTCCAAGTGAGAACCACTTTCTTGGTTGTCTCTCTAACAATTTCCAGACCCAGTAACGGTGCGTCACCCACTTCAGCCCAACAAACCGGTGATCTACAAGATCGGCCATACAAGGCCTCAAATGGTGCCATCCTAATACTAGCTTGATAACTATTATTATAGGCAAACTCAACCAACGGTAAGTGCTTCTCCTAAGGCCCCTTAAAATCAAGGACACAAGCTTTAAGCATGTCCTCTAAAATCTAAATGGTACATTTCGACTGTCCATCGGTTTGAGGATGATAAGCGGTGCTAAGAGTCAACTTAGTTCCCAACACCTCTTGAAGGCTTTGCCATAATCGGGTAGTAAAATGAGGATCCCTATCCGACACAATAGTCACAGGGACTCCATGAAGTCGAACTATCTCTCTAATGTACAACTCTGTCAAGCGTTCAACTGAGTCGCTGGTGCACATCGGAATAAAATTTGTAGACTTAGTCAACCTATCAACAATCACCCAAACGGCGTCATTGCCTCGTTGTGTTCTAGGAAGCCCAACTACAAAATCCATGGTAACACGCTCCCATTTCCACTCGGTTATTAACCCGCTGGTCTCTGATGCTCGGCCTTCACTTGTTGACAAGTAAGGCACTTTGATACAAACACAGCCACATCCTTTTTCATACCTCTCCACCAAAACTGGCGACTAAGATCATGATACATCTTTGTGCCTCCCAGATGCATCGCAAGGCGTGAATGATAAAACTCTCAGAGTACTTCCTCTCGGCAAGACTCCGGTACAAACAAACGGTCACGGTATCTCACACTTTGGTCGAGATACACAGTCAAACCTCTTTCTACCTTCCCATTGGAAATCTTCTCTCAGAATGACTCCACCTCAAAGTCACCCTTTTGCGCTTCCAACACTCGGTTCACAAGTGTAGGTTGTGCAATTACTAAAAACAAAGCTGCAGACTCAACAGACTCGCCCAGATGCAAGTCAAACTCATTAAGAGTACCCAACATTTCCCATTCTCAGATGGCGATAGAAGCTACACTGCTAACTGGCTTTCTACTCAAAGCATCGGCCACAACATTGGCCTTCCTGGGATGATAATGCAACTCAAAATCATAATCCTCTATGAATTCCATTCACCTCCTCTGTCCCAAATTCAAGTCTTTCTGTGTAGCAGATATTTCAAACTCTTGTGATCAGAGAACACTTCAAATTTCTCACCATACAAATAGTGCCTCCAGATCTTCAAGGCAAATATCACTGCTGCTAACTCTAAGTCATGGGTGAGATAATTTCTCTCATGTGTTTTCAACTGCTGTGAGCCATAGGCTACTACTTTACCCTCTTGCATCAATACACAACCTAGACCTTCTCGTGAAACATCGCAATAAACTGAATAACCCAAACCCTTCTCCGGTATAATCAATACTAGAGCAGTGGTAAGTCTAAACTTAAACTCTTGGAACGACTTCTCACAAGTCTCACTCCACACGAATTTGATTTCTTTCCTCGTCAACTTAGTCAAAGGTGAAGCTAGTCTAGAGAAATCTTTCACAAACCGATGGTAATACCCGGCCAATCCCAAGAAATTACGAATCTCGAAAGCATTCTTAGGTTGTGCCCAATCTTGCTCTGTCTCTATCTTGGATGAATCTACAGTCACCATTTCCCTTGATACTACATGCCCTACGAATTTAACCTCTTCTAGCCAAAAGTCACATTTCCTAAACTTAGCATACAATTTATGGGCTCTAAGTAACTCAAGTACTACTCGTAAATGTTTCTCATGCTCCTCCTCAGAAGGTGAATAAATCAAAATGTCGTCCACAAAGACAACCACAAAACGATCTAAGAATTCACGGAAGATCTGATTCATTAAATCCATAAACACAGCTGGAGCATTAGTTAGACCAAAAGGCATTACAAGACACTCATAATGGCCATACCCTGTACGGAATGCCGTCTTCGGGATATCCTCCTCCCTTACTCTCAACTGATGATAACTCGATCTTAGGTCTATCTTAGAAAAACAACAAGACCCCTTCAACTGATTAAACAGATCATTTATACGACGCATTGGGTACTTATTCTTAATAGTAACCCAGTTCAACTTTCGATAATCAATACAAAGCCGTAATGCTCCATCTTTCTTTTTAACAAAGAGAGTCGGCGCTCCCCAAAGTGAAGTACTAGGGCTAATAAAACCCTTATCTAACAATTTCCTGGAGTTGAATCTTCAACTCACTCAATTCAGCAGGTGCAAATCTATGTGAAGCCATAAAAATCGGTGCCGTGCCAGGCACTAAATTAATAGAGAACTCGATCTCTCGGTGAGACGGTAAACTGACATGATCCTCAGGAAAAACATCCGAGTATTCACAAACTACCCTCGGTAATTCAACCCGAATTTCATCACACTCACTATGCAAAAAGCTAGCAAGGAAACAACTAAGTTCACTCCGCCCATGCGGATCATATACCGGCGGGGGAGATCACTGGCATATACTAACCATGTGATTCACCACATTTGTAACATGGTATGATTTTGGAATTGAGAAATGTACTCTATGCATGAAATATTGACTTGGATTTTGGAAATTTTAAACTAACCCTTTATATCTTAAATTTGAAAATGTGATGATTTAATTAGAACATTGGCAATGATGAAATTTTTGAATCTATATTTATGTATCACACTCGCATCATGATCATAGGAATATTTCATAGGTTTAAAAATTTCTCTACTAGATTTTGGTTCATCCCATTGTGGAAACAATTTTTCAGGTGTTAATGTTGGACTATGATTTTGAGTAGGCGTGGATATGGCTGTGGGCAAAGGCTCTTGGTTGATCGGTTTTTGAGCCTTACTTGTTTGGCTGTGTGCCTTATTTGTAAAAGGGTTAAACCCTATTTAATTGATTGTAGCCCAAGGGGCATTTAAATATTTTGACTTATAATTGTTATATCTCATGTCATGTTTATAAAATCATATAATTGTCGAAGAATTAGTTTGCATGAGATAGATGTAATGTCACGCCCCAAAACCCGCCCCTAAAAGTTTGGGCATGACCACCTCAGAAACAGACATAAAATCCGATATGTATAACATATGGGGTTTGAACGGAAGCATTAAACAACACAGAATAACATCCATTGAGCTAATACTAGCATGCCAGGATCACACACTTGATGTCAGGTAATGTATCATATAATAAACACACACACAGCCATATAGATATAAATAGACATGCAGACCCATCCCCGAGTCTGGGGATGTAACCAAACTGGGTTAGGAGAAGTTACTTATGTTTTACAATAACCGACAAAAGGCTCAGTACACGAAGCCAAAAGCTCTGCAAGGATCCCACAAAATGGATGAGCTTCGTCTAGGGTTTGGTTGTGATGCAAAAGCAAAAGACAAGTGGTCCAGGTTGGACTCGGACTGACCTCCAGACTGAGAACCTACAGAACAGACATAACATAAAGTGAGCGAAGCTCAATGAATAATAGTACATGAACAATCCAATGATAACTTAAACCACAAGGTATGTAAATGCAGAAAACTTATAGTTAATCTTATCTTGTAATTGTTTCCAGAACGGCCTTGGGCCCAGTCTTCAAATAGAGTGGCTTTAAGCTCAGAATACAGAACGGCTGTAAGTCCACGGATTTCACAGATTGGCCCTCGGCCTAACAAGTTCACAGATTGGCCCTCGGCCTTGCAGATTCACAGACTTGCCCTCGGCCTAGCAGATTCACAGTTTGGCCCTCAGCCTAACAGATTCACAGATTGGCCCTCGGCCTAACAGATTCACAGATTGGCCATAGGCCCAGAGTTCACAGATTGGCCATAGGCCCAGATTTCACATATGTATGGACTCAAGAGGTATCTCGCACGGATTCTAGAGGTGACTCGCACTGTAGCACTTAGTTCCGTACAGCACTTTGTTCCATACTAGAGATCAATAGGTCTTAAAGGCCGAACAATTCATATCATGTCATAGCATAAACGAAGTGGTAAACAAAACAGATTAATCTCAGATTCATGAGAATACTGTTACGCAATAGTGTACATAAATTACTCCATGGTTTATTACAAGTTGACATAGTTGTCTTGCGGATAACAGAGCATTAATAATAACTATTAACAGAAGGCAAATATATCACTGCATTAATAGGGACAGAACAATTCACATCATAGTATGAGTCACATAACAATGTCATTGATATTCAATTCTTTCCTCAGGTTGAGTCATTTATAAGTTAATCCGATATATCATGTTCCCATTCAAAATATCGTGTTCCTGGTAAACGGGGTTTACATTCCCGATTTCTTTCTGTTAACCAACTCCACAGTATTAATAATTTGTATGCAATTCTTATGTAGAATCATAGGTAATTTGCAGGTTATAGCACATTACCGATAACCATTAACCGTAACCGGAATGCAGAGTAGTTTCAGAGTCATACCGATGTACACAAATCTTTCAATGGTCACATAAGTTCACACCAATGTCCAATCGACATAAATATTAACGTCATTACTTGCAAAGAATAGAGTGTTGACAATAAGAATTATTAATGGTAAGTAAATGTATTATTACAGTACTACTACTCACAGTGCTGTGGCGAAGCGAGGGTCCCTCCCGGAATGTGTCCTACGCATATATATAATTCACACATTAGTTCCTTTCCTTTAAATCATTTTCTGAGTCGTTACGCTTCAAATGAATTTACAACCGGTCTAAGATTATCAAATAATTATTTTAATAATATCAGAGGGTCAAACAGGTAAAAACGGGGCAGACAAATTTCCCGGCCTAGGCCGCACGTGCGGCTATGACCTCCGCAGGTGTGGTGGTGTTCACGCGTCTTGAAAGCGAATACAAATTCCATTTTTTTCCCTCTTGTCCGCATGTGCGGCCATGACCTCCGCACGTACGGTGGTGCTCCTTTTATCTGACCGTGGTCCTGTTTTAGGCAAATCAATTCAACTCAAAATTCAAAGAGAACCAACATATTTTATGTACAAAATAGAGGTGAATAATTTAATAGGTTAACCCAATATCTTCATAACATGAATCACAATTATAATTCCATAAATAGACATGATTAGGAGCTTAATTAGGTCACAACCCTTCCTAATTCATCTACAAAATCCAATTCCTTGTTTTCATAAAATATATACACAATACATATGTATAATTATATGGGTTTGGCATGAAAACCAAAGATTAAAGTATAATTCCTATACAACACTTAAATTAAATCTTAAAGCAACCAAATGATGAGAACATCTTCCAATCAAGCATGAATCACTCATAATCCTCAATTACAAACCCTAAGTTGTATAAACATGAAACAAACCCTTCCTTAAGTCCAAGTGAGGGGTAATTAAGATGGATTGAGCTTACCTTGAATCAAATCCTACAACTCTCCTCAATTTGCCAATCTTCCCTTGTTGAATTTCTTCCCCCCTAGTTCTTCTTCTCTACACTCTCTCTTTTCTCTCCCAGGAGCTATTGAGTTCAAGTTTATAAGTTAAATATCTACGGAAGCAAGTATATATACAAAAAGTGAATAAAGACGAAATCCAATCAGTTTAATCATTCCAAATTGAAATTTCACATAAAATCATATTATGATCTAAAAATTATGCTGATCATTAATTTCATATTATCAAGCCTCTAAGGCTTCTAATTTCTGATCCAAACATTCTACTTGTAACAGATTTTTCTCCTACTAAACAGATATGAATCTATATTCATAAGATTTATTCAATTAAACTTCACTTCACACGAATTTTCACAATAAGCATATAAATGCACAGAATAGGGAACCGAAAGTATACCAGAAAGCATGTACGAGGGTTGGGTTACTACATGTAATATTATTGAATGTTGCATTTCAAAAAGCGGATTTATAGGTTTTCTAATCTTTAATTATTTTGTTGTTCCATGATTAAACAATTACTCGCACGAGACTTCTAGCCATTTTCTTTATACTTCTTCACCTATTATTATGGTTTTGCTTTCATCCTCTTTGGGTGTGACATTGAATAAACCAAATATCACTGAATTTGGATTTTAAGAATACAACCATATATTTTCCATAAAATCAATCTTTGAAATAATATGGTTATAAACACAACCCAAATCAAGCAATATTCCTGAAAAACATCCAAAATACTCGATTGATCACCCAAAAACACCTAACTTGCATTGTTTAAAAGCAATGCACCGAACAATGAAAGAAGAGAAACTTACCCGGATTCCACCACAAAGCAACAAAATGCAAATAGGAATAAAATAGTGTACATATGATCAAAAAGCATTCAACTAAAATCCTAACCATATGGCCTATTATTTGCAACTATACATTCAACTAAAACATGCAAAATAAAGTGAAAACATGCAAATAAGCTAACCTACATGATGCTGCATGATTATAACACCGTAACCATTACCAAACACTGAAAACATGCTTAAAAGGTATTGAAATTAACCAAAATTAGAGGACTTACTTGCAGGTTTGAATATCAAACCGAAGAGCAACAAAAAAAGGCGAGAAATCTTACTTAAAAGCTTTCCTTAAGCTTTGGCTATGCTTTGGGTGTTCCTTATTCAAACCCTAGGTCTACTTTAGGTTGTAAAGCTGCAATTAGGGTTTAGTATTTTGGGAATTGAGGCTAAGGTTTTGAGTTTCACCCTTCTAGCTCACTAAAAATTCTTTTTTTTTTTTCACTCTAACTCTTGGGATCATCAAATGAGAGAATGGAGTATATTTATGTGCATAGCGTGACTTGGGGGCTAAGAAAGGTCACCCTAGATGAAAAGAGAGAATAGAGAAAAGAGAGAGAAGAGAAGGCTAAGGAGAGAGAGAGAGAAGCTGAATAAATTGTTCGTCGAACTGGTGATCGATCACCCTTGAAAAGCAATCCATTGCTCTCCATATGCGATCGATCTCTCATCGATCACTACATTCTACTTTTTACACTAGATAAAATTCAACTATGAAGATCAATAGGAGTGTAAAACTGGTCGGCAGCCCGTAGGTGGCCTAAAGCCCACTTGCGGCCCGGGGTGGGCCCGACCAGATTAGGCCCAGTTAGGCCCGAGCCCAAGCCTAGCCTAGCCTGGGGCCCTGGGCCTGGGCCTGGGCCATCATTTGGAAGCTCGGTCCTCCTGGGCCAGCTCATCGGTCCACGCAAGGCCTATTCAAGGCCTGGTCCGAGGCCCAGCTTTGCCTGCCCAAGGCCTAGTGTTATTTTTGGTAGGAAAAACTAAAATTTTAGTGAAAAAAATAAATTTTTTTTTAAAAAAAAATGTTCAAGCCTTGCCCAAGCTTAGGCCCAGGCCCACCCACCCGGCTTAAGGCTTGAATACCCCCTAGGCCTGGGGGTGGGTTTAATTTTTTTGGCCCATGGGTGGGCAGGCTTACCGTCCAAATTTTGGCAGGAGCCCACGAGGCCCGACATGGGCCAGCCCAAGCCTGGGCCCGGGTGGGTCGGGTCAGGCCAAATGTACACCTCCTAACGATCAATCACTCCCTATATGGCAATTGATCGCTCTGCCCAACAATCAACAATCTTTTCTGCACCAATCTGAACGAGCAAGATAACCTCGCCGCACGTGTTGTCGTATCATCCCAAGTGTAACGCCCCCAAGTTGCTAACATCTTATAACTTTGATTAACACCTCAGTAATCCTCAATCTTCATTAATTATGAATCCTTAACAATTTAATAATCATATATGCATATTCAAGATCCTTATTTTTTAGATGTAAAGGTTCCATGACTTTTTTTTTTTATATTCTAAAAAAAAAAATTGAGAATTGACCCATTTTTCAAATTATTTGGGAAACTAACCCACTTTTTGAAATCACATTTTAAATATGCAATTTCAAGCCGACATGGATTACGACGCGCTGATGTAGCAAGTTGAAATCGCATGTTGAAAATGCGATTTCAAGTTAACATGGCTTCTGTTGCATTGATGTGGCAAGTTGAAATTCCATTTTCAACATACAATTTCAACATAAACTCGCATTTTGAAAATGTGATTTTAAGTTGTGCATTTACAAAACTCATTCTAAAAATGACATTCGAAATTGAAATTCAACAATTGACAAACTGAAAGTCCTTTCATTTCAACATTTTTTTAACATATGTAGCCAAACTATTCATATTATTTTAATACATATAAATTTTTATTCAAGTCAAATCATCACTCCTTCTACGTTTCTTTTTTCTTTTTTCTTTTCCTTCCTATATGTTGAAGTGAATTTTGAGAAAAGATAAGGACTCCCTTAACATAATATAGTGAAAGCTATAATTTTAATACAATTACATTGAGTGGTATCATACTTAATTTTCATCAATGATTTTTTAAGTTATATGGATGAAAAAAAATAATATTGTCATACTTTTTAAACAAAATTGTATATTTTACGTTATTTATTTTGTGCTTACATAATATTTGTATTAGTTTCGATCCATTTAACTTTACTAAAAAGGAGATTAGCATAATTATATGAAAAATGTGAGACTTAATGTATTTATTTTTGAATTTCACATCGTTGGTGACAATTATGTCAATTGACAACTCTCTGAATCAACTATCTGCATAAAACTACAACTATGTCAATTGTAATATTTATCATTTACTTCATTTTACTCATACAAATATAAACGTTATAACACATTTTTGTATTAAGAAATATGATACAATATACAACTTAACATAAGATTGATAACATTACATTGGAATCACTATCGCAAGTCATAGGGGTAGCTAACAATTGAAATCGCATGTTGAAAATGCAATTTCAAGTGAAGTTGCATTTTAAACCTGCAATTTCAATAAAATCATATTTACAATACACACTTTCAATTTGCCAGGATAGTAGTCCATGTCATCATAAAATTACATTTTGAACATGCGATTTCAAGTTGAAATTGCATGTTGAAAATGCGATTTCAAAAAGTGGGTTAGTTCTCTAAACAGTTTGAAAAGTAAGTCAATTCTCTAAATTATTTTTTTTTTAAATATTCAAAAAAAAAAAAAAAATCTTAAGGTTCCACGTGCCTTTATACTTTCAAAGCTTCTAAGACAATCATTTACAACATGTAATGAGGATTCAACGGAAATTAAAATGCAAAATATTGCCCCTATGGGCTACACGTTCTGAGGCATAAACCCGGTTACAGACAAATGATTTTCTAACCCATACAAAAATAGCCCTTGGCTTAAAACAACAATAGATAAGAGTTTCATGCTCCCAAAACAATTCTCTAGGCCTCTACTTTAGCAAGATCACAACAGCTTTTCCTGCAACAAATTCACTAGAGGTGAGCACAAAACCCAGCAAAGAATTAATAACAAAGTATATACATTTTATACAGTCTTATGAGATGGATGCACATGCCATGCCATGCTCAAAATAGTTTTTCTCTTATGAAAATCTCATGCATAATGCTCGTTCAAAAGTAGAATCAATCTAATGATTCCCATATATCAACAAGGGGTGGTAAATACGACTCGGGCAAATTTCCAAGGCTAATGTCTGGAAGTAGGCTTATCAGGCACTACCAAATCCTATCTTATCAGCTTCTAACCAGAGGGCTTAGGCATCCACACACACATGTTTCTGGTCTTTGTAACAACCCTCGTATCGATTACCATATAACCACTGAATTATATACTGATTACTGATAAACCGGATTGTTAATGACTGATAATTGAACGGATTAAAATCTTGGATGAATCGATTGAAATCGAATCAAATCGAATAAATTTACATACTGAATTGCATGTTTTATCTGCTGATTGTTTGACTACCTGTTTAAATGTATGTGTTTAAACTGTTAATTGAAGGCCTTATCGGCGGCCGATTTAGAAACCGTTTGATGTTTTATAATCAGCATAATATTTGTGATTTAATGATATTTTTTATCCGAAAATTGATTAGGAATGATTAAAGTAGGTTGAATTGAGTTAATTGAAGAGTTTGACTTAATTACGAAATTGCCACCCATAGTGGATCATTTGTTTATTGTGAGTATTGAACCTAAACACTTAACTAAACATCTTCATCAGCCATTTTGTTGCCTATTCAGCCGAAATTAGAAGAGAGTGAGAGAAAGAGGATTGACTTTCATCCTATTTTGCTTGATTGTGCTTGAACTTTAGAGGATTGAAGTGTTGACTCCATTATTGTTCTCTTAGGCTCTCAATACAAGACTCTAGGTAAGAGAAACCTATGTTTTTCTTGTGGTTTTGAGTCTTATCTTACATGATTCTTGCTCATTTGTAGTAATGTAAGTCTTGATTGAGCTCATATAGGTTGATTCAAGATAGAATTCATGCATGCATGTAGAGATTAGTGAATTTGGGGTGAATTCATGCTTGAATGATGCATGCATGTCCATGTTTTCATTATAGTTCATGATTTCAGAATGTTTTCCAACTTTTGAGCTCTCTAGAGCAAGATTTGAAGATTAAATTGGGTTTGAAGCTCATGCATTGCATGTTTTAAACTTGTTCTTGAAAATGGTTTGAATTTGGCTTCGATTGATCAACCCTTGGCCCTTGCATGTACAAAATAGCTTTTGAAACTTGTAATACTTTGAGTTTAAAGTGTTTTTCCGAATTTGGGGCCAAGAGGATGAGATTTGAGTGTTTGAATGCTTGGTTCGAACTTGGGAGACAACTGAAATTCCAGATTTTGCTTCCTCGCTTCGCGAAGGATTCCTCGCTCGAGCTAGCCCTGCGATTTTGCAAGCTCGCTCGAGCGGGCATCGAGCGTGGTATCGCGCGTAAAAATCGAGCAACCAGAAGTTTTCCGCTCGAGCGAAGGGTTGTTCGCTCGAGCGAAGCCTTTGATTTTGGAAGCTCGCTCGAGCGAAGGAAGGCTCGCTCGAGCGAGACCCCTGTTTTCAGCAAACTTTTGAAAGTGCCTTCCAACTGTATTTTTGCATCCTCATCGCATCCTAGGCATTCTTAGGCCTAGTTTAAGACATCTTATTGAGGATTTAAGCATAGAACCACACCGAGGAATTTAGGGATTTAATTATCATCCTTTCCGACTGTAAACTTAGTGTGTGTTCTATTGATTGACTGTTTAGGGTTGACTCACGGGGACGCGCTCTAGCTATTGATAGCCCAATCACTGTGAGTAATGATGTGTAAAGATATGTTCAAAATGGTTATCTTTTGAATCTTTTTAGAACTGTTCTTGATCGATATTATTCTTGAATGAATGTATGTCCTATTTCTGAAGCTGTATTGTGGCATCCTTAGCACCCTCTTGTTATTGGTATTCTGAGCTCTGTCGGTTTCCTTGTGGAACCATACCGTTTACCAATGATTGGCCATCATTCTTGTTGGGTCTATTAAGGCCGGTCCTTTTGGACCCTCTTGTTATAGGCTATTGGATGTACCACATATGGTGATTGATTGAAATCTTGAAGATCAAACTCTTGTTTAATGAATTGATTTCTTTTTCTGCAAGGACATTCATTCATAACCTCTTTACGCTTTATGTTATTCACTGGGCCTTAGCCCACTGTTATTTATATATGTTGGTTCTCAGCAGCCGCACCCGAGCTAGGAGCGTGGGGTTGGTCCCATTTTGTCGGCCACCTATGTGCCTCACCGTGAGGTTCGAGACGCCATGCCATGGCTTGGGGTGTTTTTGTGTCCCCACTAGTCTCCTCTTGTTTACATCATTGTACTTTTTGTATAGACGCTTTCTGCATCGTTATTGAGGATTGAGTTCCGTCTTGAATATCTATAATGCTTGTATATCTTTGTCTTGATGCGAATGCATAAATGTATGGAAAATGTTTTTGGCATCTTGATTTTCCTGACTCAATGGACACTAGTTATATCTTGTATCAGATTGGCTTCATGAACTGAACTTCGTTCTCTTGTATTCTTGTCTTGTAGGCCTTGGTAATCTCGGATTCTTGGCGATTCTGATGCTAAACCCATAGGGCCGGGTTTGGGTCGTGACAGAGTGGTATCAGAGCGATACTTAACCACGAGTTATACCGCACACACGTGTCCAAATGAGCTATAGGGTGTCCTAGAAAAGCAATTAGGGCATCTCATGAATTCGAAAAGTGTGTGCTTATGACTGACTGAATAAATGTTAAACTGTTTAATTGCACAACTGTTTATAATGATAACTGTCATAACTGCTTATAGTGAAATGGATAATGCAAATGAAACTGAAGCATCATCCTCTGAGGCCGAATGGCGGACTTGAACAAATGATGGAACCGGTAATTGAAAGATTAGACCGACAATGAACCAACAAATTTCACCTCCTCCTCCTCCTCCGGTGCAAGCAATCGAAATGAATGCACCAAATGTGCGTAATGTGAATGTTAATGAGATGGATATTATTGCAATCGACTCGAAATTGACAAAATGAAACCGCCGTCTTTCGGGGAGGCTTAGAACCGTTAAAGGTCAAGCTTGGGTTCTCAAACCGAAAAAGTTGTTTGAAGTGTTTCGCTCGAAGCACACAAGGTATTGTTAGCCACCTTTACCCTCTGAGAAGAAGCTAGAAGGTGGTGGATGTTGACCCGTGATGCAAACACCGTAATGACTTGGGCTCGATTCAAGGAGTCCTTCTTTGAAAAATATTTTCCTCGGTATCGAGAGATGTAAAAGTGGCGAGTTTGAACAACCGCGACAGGCAAATTGTCGATTCAGAGTATGAGAAGCAATTTACCGAACTTGCTAGGTATGCACCACATATGGTGGATACCGATTACAAGAAGGCCAGGAGATTTGTAGGCGGCCTCAATCTTTGCTATACTGAGATCGGATAAATGTTACGAAAATGCCAACTTATGTAGGTGTTCTCGAGGGCTTTGATGGCGAGGTAAATATTGTAGCATGAAACAATCGAAACACCGACAAGTGAGTGGCAAGGAAAAGGCAAGGTTTCAAGTTTAAGAAAGGCAAGCATAACTCAGCCAACAAGAAACAGAATACGGGGTCGACGACCAGCCCCAGCCAAGGGAGCGGGTTCACTCCACCGTGCTCTACATGTGGCAACAAACACAAGGGAGTTTGCTATCAGGTTTCTGGAGCTTGTTTCAGATGTGGCAAAGTGGGCCATGAATTAAAGATTGCCCTTCACTCCACCGCATTAGTGGTAAAAAGCAAGTCTTGTGACATCAAATGTAGCCCCGAAGCCTAACCCCAAAACTACCGGGAAGGAGCCTATGAGGCAGGGCCGAGTATTTGCCCTAGTACCGGGAGACGTTCAGAATACCGAGACCGTTGTGTCAGGTATCCTCTCTATTTGTGCTCAAAATGCATATGTACTGATTGATTCAGGGTCTACACATTCTTATGTGTCACATGCTTTTTCACAGAAACTGAATAGACCCTTAGAGCCCATGAATTACTTGCTAGTCAGATCATCACTGTTGGGATCCATGACATGTGCATATATGTATCCTGCTTGTGAGATTATTGTTGGGGATATGCACCTATTTATTGATTTACTGCCATTGAACATAGATCATTTTGATGTGATATTGGGGATGGACTGGTTACAAAAATATCATGCTACTATCGATTGTGTGACCAAGCAAGTTGTTTTCCGTCCGCCGGGTTTACCCGAATTTGTATTTAGTGGAGTTGGAGTAGTACCTCCATATCGATTTCTTCTGTAAAAAGGTCACAAACCGATTAGAAAGGGGTGTAAGGGCTATTTGTGTTCTATCTTGTTGTATTCACTCATCGATAATGTTAAACCGATGTGAATTGCATTCCTATAGTTAGAGAATTCCCGGATGTATTTCGGATGATCTACAGGATTTGATTGACAGGAGATTGAGTTCATTGTTGATGTAGTCTGGGTACACAAGTTATCGAAAGCTCCCTCTGAGAATGGCTCCAACCGAATCGAAGAACTGAAGGTACAATTGCAGAACTTTGGACAAGAAATTTATCGGGCCTAGTACTTCACCGTATGCGCTTTTATTTGTGAAGAAGAAAGATGGCTCACTAAGACTGCATTGATTACATGAATCGAATAAGGTAACCGTAAAGAACAAATATCCTTTACAGCGTATTGATGACTGTTTGATCGATTCTGAGGTGCACAAGTGTTTTCCAAAATTGACCTTAGATCGGGGTACCATCAATTGAAAGTCAAACCGGAAGACATTGATAAAACTGCTTTCAGAACGAGGTATGACCATTATGAATTTTTAGTTATGCCATTCGGAGTCACGAATGCCCCAAATTGCATTTATGGACCTTATGAATGTAATTTTCAAACCATACCTTGATGACTTCATTGTAGTATTTATTGATGACATATTGATATATTCTAAGATCAGAAGAACATGAACAAAGATCTCGAGACTTGCCCCGCAAACCTTAAGAGAACGTAAACGTATGCTAAACTGTCTAAGTGTGAATTTTGGCTTGACCACGTTATGTTTTGGGGCATGTTGTTAGCAAAGATGGAATTTCTGATCCGCAGAAATTGAAGTCAGAGTGAATCGCCTAGACCAACAAATGTGACCAAGTCCAAGCTTTTTGGGACCGGCCGATACTACGTAAGATTTGTCAAAGATTTCTCCAAAATTGCCTTACCACCGACTCAACCGACTCGAAAGGGACACCATTTGACCGGATCGACGAGGAATCGAGATTTCAGAGTTGAAAACTAGACTTGTGATCGCACCAATTCGACTCTACCTCACAGTCTTGATGGTTACACTGTTTTTAGTGATGCCTCTCATAAGGGTTTGGGATGTGTTTTAATGCGAATGGGAGAGTTATTGCTTATGCTTCCCGCTTGAGACCGCATGAAAAGAACTACCCAACACATGATTTAGAGCTTGCCGCATGATGGTTTTGCATTGAAAATCTGGCGACACTATTTGTATGGAGTAACATGTGAAGTCTACACCACCACAAGAGCCTAAAGTACTTTTTCACACGTAAAGAATGAATATGAGACAATGGAGATGGCTTGAATTGATCAAAGACTATGACTTCTGATTCTGTACCATCCAGAAAAGCCAATACCGCTATGCCTTGAGCCGAAAATCGATTGCCAACTTAGCCTGTTTGCTGACTGGACAGAAAAAGTTACTTCTTAATCTTGAAAAGTCTGAGATTGAAATTGTTTTGAAAGAACAGGGCGGGACAATAGCTGCCATTACTGCTCAACCAAATTTTGATTGAGGAAATTAAAGAAAAACAACAACTGGATGATTACTTGAAGAAGGTTACTGAAGAAAGGGATTCAAAACCGAGACCGGGGTTCAAATTTGAGAACAATATACTGAAATTCCAAGACAGACTGTGTGTACCAAATGACATTGAATTGAAAAGAAGAGTTCTGCAAGAAGGCCACGATTCAAGTTCTCTATTCACCCAGGAATACTGAAAATGTACCAAGATTTGAAACAAAATTTCGGTGGCGGGAATGAAGAAGGAGATCGCTGAATTTGTGTCTAAGTGTCTCCATTGTCAACACGACAAAGCTGAACATCAACGACCTGCCCGGTTACTGCAACCCGTACCCATACCAGAATGGAAATGGGAGCATATCACGATGGATTTTATCGTTGGATTACCGCGCTCCAGGAAAGGTATGGACTCTATTTGGGTTATCGTTGATAGACTGACTAAATCTGCACACTTCTTACCTGTCAAGACAATCTATAATGCGGACAACCGTCATTATCTATATTGATGAAATTGTGAGATTGCATGGAGTGCTCAGTATCTATTGTTTCGACAGGATTCAAGTTTACATCGGTTACGCGAGCCTACAGACCGCATTGCATTGAGTCTTGAATTGAAATTTGGCGGTGCCTATCATCCTCGACGGATGGACAATCGAAGGACAATCCAAACTCTAGAAGACCCATCGAGAATGTGTGTCTTGGACTTTCGGAAATTGGGAAAGTCATCTCGTATTTGAATTCGCCTACAACAACAACTACCATTCGAGTCTTGGAATGGCGCCGAGGCATTGTATGGCGAAAATGTAGATCTCAATCTGCTGGGCGGAAGTTGGAGATGGGCCGTTGCTTGGGCCCGAAATTGTTTATGAAACAACCGAAAAGGTAAAACTGATACAGCAAAGACTGAAAACTGCACAGAGTAGACAGAAGAGTTATGCAGATGTCAGAAGACGGGATAGAGAGTATGAAGTGGGTGATCACGTTTTTGTGAAAGTGACACCAATGAAAGGCCAGACTCGTTTTGGAGTCAAAGGCAAGTTAGCGCCGAGGTATGTCGGACCGTATCAGATTATTGAGAAAATCAATCCGGTGGCGTATCAAGTTGCGCTCCCTCCTGAAATGGAGCATATGCATAACGTCTTCCACATTTCGATGTTGAGAGACTATCTTCGTGATCCGTTTCATGTGATCGAGCCTACCCGTATTGTGTTGAGTGATGACTACACCTACGAGGAACGGCCTATACAGATTGTAAACCGACGGATCAAGAAACTGAGAAACAAAGAGATTCCGCTAGTGAAAGTAGACTGGCAAAACCATGGTGGTGTGTATGCCACTTGGGAGAGGGAAGATGACATGGCTAGGCGATATCCGGATTTGTTCCCGCTGAATCCTGTTTTCTTCCAAACTGAAGGTAACTCGAGTTTAGAGGACTAAACTCCTTATAAGGAGGGGAGACTGTAACAACCCTCGTATCGATTACCATATAACCACTGAATTATATACTGATTACTGATAAACCGGATTGTTAAGGACTGATAATTGAACGGATTAAAGTATCGATGAATCGATTGAAATCGCAATCAAATCAATAAATTTACATACCGAATTGCATGTTTTATCTGGCGATTGTTTGACTACCGTTTAAATGTATGTGTTTAAACTGTTAATTGAAGGCCTTATCGTGACGATTTAGAAACCGTTTGATGTTTTATAATCGGCATAATATTTGTGATTTAATGATATTTTTATCCAAAATTGATTAGGAATGATTAAAGTAGGTTGAATTGAGTTAATTGAAGAGTTTGACTTAATTACGAAATTGCCACCCATAGTGGATCATTTGTTTATTGTGAGTATTGAACCTAAACACTTAACTAAACATCTTCATCACCATTTTGTTGCCTATTCAAATTTAAATTAGAAGAGAGTGAGAGAAAGAGGATTGACTTTCATCCTATTTTGCTTGATTGTGCTTGAACTTTAGAGGATTGAAGTGTTGACTCCATTATTGTTCTCTTAGGCTCTCAATACAAGACTCTAGGTAAGAGAAACCTATGTTTTTCTTGTGGTTTTGAGTCTTATCTTACATGATTCTTGCTCATTTGTAGTAATGTAAGTCTTGATTGAGCTCATATAGGTTGATTCAAGATAGAATTCATGCATGCATGTAGAGATTAGTGAATTTGGGGTGAATTCATGCTTGAATGATGCATGCATGTCCATGTTTTCATTATAGTTCATGATTTCAGAATGTTTTCCAACTTTTGAGCTCTCTAGAGCAAGATTTGAAGATTAAATTGGGTTTGAAGCTCATGCATTGCATGTTTTTAAACTTGTTCTTGAAAATGGTTTGAATTTGGCTTGATTGATCAACCCTTGGCCCTTGCATGTACAAAATAGCTTTTGAAACTTGTAATACTTTGAGTTTAAAGTGTTTTTCCGAATTTGGGGCCAAGAGGATGAGATTTGAGTGTTTGAATGCTTGGTTCGAACTTGGGAGACAACTGAAATTCCAGATTTTGCTTCCTCGCCGAGCGATTCTCGCTCGAGCTAGCCTGCGATTTTGCAAGCTCGCCGGCGGCATCGAGCGTGGTATCGCGTAAAATCGAGCAACCGAAGTTTTCCGCTCGGCGAAGGGTTGTTCGCCGAAGCCTTTGATTTTGGAAGCTCGCTCCAGCGAAGGAAGACTCGCTCGAGCGAGACCCCTGTTTTCAGCAAACTTTTGAAAGTGCCTTCCAACTGTATTTTTGCATCCTCATCGCATCCTAGGCATTCTTAGGCCTAGTTTAAGACATCTTATTGAGGATTTAAGCATAGAACCACACCGAGGAATTTAGGGATTTAATTATCATCCTTTCCGACTGTAAACTTAGTGTGTGTTCTATTGATTGACTGTTTAGGGTTGACTCACGGGGACGCGCTCTAGCTATTGATAGCCCAATCACTGTGAGTAACAGATGTGTAAAGATATGTTCAAAATGGTTATCTTTTGTATCCTGTTCGAACTGTTCTTGAATCGATATTATTCTTGAATGAATGTATGTCCTATTTCAATCAGACAGTGGCATCCTTAGCACCTACTGTTATTGACTGTTACAGAGCTCTGTCGGTTTCCTTGTGGAACCATACCGTTTACTGAATGATTGGCCATCATTACTGTTGGGTCTATTAAGGCCCGGTCCTTTTGGACCTACTGTTATAGGCTATTGGATGTACCACATATGACTGATTGATTGAAATACTGAAAGACTGAAACTACTGTTTAATGAATTGATTTCATTTACTGCAAGGACATTCATTCATAACCTCTTTACGCTTTATGTTATTCACTGGGCTTTAGCTCACTGTTATATATATATGTAGGTTCTCAGCCGAACCAGAGCTAGGAGAGTGGGATTGGACACCAGTTTTGTCAGCCAGCCTATGTGCCTCACTGTGAGGTTCCGAGACGCCATGCCATGGCTTGGGGTGTTTTTGTGTCCCCACTAGTCTCCTCTTGCTTGCATCTTGTTGTACTTTTTGTATAGACTGCTTTCTTGTCTTGTTATTGAGGATTGAGTTCCCTTGAATATCTATAATGCTTGTATATCTTTGTCTTGATGCGAATGCATAAATGTATGGAAAATGTTTTTGGCATCTTGATTTTCCTGACTTAATGGACACTAGTTATATCTTGTATTGGCTTCCACGAACTTCGTTCTCTTGTATTCTTGTCTTGTAGGCCTTGATAATCTCGGATTCTTGGCGATTCTGATGCTAAACCCATAGTAGGGTTTGGGTCGTGACAGTCTTACCCCAAGGACACTCGTGCTAACTTAATTTTCAAACTACACCCCCTAATAGGATTTCCCACCATATGTACCTCAAAACGGTTCATTAACAATATTTGTTCCACAACATTACCATTTCAAAAATGATCTTAACAATGCCAGTTCAAAAGAAAAACAATGAACATGAAATGAAATGCTAATGCAATAAATGCCTATATTAATGCCTTAGACTTTCTCAAATTTTCTGAATATTCTCTCATTTTCTCCACACAATCTTCCATTGTGATCAAGTTCCACATCTCTACTCAATATATATATACAATAAATATTCCAAGAGATAGATAAAAACACATTATCAAATATATTTCATTTCTCTTTAAATCAAAGAAATCTCAACATGAAAATCATCATTTCCAGCCTTTATCTATTCAAGATAAGTATAACAACTTATTATTTACTATTTTCTCAATATCAATTTCTCTTTAACAAGGGATTTTAACAATAGGGATAAATATAATAATTTTCTCATCATTTTTCAAAAATGGATCTCAATAATTCATGATTTCACAAAATCCCAACTTTTTCCCAAATTTCCAAAATCTAGGTTTTCACAAAAAGAAAAAAAAAATGGTTTCTATATTTGAAAGATTTTATGCAATTAAGAACCCCAACTATCAGACAACTCATATTTTATATCGATACCACTTTTTCCTCAACCTTCTCAAGCCTAGGGTTTTCATAAAATTAGGATTTCCTCATTTAAAAAAAATTTAAAAAAATAATTGCTCATGAACTTCCAAAACACTCTTATAGTTCAAAGATTTTAAGAAAGATTTGAGAAAACTCCTCTTTAAGCAAAACACAACGCCATAAAAATCAAACCCTAACTCAACACACTCCAAACAACATCAAAATAACCATAGGCTTACAAAAAAGTATATATAACTCTAAGAAAAATCCTATAGTGATTCTGGTTTTGACCCAATCCTTGTTGTATTTCAGGCTCGAGTTTCATGATTCTATATTGTTGTTCTCATCTTTTTTTCCTTATTCCTCATTGAAATTGAGTTTTGGAGTGTCATGGTTGTGTTTGGAATAGGTTGGTTGCTAGTTGGTTCAAATTGTATTTCAGGCTCGAGTTTCATGATTCTATATTGTTGTTCTCATCTTTTTTTCCTTATTCCTCATTGAAATTGAGTTTTGGAGTGTCATGGTTGTGTTTGGAATAGGTTGGTTGCTAGTTGGTTCAAATTGTTGTTGTCCAGATTTTGGCCTCTTCGCTCCAGCGAGGCTTCTTGCACTCGAGAAAGCTTTGTGAGCTCTCAGTACTTTTGCAGGCCTACAAATATACTGGGAGGGTAGTGTTCTTCGCTCGAGCAAGGACTTTTGTGCTCGAGCGACGGTCTTCTGTCTGTAAAACTTCTGGGAGTGTGTATTCTGTGCTCGAGTGAAGCTTCTTGCGCTTGAACGAGGTGACTCATTTGTGCCTGGTCGCTCGAGCGACAACTCTTGCGCTCGAGCAAGCTGTGCTTCTATTAGTTTGCAAAAACACCTTTTTACATCACTTTTTGATATATCTTCTCTCAAAACACTAGACCGACCCTCTCTCTCAGAGAACACCACTTCTCTCTACAAATACACCTAGATTAAGGATCTCTCTACCCTACTCTCTTTGATAAAAAGATAGAGCAATGCTAAAGCTCCATTTTGATCCAAATAAAGCTTGGTTTCGGCATTCTTGAAGTTTCTCCTTTGCTCCATTGGTCTTCTAAGTTTGAGGTAGGGATCTTCTATACTTTTCTATGAGTTTTAACTCAAATATTTGTTGATATGTAAGAAACATTGGGATTTGAGGTGATTTTTGAACAAACCAAGGGTTTGGGTTAAAATCAAAAGAGGGGTTTTGAATGTATATATTGGAAATGGATATGGGAGTATATATGAGCTTTTGTTGTGTTAAAATGGTTGATTTTGGTGTTTGGGATGAGTTTGGGAAAAAGGAGATTTTTGCCCTAAATTACCTTGAATAAGTATTTTGTATAAATAATGAAATTGGTATTGGGAATATGAAATTGGATGAATGTTTATGTAAATGGTGGAATTAGACGTGTATTATCTCGTACTTATGGAAAATTTGGATAATTTATCTATTGTAAAGATTGTATATCTGTTTAGAAATATCTTTTTTGGGCTATCGGTGGATGATAGCCATGATTGTTGTAGCAATTGTATGAGGATTAGGCGAATTGAAACCAATCTCTTGATTGTTATCATTGAATATGATTATGATATATATACATTATATATGTATGATATTTGGGAGGAGAAAATAGATGTACTCGATGTTTGAGAGGAGAAAGGGGATGGACTCCATAAATTAAGTTGGCCTGTGTGTCCAGGGTGAAAGTCCCGAAAACCGCGCATATACATGGGTGCCGATTCCTGCGGACGAAATTTTCGTAAAATGGCAAGTTGATGTATCTGTATGATAATTATGTTGGTTGGAGAATTGTGAGGTGTATCCTCTGTTTGATTAATTAAATGAAGTAGGTATATCTAATGAACCAGGATAGAATGAATTGAGACGTAAGTTTGGTATAACATGGTTCGGAATAAGAGTTGTAAAATATTTTGTCATTAGACCTTGAACACGTGCATATTTCTTATATCTTTGTTAAGATTTATATATTGTGCTAGATTGTCTCTACTGGGCTTTGGCTCACCCTACTTGGGAAATCATTTTCAGGTGTTGATGACATGCCTCTGCCAAGGACCTAGCTTGAGAGAATTGTGGAGCTGAGAGCTCACTTTTGTTTATTTTGTATTTACTTTTGTACAAGCCTAGGGCTTTATTTGTATTGAGCTTCTGATTTGTTTTGTTGTAACCAAACATCGTCTTAGAAAGTTGTAAGCCCGTAGGGTATTTTTTTTCGTTGATCATCTAGTTTAGTGTCACATGCTATAGATTCAATGTAGAGCTTATGAATGTGTAATGCATATGTCTCTTTTGTAAATTGACTCTGATTAATGAAAGCTTAATACTTTGTTTATGTCACGTTCTATTTGTCTTTACTGTTAGATTATTGTATTATTTTCGGAGCGTTACAAATCCCTACCTCAAGATTCAGAGAATGGAATAAGAAAACCCCCCAAAAGCAATGGTGTCAAAACCCGATCTCCACCACACAAAAATTTAGCCCTTGGTGAGCTATCCAACTTTGATGAAGGAACGTGGGTCAAAATTCCAATATATTTGGAGAAATCAAGGATTTACGGTGGTGGATGGGTGTTTGTAGAGAGAATTGAGAGGAAAATATGTTTTTGGAGAGAGAGAGAGAGAAAGAGAGACATAAGAGGAAATAAGATACACTCAGCCCAAGAAGAAGAAAAATAAAGAAAATTCAAACTCAACCTTTCCCACACGTGCACACCTTTAAATGCGTAAAGGGCGTGCTCTTTGACGTCGACCTCTCCTACACATGTGGCTCTAGCCCCAGACATGCAATTTTGCTCCAAAGAAGAAATTTTGCAAGATCAAGAAGGTGCTACCAAGCGACTTCGATTACGCCACTGAAATAAGAAACCCAACTTCGGGAAAAAAAATTGAGACACAATTTTGAGGAAAACTTTAAAAGTGATGAACTTAAACGGCTGACGAGGCCTCGAAATAGTTTTCTAATATCCCACACAAGAAAATAAACATGATTAGAGGAGAATAAAACAATCTACGTACCCGGACATTACACCAAGCCTGATTTCTATAGAAAGGCTTCTACATTTATACTTTTCATCCTTATGCCCTATACTAGAATATTAAAGATGTTATACGCTAAATAGGAATTTACACTAATTTGATCACAATCGTCAAAACGCAACCTGTCATACCAATGGTCTGAAATTGTATGGATGCACCCATACATGTGGGTTAAAATATTCAATGTCAACTCAAGGTTGTGGCACGTCCTCAACACCTAAAATTTATTAACAACGTAGGGTGAACATATAGTCTAGTAAAGAATTCTTTATGCTTACTAACATGTATCCACACAAGAATATGATCATGATGCTATACATATATAGGATGCTCAAATTCGTTTAATAAGAATGTTTACTTTCCAAATATCAAAAATTCTCAAAGTGTTTAGTTAGAAACCTCAATTCTCAATTCATTCCATTGCATTTCAATGAATCCTCTGAAGGGATATGTATATGTCAGTGGCCATCACTAAGTACCATCTACACACCCATAGGACAAATAGGCACCTAATCTACGTTGGTTTTCAGTCTATCATCGTGGATTCTCTTGCCAACTTAATCTCATGCCTCTATACATTATTTGGATTCACCATAACCATTCAATTTAAAATAATGATTTTCAAACCCCAATGCAACACATGCAATTCTTATTTCCATCTAAGTGTGTTCAACAACACCTCTGTTCATCAACGGATTTTCATCTCATGAATTCAAGAATTCAATATACATCACATAAGTTTCAATTCATCCTATGATGATGATTTTTACAACGATGTCATTCTCTACTAATGGCTAACAATCAATCTTTACGATATCCAATAATTCCACAATTTAAAGGTATTCAACTTCAATTTCAAGTAAAGACATTTCCAATATTTGAACAATTTCACAAATTAAGGTTTCAAGAAAATTAGGAATTTTTTTCAATTAAAGCATCCTCATGCTATTCAACATTTGAAAAATAGGTTTTATAGGAAGAATATAGAGAAATACCCAATAAATTCCAAACCCTAATTCTATACAATGCATATTTCCAAAATCCCTACCAATTTCTCAGATGGTAGATATAAACCCATATTAAATAAAATAAAATCCTACCTCAAAAGGAGAAAAGGAGAAATAAAAAATAAAAAAACAAAAATTCAAATGGTGGCAAAATAAAGATCAGCTCTTATGAAAGTGAAGCCCTTAACGTGCTCTGTGATATTAATACTTGAGTTTTTTTATCAACTGAATCTCTTAAGGCACCTAATTGAAAGATTTATGGTGAGTTATGGTAGAGAGAAAAATTGAGGAAAAGAGAGAGAAAAAGAAAAAGTAAATGAGAAGAAAAAGCAAAGAAAGTTGTAGAAGTAGATCCAATCAGACTAGTGGTCAATCACTGTGAAAGAGAGATTGATCATTCTCAAATTTCAAAAGTTGCAATTGTTCTTTTGTCCATCACTAGTCTCTGCTTAAGGAGTGATTGTTTGAGCGATCGATTACTCGTTGATCGCAATCTACTACTGAACAAGCTTGAAAATGACCAGTCAAAACAATCGCTAGGCGGTCAATCGCATATCGATCATTAGCTCTTGAAAATCAATGAAAACAAATGTAAGTATGGCGATCGATTGCTCCAATTGTGATCGATCGCTTTGCCCAAAAAAATTGGTTTCAAATCTCCTATTCAATGCCCTTTATTTATTTTTTTTCTTGTTATGCAAGGTATTGTGGACGCGCACCTGGGAACTCATCGATATCCGCGCGCGAGCCTTTGGCGAGAGGCGCGCGAATCTCGTTTTGTTCTCTGAGCTACTACAGTTTGGACTCAAATGTCACGATTCTGAATCTAATCTTACAATGTGCGATGTAAGACCGATAAATCACCAAAGAGTCCAAATCTGGCAAATCGTTTTTGGAAAAACTGATTTTTAATAAAGAAGTGTCAAACATGGACTGCTTTGCCAGATATAAAGTCGCCACCTAAATATTTTATTTTGGAAAAATTTAGGAAACCCTGACTCGTGCCAAAAGGCCGTGTAAAATCATCAGCAGAGTTGCCTCGACTTGGGAACTTGGGTACGAGAAGGGAAGGTCATATAATAAGCACCCCCGCTCGCCCGATCAAAGATCGGCCTTTACTAAACATGATAACTTGTTTTTGAAAACACATGTGCTCTTTTTCCGATTAATTAGCTAATCTTTACTACGTGATGCGCAGAGCAAACAAGTATAGACTAGATCACCTAATTCGGAACAAAACATTACATATTCATTTGTTTGAAAATGGTTTGGAGTTTGCTACTCGCAAGTAGGCTAAAACGAGGATTTCAATGAATTGTTCCAATTCAAATAATCCAACCTTCACCCACAAGCATTCAGGCAGTTAATCACATAAGCAATTAGCCTCATGGCAAGCATGCTTTCATGGCAACATCAACACACATGCAGTATGCTAAAGCGTAAATACTCACAGTGTACTCCGAGCCAAAACAAAGAACTAGTTAGAAATCATGTATGACCCTAGTTCATGTTAAGATGGCTAATGCAACACATGCAAAAAAATGTGACTAAATAGGCTCAGCTATCTTAAGATGTCATGTGAAAATGCAACTTCATACATGTATTCAAATAGGAATTGAAATACGATGCAGTTAGTATGATACGCCGAGCCCGGTGCATGCAATACAGATGAATGGATGCAAACATGCAAGCATAAGATATGCTAAACGAAATATGCCCTAAAACTAACCATCATAAGCGGTTAAGTAAAAGGGAGAAAGAAATGGGGGTTGGAAGACATGCATCACACACACGCACGCTTATTACAACAATACGCCCTCTCGAATGAGGGATTGAATAAGAAGCTAACTAGCTAATCTAAGCTAATTAAACTAATTATTACACAACAAATTAATTAACTAATCCTAGTTAACTAATTATTACAAAACAAATTGAATAGCTAATGCATTAACTATTAAAGTACAAACCAAAGCAAAAGCTAGTTATCTAAGCATGGCAGCTAAGGAAAGAAGTAAAGCAGGAGCTTCAGAGGGAGAGGACTGGATGCATGCTCGGTCGCCTCGTTCAGAAATCCAATGCGATGCCCTGATTTGCCTCTGTTTTCATATGTTCTCAGAACACTGCACCAAGCTCCAGAAAGATGAAACTCCACCCTGGGAATCCTGTGGGAGGGTGGTCGACCACTTTTGGTCTCTCTAGACACCTGCCGACCACTTTGGTTGTTGAAAAACCAGAAAAGTGGTGAGCTAGCTAGTTTTTCTGGCTGGCCGGCCAGTTGTTGCTGCTGAATCCTAGTTTTCTGCAACGGAGAGCAAGAAAGGGCATGGCAATGTATTTACAAGATATGTATACACAACCACCCTCCCTATCATGTCATGAACTCAAAGGAGTGCGGTTCTCGACCCTGGGGCCACCAATCGCGTGATGGCGAGAGGTGAAGTTGTACAATTCAATATGAAATGAATGCACAAGTAAGCACATAAAGCCTAAAACTCTATCATGCTAAATCAAGAGTATCGGTGACCGAGAATTAAGGCACATTTCATCACTTGAAGTATGAAACGTCCCTCTTTTCCCGTGTTTGGACTAACACCTATTCCAAACACAATGCAACACATAACATGGCATGGCATACACAATGCGACTCGAGCATGCAAGCATGGAATGCCACTTGAACAACCTATCAAGGCTAATGGCATGCACAATGCAAGGGACAAGAATGCAACGACATGCAATGCAACTACATGGCATGCACAATGCAAATCACAACATGGCATACATAATGCTAAATGCTAAGAATTAGATGGCATACTCAACGCAAGGCAACCATAAGGTTCTAAACACAATGTGAAACATGCATGCACAATGCAACAAGGACTCCATATCAATGCTAGGGACGTGCATACTCAATGCAAGGGACAACTTGGCATATACAATGCAAAGGACTCCATAGCATACACAATGCAAATCAAGATAAGCATGCAAACAACATGCAAATAAACATGCACAATGGACTTAAACCAAAAGGGGTAGACCTCAGTCATGCCAAAACAGTGGCCATAATGCTAATATGAAGGTACCGAAAACACATGCAAACATGTATGCCAATTGGCTCACCATTCAAGGCACTAAAGTGCAACTCTCAAGAACACTTAAAGAGTGAAAGCATGGAAGTGTAACAACGCTAAGTGCACTGAAATGAGGTAAGAAATGATGCCAAATCATTTAAACAACGCAAGTATGGCATGCTAGGGTCCTTAAAGCATTAAGCTAGCAAAGAGGACTACACATGAGGCATGCAATACATGGAAAATATGCATGAACTAAGCATGGACAGAACTTAAATAGGTTTTAACAAAGACCAAAACATGCTGAGATGAGAGCCCAAAGACCTAGGCATGCAAGCATACAAGCTAAGCTATAAACTAGGCAATAATGCATAACACTCATAGGCACTTAAAGCATGATTGAAGTGGGAATATGGCAATACTAAAGGCTCTGAAATGAAGTACTAAATGATGTGAAATCATCTAAATAGCTCAAAGATAGCATGTATGAGTCACCAAAACCGTAGCTAGCAAGGCCAATTGCACTACAGCTATACAAAGCATGAAGGATATGGCAAAGGCAACCCAAAATAGTCCTAGAACATGTTAAAATGAGACTAAAACATGTATGGAAGTAAGCCAAAACAAGCTAGCATGGTGAGCATGAGGCATGATACATGCAAGGCAAATAAGGTGGATTACACTACACCTATTAAGACCAAGCATGGGATGACTTAAGCAACAAAAATCAGAGTTATATTATGGCATAATAACCCCAAAAACATCTTGAAATGATGGCTCATAAGTTAAGGCAAGAAGGCATATGCAATGGTTCATGTTAAGGTATAAAGGGCAATCCCTCCAACGCATTAAATAAGTGACAGAGATGCAAGTGTATGGCTATGAAACATGGATGAAATCATATTATAAATGATGCCAAATCATTCAAAATAGTCCAAGTAATGCATGCTAGAGGACTTGATACATAAAGCTAACAAGCTTGAATGCATTATAGCTATACAAAGCATGGCATGTATGGCCAAAACAACCAAAATCAGACCTTAAACATGGCAAAACATGAACAAAGCCTTCTCAGAGCTAAGCCAAAAGCATGCTAAAATGACATGTCAAAACATGATGCATGTTAGGCTGATTCATGGAAATACACTACAAGTGCATGGAGCATGCAAGGGGTGATCAAACCAAACCAAAACAGAGTCATGACATGGCAAAATATCACCAAAAATATGCTGAAATGGAAAGAAAACAAGCTAAAATTACATGCTACTTCATAAAGCATACAAAAGCTAGTTTGTGTGATTTACACTACAAGTGTATTAATCATGCATGGAGTGACCAAACCAAGCAAAAACACTGGTATACCTCAGCAAAATAACCACAAATACAAGCTAAGATATGGCCAACATAAACTTACCAAAGGTGCTCAAACATGAGGCATATGAAGCTAGTGAACAAGACACAAAGGAGAGGGGATGACCCTATCCTATTTAGCACACCAAAACCACCTTTCCACCACTGAAAATCCTCTAGATTTCAGTGGTAGAAAGATCATGCAAATGCTTCCACAAGAGCCTAAAGGGATGGCTCAAAACAAGGCCTAAGAGGGAGTAAATCACCCTAAACGAAAAAGTGACCTTAAGCAACTATTTTAAGCATACAAAAACAGAACTTTTTCTAGTTAAGAGCTAAGCTTAAAAACGAATGAAAGAAGGGCTAAAATCTTAAGCAAGAAAGGGGAATTTAAAGGTCAAAGACTCACCCTTGAAGACCTTCTTTACAACTGCAACTCCAGCAGGTTCTTTGAGCTTAAACCAGTCCAAGAACACCAAAAACAATCCCTCAGCACCTCAGCAACCAAGGAAGGTGTTTGAGTGTATGTTTGTGTGTTAAACTAAGACAAATCTACACTTTAGATGCACAAAAGGAAGAAACAAGGCAAGATAGATACAACACTATATCTATCTCTCAAAGCTCCTTTTTTGAACCTAGAGAGGGGAGGAGGAGCCTCCCTCTTATAGAAATCAAAAGGCAAAGCTTCTTGGAGAAGCTAAGCCTCAAACAAATCCCTCCATACATAATAGCCCAAATGCTCTCCAGCGGTGCTAACTGGAGGAAAATATCTCCAAAAAGGTGCCAAAAAGCAGCCGGCCACTTAAAGTGGACAGCCAACCACTTTAAGTGGTCTTCCAGAGCAACAACTGGTCGGCCATGGTGGGAGAGAGTCCAGGGCATGAAAGCAAGCTAGTGGTGTGGTGGCCGACTAGAAAAGGTAGCCCAAAGACCAAGAAAGCCAGTTAACCGATCAGAAAATTGACTGGCAGAAGGAAAAGTGGTCTCCAAGGAGAAAAAGTGGTATCCCACCCTTGTACCACCTTCCAAACAAGAAAACAAGGTTTGTACCAAAAACAAACCAAATCGGATGCAAGACGAGAGATCGGGAGGCAAAAGCATGACGAAACCGAAAACTAGCATACGGGCATCAAAAGTGGTATCGACCACAAAAGTGGTCTCCGGACCACGATGTCCCTCTAAGGCAGAGGCAACAAGGTGTGGTTCAAAATCACGTCAAGCGGAGAACGTTAAGCAATTCCGAGACAAGTAGCGGCCAAAGGCTCCAAAACCGAAAACTAGTCTCCAAACGGGAAAAGTGGCCTACGACCACAAAAAGTAGTCTACGACCACAAAGAGATGGTGTACAAGACCACTCCCTCCCTCCGGGAAGAGAGAACAAGATTCGGTCCACAAACCGAGCCGAAGCACAAAGAGTTCAGAGGCTCGGAGGCAAGGCTCTCAGCCAAAACTCCGAAAACTCGAAATGAGCACAACATGCACCATCACCGAGCGCTCAATCGATGACGTCTGAGTCTTAAGGACGGTCAAAAATGGTGTATCTCAGTATCTGGAGGTCGACTTTCGTGTGCAGACCAAGTCTCCTATTCAATGCCACTAACACTAATATAAACTTTTCAACTCTCAAACATGATTTATTGTATCAATAACTTCAAGCATGTATGATAACGATACATATGAGTGAATCAACATACAAGAATAAAAGGGTTGTGACACATCAAACAAACATGTGTAATTGGTTCTGAGGCAGGACTCGAAGTGTTCCAAATATGAAGGAAGATCGTGAATAAATAGGTGGATAGATAGATGACACTTAGACCGATAAGTGACATGAACAAATAGACAAATAGGTAGGGGTAATATGGTCTTTTCAAATTATTTAATTGTTTTTCCTTACAAAAATATTAGATCTTGGATCTATTGTCCCAAAAAAATTTAAATTAGACTTTGCGAAAAAATAAATAAAAAATAAATAAAAAATCAACTTTTGCTAGAAAACCAAAAAATACCAAAATTTTCATCATCAACTAAAAAATTAAACGCACATCAAATTTTTTTTTTATCATTCTTCACAGAAAATAACTTTTTTAGTATCTTTTCAAACACATTTAAGTTCTTTTACTTCTAAAAAATCTAAAAATCTATGGGGAAAAAAACAACTTAAACAGAGAGAAAAGTGGATGCGGTAATTTGGAGAAAATGAATAGAGCTGAGGGGTCATGCTATGATAGCAAGTTATGACATTTGTGAGATTGACCGTCACAAATATTATAATTAGATCTTTTTATTCATAATTTAAATATATAAAAAATGAGTTATAACAAAAAAAATCACAAAAGTAATAACTAAGACATATACTACATATCCAAAAAAGAATATGTGTCATAGAATTTTCCTAACTTTTAATTTTTAATCATGATAGCAATTAGCAGCAACACCATAAAGAGACAGAATCAAGGGGGCCATGAGGGAAAAAGTATAAAGATAATTCTTTACAAGAAACTCTCTTCTTTGAATTATTATCTATGTCATTACATTTTACTTCTAATTTAAGAAATGTTTTATATTGCTGGCTTTTTGTCCATATTTTGTTTTACAGCCTATAATGAATATTAATGGTTGATTATCATAACGAATTAATTAATATAATTAATATCTTATCACATATCTTGGTGATATAAAAATATGAAGAAAAAAAAAGAAGACAATTTATAGGGCGTGTTTGGTAATATTTATAACAATTGTATGATTAATTTTTGAAAACTTTGATCAAAAACTCCTTTAATTTCTGTTCTTATTTTTAAAGAGTTGTAAATAGTTGACAATCACAAAAAGTTAATTTCACTTGTTTACTTATTTATTCTATTTTTTTCCTGTTTTTCTCCCACCTTTTTCAACCACTCCCATTGCACATCACTACCACCTACCACCATTGCCAATAATCTCCTTCCCCAACCACCTCCCTTGGCCACAAGCCACACCTTCTACTGCTGCGATAACCACCTTTGCCAACTGATCACTATCTGACCGTCAACAACCACTTTTGGCCACAACTTCCCGCGGTAGACAACCACCTCTTATTACCGCCAACTACTCCAGCCACCACCAACTACCTCTCATTGATGGCAAACCACCTTTAGTTACCACCTCTCACGTCTAGCAACAATGTCCGCCCATCATCTCCAATCGTCAACAATTACCTCTTTCACTTGTTTTCAAAATAAATTTTAAAATACTCGTTTACCAAGCATGATTTATAAAATCAATAATATATTAGTGATATGACACCAATTATATTATTGAAGTGAATTATGTTTTAATTTATGAAATTTCATCATTGTATGACACATTTGGCAGTAAAAAAAAAGAATTTGTATGCCATTTTTCTTCCAAAAGACTGAAATTCTCCATGGTGTCAACTCCCTAAACTCTAAAATTTTAATATTTTATTTGGTTAATTGGTGAAAAGTCCACACTTATGAGGACATATAATATTTGGTCTAAGGTTTAATCTCTTTCGTTGATAAGGACATGCGTTGAAAGTCGTCGTTGCCATAAAATTAGCCAGAAAAGTCATTGGGGACTGAGGATGGCAGCTGGTGGCAATGAGGTGAATAAATAAGTGACATTAAAAGTAGACATCTAACCTGAGTACCTTATTTTATTTCTAGATCCACTGGGATCTTTTTTTCGAGTAAGCTAGTGATTGCTTTGTCATAGAAAATAACAAACATTACATCCTTAAAAAATCGTGTTCATATAAAAATAGTTGTATCAATAGACAAGACCATGTCTCATATTAGAGTTTTGGCAGCATCAAAGTGACCATACTTTTGGGTTTTGCCACACCTATTTGGGTAGATAAAAGATTGATATATATCATAGAGGTTGATTAGAAATCCATCTTTCAAACATAGTATAACATTCAATAGGCTTTTGCTCCGAAGCTGTATGTCCTCCTCCCTGTTAACACACAAAAAAGAGAGGTTAATTTCACTTTCTTCTATCGTTCTAACTATTGTCATTTTTACTTTTTAATTTTAATTTAAAATTATTAATTTTATCTATTTAGTCTATAAAGTGTTTTATTTATTTATTTTTATTTCAGTTCATATGGTCCACAAGATAAAATGTCCAAATTAATAGTGGTGGAAATCTAACCTATACCCCCATACAAAAGGTAGTTTTATAATCTGCAAAATCTAAATCTAAATCATATAACTAACCACTTGTTTTACATGTACCTTATTATAAATTGGTATAATTTTATCACAAAATTTCGTAATATCAATTACAAAATGCAGAATCTCACTACAAATTGGAGTAACAAAAAATATCATAACCAAATCACAAACTTTTGTTACATGAATCGCAAAATTTTGTACATTTTGTTACGCTAATTTGTGATGAGATTACGTATTTTATATTTGATGTCACGAATTTTCATAGTAAAATTGTATCAATTTGTGATAGGGTGCATATGATATGACCTTAAAAGTGCACACAATAGGCTTTCCCATAACCCAATACCCATTTTCTGCCTCATCCCTTATTTCAAAATAGTAAGCAAGAAAAATGAGTGTTGCTTTGTATGGTTTAAATTGTTTAAATTTTGAAATTATATTTTTACCCATCAAGTTAACCTTAGCAGTTACTAATTTATTTTTCATTTGGCTATGGTTTAAAAGCCAACTAATTGGTTAAAAAAAATTATTTTTCTAAAAAGCCATATCGCACCTGACTAATTCATGTTTTGCCCAAAAAAATGAACTTTAACTACTCAAAAGTCGGTAGAAAAATCATTAAAGTTAAGAACGTGCTAAATAAATTAGCTTTTTTAGCATTAAGTTTTTGTAGACTTACTTTTAGTCAAAAAAAAAACTTTCTTTTTTTTCAATAAACAATCATCTCCAATTAGATCACATTACCTCACATTAGAAACTCTAAGAAGTAATTAGACGAAATTGATAGAAATAGAATAAAAAATGATAGTTTAAGAGATTAAAAAAAAAATGACCTAATAAAAAATACAAAGAAGGCAAACAAACAAACAAACAAAAAGAGCATACTTCCAGTGTGTTTGGTAACATTTACGTTTTCAGTTTATATTTACAAAAAATTTATAAACTGGTTTTTGTTTATTTTTAGAAAAACATAAACTACAAACGCGTTTGTTAATTGACAAAATGTTCAAAAAAATTTAAAAATATAAAAAATGAGTGAGAAATGGCAAGTGGTGACAAGTGGCGGCGGAAGACGGTGGTGAAAAGTAGTGACGGTGGGTGGTGGGTGGTGGGAGGTGGGTGGTAGTGGTAGGTGGGTGGGTGGGTGTGATGGCGGGTGGTGGGTGGTGGGTGGTGGTGGTAGTGGTGGCGGGTGGTGGTGGCGGTGGGTGGTGGTGGTGGCAGGTGGGTGGCGGGTGGTGGTGGTGGTGGTTGGTGGGTGGGTGGGTGACGGTGGCGGGTGGTAGTGAGTGGGTGGTGGCGGGTGGGTGGTGGGTGGGTAGGTGATGGTGGTGGGTGATAACGAGTTGGTGGTAGTGGTGGCGGGTGGTGGTGGCGGTGGTGGTGGTGGTGGTGGTGGTGGTGTGGTAGGTGGGTAGGTGGGTGGTAGGTGGTGGGTGGTGTGAGTAAGTGGTGGTGGGTGATGGTGGTGGCGGTGTGGGTGGGTGGTGGTGGGTGGTGCGTAATGGTGGTAGTGGTGGTGGGTGGGTAGTGGGTGATGGTGGTGGGTAGTGGTGGTGGTGGTGGTGGTGGGTGGTGGGTGGTGGGTGGTGGTGGCGGGTGGTGGTGGCGGTGGGTGGTGGTGGTGGTGGCAGGTAGGTGGCGGGTGGTGGTGACGGGCGGTGAATGGTAGTGGTGGATGGTGGGTGGTGCGTGGTGGTGACAGGTGGGTGGTGGTGGTGGGTGGTGGTGGGTGGTGAGTGGTGGTGGTGGCAGGTGGTAGTGGTGGTGGTGGTGGTGGTGGTGGGGGATGGGTGGTGAGTGGTGGTGGCGAAAGACGGTGGTGAAAAATGGTGGCGGGTGGTGGCTAGTGTTGGGTAGTAAAAAAAAAAATTGAAAACTCAAAATAGAAACACATTTTTTGTGTTTTCATTTTTTGGCCAAATTTATAAACTGATACCACTGATTTATAAATTAAAAATTTTACCAAACAAGTTTTTATTTGAGTTTTTAAATTTTTATAAATATAAACTGAAAACGTAAGTGTTACCAAACGGCACGAAAGTGTTTGTGATTCTAAAGGAGTGGGGCAAATTAAATTAGTAGTTTCTATTTTGTTTTATAATTTTAATTGGTTCGATTTTAATTTTGAATTTTACCTCAATTTGGTTTAACTGATCATAACTATTAGCATTATTTTATGAAAAATACGTACATGAGTGGAATATCTCTTGCTTTTATGGATAAAATTGTAAATTTGATCAATTCAATGATTAAAAATTAACCAATTCAGCGATAATTTTCGTAAAAAATCATAATGGCATTTTAAATTGAACCAAATTGATACAAAATCTAAAATTGAATATCAAAACTGAACCAATTGAAAGTGTAAGTACCAAAGTGAAACAAGGGTCGGCACAAGGATTACTAGTGTAATTTTTTTTAAAAAAAATATAGAATTTTCATATATAATGATACATTTATGAAGATAAATTTATTTATACAAATGATATTATCACATAATTCTTGTTATTTATTTATTTATTTATTTATTTTGCATAAATTATGAATAATTTTTCTCATTCTGAAATGGTTTAGGGATACCTACTTGGCAACCCAATTACAACTCCTGATGACGGCAATTATGCAATCCCATTTGCTCATGGAGTGGGACTTATTTCAGACGAACTCTATGAGGTGCTTTAATACTTCGAAATAAATTCAATCTCTCTTTTAAAATCTACTCAAATATCTTCATTTAATGTTATTTCATCAGCAATTATCACAAATCACAATTGTTCCAAATATTTTTAAATAAAATGTTGATCAAACTAATACCCCTCCTCACACGTGACATCGTTTCAAAGATAAATAGAATAGACTGAACAGATTGAGTGCCTATGACAAAGGTAATGAAAGAGATCACGAAACACTGACACTTTGAAATATATGTCGTAGCGGTGTCAGACAATGGGATAAATATGGGACACGCTAATAAGTGTCCTGTTATTTAATTAATTTGTTTTCGAGCAAACATGTTGGGGACACACCAACTAAATCTTTTTTTTTTTTTTCCTTGTTAATGCATTTAATGGAGGCTTGATTTTGAATGGTTATTACTTTTTACATAGATTTAGGCTACTTTTGGGAAGCAAGAAAAACGCAGGGTTGCGTTTTGGAGCAAATTCCGAAGCTGCGTTTTGTGACTCATTTGGGAAGGCAAAAAGCAGGCTGAAAAATTACGGACTTACCCTCAATGTTTACATTTTGTGGGCTTGAGAAAAATGTAATTTTTTAAGTTGAGTGAGGGTATTTTAGTCATTTTAGTGTGATGTGACACCATAAATAAATAATTAATTGCCCATCTATAAAAGAAGACATAAATGATAAGAGATAACATAAGAGTGAGATTTATTTTTAAATATCGAATTGGCATTAATTTTTGTTAATTTTAATTATTTGTAGATGATATTAATTTTATAGCAATTAAAAATATATATAATATTTTTTTTATTGTCATGTTCCTCTTGTGTTTGAGTCCTCATTTTTTTTTGACAAGTTAAATTACACTAATCTCCCTTGAGCTTAGAAAAAAAAAAAAAAATACAATAAGTCCTATAAATTTGGCATAATTTTTTGATAACTTGGTATTCGGCCCAAATGACGGACTAATTCATAAGACCAATCCCACCGTCCATCTGTGGTGGTCCCAATTAAAGTCAAGGTAAAGCCTCGTATAGATTGGCTCCTCCAATAAATTGTTTGCACTTAAGAGATTTTGAACCTAAAACCTTGGAGGGAGCATACCCCCAAATCCTAAGCCCCAAGCCCCAAGCATTGACCACCAGGCCAATCATTTAAGATTACAAATTTGGCATAATTACATTGGGTTCCCTTAAGATTGCAATTCATATAACACTTGGTCCCCTTTTTATCAGATTAGCCGTATGAATGAAAAAAATGATATAATCATCTTTTTCATATTGAAATATATATATTTTACATATCATTATGTTTTCATACCATTGCATTAGTTTTGATCTCTTTAACATTACTAAAATAGAGTTCAGTATAATTATGTCAAAATTGTAAGATTTGTTCTATTTTCTCTAAAACTCAAGAGAGGTTAGCGTAATTTATTCTTTTTGAAATCACTATATCTCGTGTCCATGTCTATGTATATGTCTATACTTGTTAGGACGGAGACAATATGTGAATTCTATTTTTCCAGTCATTGCAAAGAAGGCATCAGGAGAGTATTTGAATATAGATCCCAAAACAATACAAGGTGTTTGCAGGATCATCAGGCTTACTCTCAGGTCAATATATTATATTTTGTTCTACAAACCTTTCCATTACCTTATTGTGTGCTTTTTCTTGGATACTAAGTTGATAAAACTTCTTTGTTTGTGTTTGTAGTGTATTGATGGAGTTCTAAAATCTCAAATTTTGGAACCATCATGTGGTTTTGCTTCTCCAAAACCATAGGAATTGTTTAGTGAAAGAAGATATGTCAATGAGAAAAATATAGAGCTTGTTGTCCGTCAATCATCGCCTTGTGATTCTAGTCGTGTAAGCCCTCCTAACTTTTCCAATAATTTGCTCCCAATTTGGACTTAGCATGGTATATTGTTCTAAAAAATGAAAAATTAGTGGTAATATGCTATCGTATTAAGAAAAACAAATGGATCAAATTTTGAATTTTAATAAGGTTTCATAAGCTATGGTCTATTTTGGATTCAAAATTTTATACCAATACCGAATGAATTGACTAAAATATTATATTTTTTGTGTTATGACTTTTTAAATAGTACAAGATGAGTTATCAATTTTACACATTTTACAATAAAGGAGAATGACTTGATTAGTGAGGGATTCCCATGCAAATCCGGCCAAATTGGATCTGCCAATTGTAAGAGTAGCTCCAATGGGGAGGCTATTTGAGTTACCATACCTATATTATAGCGATGCGGATTGCTTTAATGAAGCTATCATTGAAGTAGCAAAATTTTAGCATTGCTATCCTTGACAAGTATTCCATAAAGTAGGTGAAGAACAGAAGGGCAAACCCCAACAGAAACCTTTCACCATGCCACATGTTTGGAGCAAGGTTGCCAAACGTTTACATTTTTGTATTATGGCATAGCTAAAATTTGACAATGACATTCAACATTGTTGATGCTCTAATATAGCATTTGAAATTGCACTGATTTATCTCAATGATCCCATAAGTATGGTTTGATAAGGAGATTATCTTATGACTATTTGATTGTAGATCAATGCGTACAAACTGTCCTATATTTGGAATAACAATGATAGAGTTCGAGAAGCGCTCCATATCCGAAAGGTACATTTGATATTATTTGTTTAAAAGAAAATTTTTAAATAGCTATATTGAAAGAAGAATTCTTATTAGTTACAATGTAACAGTATTGAGTGGATCGAGCAAAGCATATTAGAAATTCAGAGATGTGGTAACTAAAAAACAAGCCATAGTTGAAGGGAGTGTTTTATAGTAGCCTACTTGTCGTATCATTGTAAACCAATGATATCGGTCATAACTGATACATATTTTGAATTGGCTAGTACACATGCATTTTTTATTGGGTAAATCACACTTTAGCCCCCTCAAATATTGTCCCATGTCACTCTATTCTTTAAATTAAAAATTGTAACACTTTAACTCCCTCATCTATTAGTTTTTGTCAATTTGGACCTTTTTGACAAAAATACCTTTTAACTATTGGATAATTTGCAGTTTACCTTCTTGTACTGTCACCCAGTATCACTTCATTTTACCCCCTCAACTAAAAAATGCTACATGTTTCCACCTTGAATTATAAATTTGTATCATGTAAATATTCTTTTGAGGACATGTTTCTTAAATAGATGATAATATTTTTATGTACCTCTAATTTAGATGCATTTAAAAAATAAAATATTTATGAATAAATCTAAAAAAAAGTTCACTAAAGATAAGAGCAATACAAAAGTATACCTGTTTTATATATCTTCTTTTTTATAATCTTTTTGTCTTTTAGTTTTTCATCTTTTGTGAACTTTTTTTTAAAAGATTTTTCTTCACAAATATTTTACTTTTTAAGTGTATTTAAATTAAACGCATATAAAAATTTAAGAAATTTGTTTTTGATTAAAATACGAAAAAGTTTTACTGAAAACAAAATAACTCAAAAACTGTTGTTGAGTTGAAAAACCAAACAAAGTGTAGTATTTTTTTTGGTTGAGGGAGGTAAAGTGATAGTTTGTGATAGTTTAAGAGAGTAAAGTGTAATTTATCCCAATAGATCAAAGTGGACTTTCGTCATTAAGGTCCAAATTGAAAAAATAATAATAAATGAGCAAAATTAACTGTTACAATTTTTAGTTGAGGGGTTAAAATGATATAGGCAAAGTGTAATTTGCATTTTTTTTTTTTTTTGTTCACCGATTTGTTGAGATGTACTCATAACAGGGAAGGGGAAGGAAACATACATACGTCTATATTTAAAACTAGGGTAAAATTATACAAATGATCTCTGTAGTTTACACGATGTGTCAATTTGGTCCATGTTGTTTCAATTTGTTCAATTTTGCCCCTTAACTTAATAGGTTGTATCATTTTAATCCAATAAATAACAGTTGTTAAGTTTAGTGGACGGAAAGTCTACACAATGTGTCAATTTTGTCCCTATTGTTTTAATTTGTTCGATTTTGATAGCGACAGTTGACACATTGTGTAAACTACATGGACCAAATTGATACATAGTTTGACTTTCCAACCACCAAACTTAACAACTGTTATTTATTGAACTAAATTGATACAATCCGTTAAATTAAGGGCAAAATCGAACAAATTGAAATAATAGGGACCAAATTAATATATTGTGTAAATTACATGGACTATTTGTATAATTTACCCTTAAAACTATTTATAAGAAAAATAATAAGAAAATGAATTGTACTTCTTAAAATAGGGAAGCATAAAAGGATGGATGAGATGCAACAAATTATCTTACACTCGCACAATTTGGGACAGTTTCCAATATCATGTAAATCTCAGCACTAAAGGCTACAGGTCTCTTATATACAGGTGAGATCATGTTTCTTGCATTAAACCAAGCTTTTAAGTCCAAAAATATGGGTGCTTCCATTTACACACTATTTTGCCTCATTATACTCATTTAAAAAGAGTGTTGCTAATAGCATTCACCAATCTTTGTTGGACCCTTATCTTCTTTGAACCCTTACCTCAAAATTTAAAATTTTTCTCTTTTACTTTGAACACTGATCTTAATCCTAATTCTAGCATCATCTTTAACATTTGAAATCCTAATCCTAGCACCTACTTTCACTTTTAGCAGTTCTTCTCCCACATTTTTGCCACTTCTCAACCCGCCCCCACCATCCCTGCTAGTCCTACTTTGAACACCAACCTCAAATCTCAATTCTACTATCATTCTTATCATTTGAAACCCAAATCCTTAGCCTCTACCTTCAATTTCTGATCCATTCTCTCTATTCCGGCCACCTATTAACCCATCTCCATCCAACCCAACAGTTCTCAACACCATTCTTGCATTCTTGTCCCCCTTCCCATCATCATCTCCATCCACACTTTCTTTCTATTCCTCTCATTCAACACTCTCCTGTTCATATTCATCATCTCTCAGCACCACCCAATCTTCTTTTCTTCCCCTCTCATTTCTATAAGTTTCTCTCTCTCTCTGTGATGCATGCACGGTTCCTCTTTCTCTATCAAAGGGGGTTGTGGAGAAGTGAGAAAGGGATAAGGATCATTAGGAGAGGAAGAAGAAGATAAAGAGGAGTTGGGAAGGGGTGGGGAAAGGTAGAGAAGGAAAGGGCTGGGAGAGGTGGAAATGGAGCTAGGGGTAGCATGGATGGAAAGAGACTAAGGCCATGTTTGTTTGGGTGGACATGAGCTTGGGATTGGACTAATAGTCCAATAAAATTATTAATTCGATGTTTGGTTAAACAATTGAAGTACGGACTAATTATTTTAAACTTGACTATTAGTTAAGATAGAATACATAATCTAACGAATTCGTAGTCCTAGGACTATTAGTCATGGAAAATTTTAATCTAGTCCGCCCAAACAAACATGGCCTAAAGGTGGAAAGGAGGAGTGAGGAAGGGTGGGAAGGGGTTGGAGGTCGTCGCCAGAGATGGTAGCAGTGGGTGGTATAGAATTAGGGTTAGGTTTGGAAGGTTAAAAATGGAAATAAAATTGAAATTTTATGATAAGGTAACAATAACAAAATTATGTAATGGGTGTCCAATATTCCAATCTTATATGCATCCCTCACCTCACTCTATCTCTCTACACCCACTCTCTTCTTGACTTTTCCACTAATTCCCTCATTCTCCTGCCTTTCCCACTCTTCTCATTCCCAGATCTACAAGAAGGAAGTCTCAATATCTTATGCCTTTCCACTCTTCTCATTCCCGGATCTACAAGAAGGAAGTCTCAATATCTTAATCTAGGGTTTAAAATGAATCTCGAAATGGGCTCATTTTGCGCTATGACCATTCTTTTGACAAGCATCTCCACTTTCTAATTTTACATTTTACTTGGTGAGCTGCGTTACAACATATTTTATTTTATGATTTAAATTACTTATTTTTGGGAAGTCTTAGTGTGTCGATCATCTACCAACAACAAAGAAGATTGATCTAATAAATCGTAATTATAAAACTTTATTATATTTATCTTTAAAAAATAATATTTGAACAACAAAGATTTATCATTAAAAGAACATACCACTTGCTTGAAATCAATACCTGGTTATTTTTCTGAAGGTAAATATGATGAAATTATATAATAATTATTAGATTAACTTAATTTTTCTCATGAATAATCTATATATAGAGAGACCTACCTAATGAATTATTTGGATCATTAAAGGACCTAAGGTAACTGGACATAACCAATTTTTGTTCAACTAGAGATAATTTGGTTCCAAAAAAATGTAATTAATACTTTTCAATTATATAATTTGACTCAAGTTTTTACTTTGATCCCTATTGTTTAAATTTGAACAATTTAGTCAATACATTTTAAGTCATGTTTAAATTTAATTCTTCTGTCTAAATTTTCGTAAGTGTCTCGAAGTTATTAATTTTACCTTTCAATTGGAACGAAATAACCAAATTAAAACTAAAATTAAAGTGTAGAGTCTTATTTAATTTAAATAAAAAAAATAAAAATGAAATTTAAATCAATAAATTAAAATTGTAATTTCCCCTAATAATAATTAAGAAAGTTGGTTGTCTAATGATGGTTGAAGCAGTGGTGATCATGACATGATGGTTCCATTCCAAAAATGCTTTAGACCACTAATTAGTGATGGCTCTAATGATGTGGCGGTGGGTCCCACCTACTGCCACATGTGTTTTGTGCCTTGGTTTTTGTTTTTTGTTTTTTTTTTCAATTGCTACCTCATTAGTGGTGAAATTAGTGATGATAAATTAGTGGTATGTAGCATTGCTCGTTCCATTCTTGGGAACTCAAGCATGGATTAGAGCTCTCAATTATTCCATTGTTGATGAGTGGCGTTCATGGTGGGTCCAAGGCCAAGTTGCCGGGTAGGTTCAACTTTTGATATTCATTTCTAAAGCTTATTAAAAAGGTTATTTTATTTATTTGTTTGTAACTTTGTGAGGCATTAAAATTTAATTCTCATGTTTCTATCAACCCAAACGATGCCATCCAGCTCAGCCCCCCCCCCCCCCCCCCAAAAAAAAAATCCCAAAAGATACAATCTAAGAGTGGCCTAGTTAGGGTTGGTTTGGAATTTCTTAAAAAAGTGTACTTTTTGACTTATTGGTGAGTTTGGGTTGGGTTTGATGTGATGTGTTAGAGAGGTGATGTGATTTAAATAAGATGATGTGATTTAAATAAGATAGTGACTTTTTGACTTATTTAGTACATGCCAAACTAACCCTTATTGTAACAGAAAAGAGATACAAAGAGAAAGAGGTACAAACCTTGAGATTGATAAGTGGTTTAATGCATGCTCCGTTTCCTGCATTGCAACACAGTACACTTGATCAATCCCTTCTTCAAATTACAGCCGAGTCTTTTTTTCTTTTTCTTTTTTTCAGAAATTATAAAAAAAAAAAAAAATTAACAAAAAAAAAATTCCAAAGTTTGACCTCAATAATAAATTAAACCACAAGTTTTTAATTATTTAAATCGTAAATTTTTTAAATAGTTTTAATTTGTTACGGAGTTTAATTTTTACCAATTTGAACATATATTTACATTACATGGAATTACGTACAAGTGTCTAATTGGGCCGGTCCTAAGATTTTTGGGGGCCAAGGCATATGGTATATATGACTTACGGTTTACCCTTATCAATTTCTCTACCGTCCATTCAGTTGACTTATGGTTTGCTTACCAGACAAAAAGCCAGAGAAATGGACTTTGAGAACCAAGAGTTAGAGATTGTATCTATGGGAGAAGAGAATACACTGTGGAACCTGTTCAGTGGTTAAAAGATTTCTTATTTGCAAGTTTTATCCAACATATTTTATAATTTAAATTTGAACCCCGAAATTTGTTTGGGCCTTTAGTCATCTGTGTTGTGAAGTAAAAGAATATTGGATTGGGCCTTCAGTTTTGGACTATTAATATTATATTGACTAAAACTATTTTGAGGCCCTTAAATTTTAATAAAATTAAGGGGTTCAAAGCGGCAGTGTTGTGAAGTAAAAGAATATTGGATTGGGCCTTAAGTGTCTAATTTATCTAATCCTATGTCTAAGGAGATATAAAGACACTACAAAATATTCATGCTTTTCAATGTACTTTTTTATATTTTTAAAAGTGAATGGACGTTTAAAGATGTTATACAACATTTCATATATAATATGAGAGTTTTATTTATATGATTAACTTGAATTACTTAGATGAGCAATGATTCATCTCCCCTTTTTCCTTCACCCCCTTTGACTCTCTCTCTCTCTCTCTCATTGGTTATATTTTCTTTTTCTTTTTCTTTTTTTCCTGCTCCTCCAACCACCACCCACCACGTGGCAAGGGGGGTGAGGGGGTGACCCCCAAAAGGGGGTCTCAAGCATTATTCTACTTAGATATGCTTCTTAGATTTCTGGCTACACATATCGGTGTATATGTTAGCGACAAATTTTAGAGTTGTACCAATAGAATTTTTGTAAATTTTCTCTTACCCATCATTTACTTTCTTACCATTTGATATCAGTTGAACTATAATTGGAATAGTAATGCCTGTGTATGACTCTCCATCCACGTAAACTAGATTTGAGGCAATGCGGATGATTAATCAACCATTGCAAAAGTTTTCAAAACAATAAGATTGTATATATGTATAGTCTTTTAAATTCAAATTATGTACAACCTGGTTTATGCAATGGATCGTTCTTCATTTACTCTCCAAAAGCCACTCTAAAACATTGTTTCATGTTGCTTTTATTGGATAGTTTAAAAGGTACCTTCTTGAGAAATTCATAGGCTTGGTCACATGATTGCAAATCGAACATTGAGAAGCAAGTGATGTCATTCCGTATACCAACACGCAAGTCTATAAAGATTACACTTGCTACTTGATATTTATCATTGCACCATGATCAAATTAACGTTATCGTATGTGCTCATGCACATAATCATTGGATGAAACACCTCTCTCCCATCAATTCGACTTTTAGTCCCAATTTTTTGTGAGAGGACAAGTGGATTTCATTGTGGGATTCATTTTCCCTCTCACAAATTCATATCACATCCATCTCGTTTGGAAATGAAATGGACTGGACATTGTTGTCGAGTCCGATCAAAGGTCATTCTTTGAGTGAGCCCCTATGTGTAGATTATTCATTAAAAATAAAATAAAATTTATCATAAAATCACAATTACGTTATTTCTTCATATGTATCTTTAAAAAAAAATACCAAATATGCTTTTAAAAATAAGCCATCTATTTTTTTGAAGATAAATATGTTGAAATATGTTATTATTATTACTAAATCAATTTTTTTTTTTTTTTGGTTAGACAAACTATGGTTGATGTTAGGGTAACATATAATATTTTAATGCATTAGATAGTATATATATAGTTGCTCTTTACAGCGTATAAAATTAGAATGACAATAATAGGCTCACGCTTCGTGTATTCTATCTACCTTCGTCCATGAATTTGGATTCAAGACTAAAGTGGGCAAACTCCCTTCTTTCTGGTTGGCCTCCAAATTTAGTGGACCTGCAAATTAGTTAAGCATTATATATTCTCAATAAATCACCAATTCAAATCGGGAGATTTGGTGATAGTCCCCTTACTATTTAATTTGTCTTTCAAAAGGACAAGAATAATATAAGTATTTTTAAAACCTCTTAATATTTTAAAACTTGTTTCTTTTACTATATTACTCTCATATCTATCAGCTCTCCTATTAAGTCATCTTCACTGTGTATTTCAGAGTAAAATTTTACTCTGTATAAAAGTAAAATTTTACTCTGTATAAAAATAAAATTTTACTCTGAAAAACTAGTAAAATGTTAGACTCTACACAAAAATAAAATTTTACTCTGGATAAAAATAAAATTTTACTCTGTATAAAAATAAAATTTTATTCTGAAAAACGAGTAAACTGTGAGACTCTGAAGCTAAAAGTAAAATTTTACTCTGTATAAAAGTAAAATTTTACTCTGAAAAACTAGTAAAATTTTAGACTCTACACAAAAGTAAAATTTTACTCTAGTTTTGTCAAATGAAAAAAACAGAGCAATAGAACCAGAGTATGTCAAATGAAATTAGATCAAAAACCAAACAAGCAAACAAACAAAAACAAAACAAATTAATCAACAATTAACATATCTAATTGAGAAGAAAAACTTCTAAAACTCGATCAACAATCACAAATTTCAATGAAAAAAATACATGTGTTCAACAACACTCATACACACATATATATATATATATATATACGTATATTCAAAACTCAAATCTATGTTTAAAAAAATATGTATAACCAAACAACTCCACCAAACATGCCTTTGTCGTCTCCTAGAAGGGAGAGAGTGAGGAACTAGAGCTTTCAAATCTGTGTTTCAGTGATCAATTCATTGCTCTTCGGAGTAACAGCGATCAATTCAGAGACGATCTGTTTCTCCTCGTAAACGATCTCCTTCGATTCCGGCACCAGAGGACAATTTTTTGACCCGTAGTTGATTTCGTTCCTGATGTTCTTGATGAGTTCATCGTAGAGATCGGTTTCGGCATTGTTGATCGCCGGAGTTTCGCCTGATAACAGATCGGACTTGGCTAGGAGAGTGATGACAATGACGTTGCTGATTATGAAGATGAAGAGAGGACCTTCTGCTGAAGCTTGGAAGACGCGACTATGGCGGCGGCTTGTCGACGACCTTCTGCTGAAGCTTGGAAGATACGACTATGGTGATTATGATACAATTGATGACGAAGCTGATTATATATGCAGAAGCTGAGGGTATAATAGTCATATAAAATATTTAAATAATAAATTTTTTCATTTATGCAAGACTTTATAATTATGAGGGGGTTTAGAAAGTATAATTTTTTTCTTAGTCCTTTTAACAATGAAAGGAAGGTAAAGGGGGTTTGTAGCTAAATTTTCCATTCAAATCAACTGGGCACCTTTTTTTTTTTTTTTTAAAAAAAAATCTTTTTTATTCTCTTATTTGATTTCCTTCTATTTTGTTTCCTTTTTTTTTTTTTTTTTTTTTTTTTTTTTGCACTATTCACTGAACACAAATCCCTTAGGCTTGGTATGTTTATATTAAAATAGGTAGAAGGTGAAAAAAAAAAAAAAAAAAAGAGAGAAAAAATTTAATTTCTATGAGTTTGTTTAGCTTGAAAGTGGTGAAAAGTATAAGAAAACTAATTTTCTTGTACAATTCATATTAGTATTGTAACTAATATTTTATTTCTTGCAAAAGACACAAGAAAACACAAGAAAAATTGAATGTGTAAGTTATCTATAACTAAACTTTTAAATTTTTCTATCTTTTTCTTACAAAATTTTCATCTTAATCAAATGCTTACAATAAAATATATTTTCTTTTCTATTTCTTTTCTTTCACTTCATTTTCTTTTACTTTCACTTTTTATCAAATTTTCTTTCTAATCAAACGGAGCCTTGAGGATCAATTATTTTTTTACATGTATACATGGCTAGTGGCGAACCTAAAAATTGTACAAAAAGAGCTAAAGTAAAATCATTTAGAATTTGTAAGGATTGAAGTAAAATTATATGCATGTTAGTGGGGCCAAAATTTATATATATACTAGTTTTAAAAAAAAAATTTAAAAATCCATGTTATTACAATATGTTTAATTTTATATTTTGATAATTTTTAAAAAATTAGAATACTGTTATATGAAATTGAATAGAATAAATCATTAGATATATGATAGAATTATGAGCCCTTAGAGATGGTCTCAAATTGGTTCTTGACATGGGTCTCACACCAATTGAAGTTGAATCTAATGCTTTCACTCTTGCGCACGTGGTATTAAATAATTGCAATGATCAACACCACCTTAGCAATATCGTTCATGACTGCAGGTTCCTCTTGGGCAGCCTCGGATCGCCAACTGTTAAACACATATTCAGGGAAGCAAATCAAAGTGCGGATGCGCTAGCAAATTATAGGCTGCTTATGATGGATGGGAATTTTCATGTCTTCTTTTACCCTCCATCTACCTTTGTATCACAGATGGTTATGTATGATGCTATGTGAATTCTATGTCCCAAAACTATCTTGTACTGACTCAGTTTTTTATCTTATAACAACCTTATATTTACCACCAAAAAAAAAAAAAAAAAAAAAAAGATATATATCATTTTTTGATTTGTTATACACCTAATGATATAGACTCCAATTCTATTATCATACCATTTTGGGTGAATTTATAAGTCTTTAACATTTCTTTCGAATTTATAAATAAAAAAAAATGGTGCGTATCTTTTCTCACAAGATAAATTAAAACAAATATCAAGATAATTCCTCCATCTAAAAAAAACTATTAAGATAATTCTTTTTTTTTATTTATTTAACTCGAAAAGGAAGGATGTTCTGAGGTGTCATCACTACATTCGTAGACCCAGGCCCCAGGGTAGCCGGTTGCCAGCCTGATTTAACCCAACTCATAAGAAGGGACCCACCACTGAGGCAGCAGTGGAGCCCATCAACCGCCCCAACCACGACCAAGTTTCGATCGAGACAACATGAGGTCTTCAAAGAGAGCCCCTAAAAAATTCAGGATTTTTCGCGCTCCCTAGGAGTTGAACTTGACTCATGGCTGTGAGAAGGCAATGCCTTCACCACTGGGCCACCACCCTCGGTGGTCTATTAAGATAATTCATTGAACTAATAAATAAGCAAAAGAAAATACATATATATATATATACAAATGACCAATTTTATTAATACATAAATCATACTCGCATAACAAATGACCAATTTTGTTAATAAGTAAATTAACAACTTTCAATGATATGAAAAATATTTTTTAATTAAATATTTGGTTAATAAATAAAGTATTAAGTCAATTAATAGTTTTTAATGATATAAGAAATATTTTTTAATAACTAATTTTGATAATTTATTGTTGCATAGAAGAATATTTTTTTATTTTAATTTTATTATTGGGTTAAATTAAAATTTATAACAAACGACAGTTGCAACTTCTAATATTATAAGACTGATTCATATTTTAAACAAACCTTAAGGGTGTATTTTTAATTTGTTAAAAAATAAAATATTTATGTTTTATAATTGACCAAGAATATTTACGTAATTACGAAAAAAACATTCACTTAATATATAAGCCACTATTAATAAATTATTTAAAATAAAAAGGCAAAATCAAGAGAGAAAAAACATATACCAATGGGGAGATATAGAAACCGGTGCCGTGCCAGGCACTAAATTAATAGAGAACTTGATCTCTCGGTGAGATGGTAAACTGACAAGATCCTCGGGAAAAACATCCGAGTATTCACAAACTACTCTCGACAATTCAACCCGAATTTCATCACACTCACTACTCAAAAAGCTAACAAGGAAACAATTAAGTTCACTTCGCCCATGCGGATCGTATACCGGCGGGGGAGATCACTGGCATATACTAACCATGTGATTCACCACATTTGTAACATGGTATGATTTTGGAATTGAGAAATGTACTCTATGCATAAAATATTGACTTGGATGTTGGAAATTTTAAACTAACCCTTTATATCTTAAATTTGAAAATGTGATGATTTAATTGTAACATGAGCAATGATGAAATTTTCGAATCTATATTTATGTATCACACTCACATCTTGATCATAGGAATATTTCATAGGTTTAAGAATTTCTCTACTAGATTTTGGTTCATCCCATTGTGGAAACAATTTTTCAAGTGTTGATGTTGGACTATGATTTTGAGTAGGCATGGATATGGTCATGGGCAAAGGCTCTTGGTTGATCAGTTTTTGAGCCTTACTTGTTTGGTTGTGTGCCTTATTTGTAAAAGGGTTAAACCCTATTTAATTGATTGTAGCCCAAGGGGCATTTAAATATTTTGACTTATAATTGTTAGATCTCATGTTATGTTTATAAAATCATATAATTGTCAAAGAATTAGTTTGCATGAGATAGATGTAATATTATTGAATGTTGCATTTCAAAGAGCGGATTTATAGGTTTTCTAATCTTTAATTATTTTGTTGTTCCATGATTAAACAATTACTCGCACGAGACTTCTAGCCATTTTCTTTATACTTCTTCACCTATTATTATGGTTTTGCTTTCATCCTCTTTGGGTTTTTGGATCCTGTAAATTCGGGGTGTGACATTGAATAAACCAAATATCACTGAATTTGGATTTTAAGAATTCAACCATATATTTTCCATAAAATCAATCTTTGAAATCATATGGTTATAAACACAATCCAAATCAAGCAATATTCATGAAAAACATCCAAAATACTCGATTGATCACCCAAAAACACCTAACTTGCATTGTTTAAAAGCAATGCACCGAACAATGAAAGAAGAGAAACTTACCGGATTCCACCACAAAGCAACAAGATGCAAATAGGAATAAAATAATGTACATATGATCAAAAAGCATTCAACTAAAATCCTAACCATATGGCCTATTATTTGCAACTATACATTCAACTAAAACATGCAAAATACAGCGAAAACATGCAAATAAGCTAACCTACATGATGCTGCATGATTATAACATCGTAACCATTACCAAACACTGAAAACATGCTTAAAAGGTATTGAAATTAACCAAAATTAGAGGACTTACTTGCAGGTTTGAATATTAAACCGAAGAGCAACAAAAAAAAGGCGAGAAATCTTGCTTAAAAGCTTTCCTTAAGCTTTGGCTATGCTTTGGATGTTCCTTATTCAAACCCTAGGTCTACTTTAGGTTGTAGAGCTGCAATTAGGGTTTAGTATTTTAGGAATTGAGGCTAAGGTTTTGAGTTTCACCCTTCTAGCTCACTAAAAATTCTTTTTTCTTTTTTTTTTCACTCTAACTCTTGGGATCATCAAAGGAGAGAATGGAGTATATTTATGTGCATGGCGTGACTTGGGGGCTAAGAAAGGCCACTCTAGATGAAAAGAGAGAATGGAGAAAAGAGAGAGAAGAGAAGGCTGAGGAGAGAAAGAGAAGTTGAATAAATTGTTCATCAAATTGGTGATCAATCGCCCTTGTAAAACGATCCATTGCTCTCCATATGCGATCGATCTCTCATCGGTCGCTACATTCTACTTTTTACACTAGACAAAATTCAAGTATAGAGATCAATAGGAGTGTAAAACTGGCCCGTAGCCCGTAGGTGGCCTAAAGCCCACTATGTATTTTGTTGTGTCTTGCTCTTCATTTTCAGTGGCCTATCCGTCAATTGGATGTGTCCAATGCCTTTCTTCATGGTCGTTTATCTGAGAAAGTCTATATGACTCAACCTCCTGGGTTTGAGGATCCTATTCATCCTTCCTATGTTTGCAAGCTTAATAAAGCTCTTTATGGCCTCAAACAAGCGCCTCGCGCTTGGTATAATACTTTCTCTTCTCATCTTCTTTCTCTTGGTTTTCATAATAGTGTTTCTGATACTTCTTTGTTCATTCAACATATTTCCACTTCTCTTACTTTTCTTTTAGTTTATGTTGATGACATTTTGATCGCCGATAATAATTCTTCTCATATTTCCTCTTTGATTACTCAACTCAATTCTATGTTTGCTCTCAAAGATCTTGGTCCTATTTCCTACTTTCTTGGCATTCAGGTTACTCATACTCCTTCTGGGTTATTTCTTTCTCAGCAAAAATATGCTATTGATATTCTTACTAAAGCTGGCATGCTTGACTGCAAACCTTATTCCTCTCCCATGTCTCTGAAAACTTTTACTACTGCTGATTCTTCTTTTCCCTTTTCTAATCCTTCTCTTTATAGGAGTTTGGTTGGTGCTTTGCAATACTTAACCATTACTCGACCTGATCTTACTATTTCTGTTAATCAAGCCTGTCAATTTATGCATACTCCAACTAATGGTCACTTTTGTGCTGTTAAGAGGCTTCTTCGGTATCTTAAAAGCACTCTTTCTCATGGTTTATGCTTTACTCCTGGGTCTTTTGATCTTCAAGTTTTCTCCGATGCTGATTGGGCCGATGATTCATCTGATCGTCGGTCTGTTTCTGGGTATTGTGTGTTTCTTGGTCCTAATCTTATTTCTTGGTCGCCAAGAAACAACTTCTGATTGCTCGCTCTTCTCTTCGGTTGAATATCGGTCTTTAGCTCAGGCCACAGTTGAAGTTTCTTGGCTTAAAATGCTTATTGCTGACATGCATATTCCTTTGTCTATTCCTACTGTCTGGTGTGATAATATCTCTGCAATCTCCCTTGCTTCGAACCCTGTTTTTCATGCTCGGACAAAGCATATCGAGGTCGATTATCATTTCATTCGGGAGAAGGTGGCTCAGCGTTTGATTCACCTTCAATACATTCCTTCATCTGATCAAATTTTTGACATCCTCACTAAGCCTCTCTCTCCTACCAGATTTCAATATTTGCAATCCAAACTCATGGTCTTTCCTTCGCCCATCAGTTTGCAGGGGCATGATAAGGAGTTGATCACATGGTCCATAAGCAGCTGCAACAATAGGACTCATCCAACAGATCATGCTGAGACTCATCCAGCAGATCATGCTAAGAAGGATCATGTAACTGTTAGTCTAGATGTGCTGGAGAGGTTGTTAGAATGTGTTAGTTAGTTAGTTAGACTAGTTTGTTAGAAGGCACGTGTATAATAGATATTGTGAGTGTATAAAGTTTCAGCTATAAATACTGTGTAAATCTTAAGATTTAATTGTAATGAAAAATATCTTTCAAGTATGTCATCTTCTTGGTTTCTAACCATCTTCTGAGGCTAGTGCTAACAAATGATAAGGTTCTTTTCTCGGTAGCAACGTAGTTGAGATTGAGTTGGTGTTTCCTGATACTTTTTGCATTTCCTCTTCCTTTATTAATGTATTTTCATATGTTGTATGTTTTTATTCATCAATAAAATTTTGTTTTGGCAGATAAGAAAAAAAAAAATATAACTTATTGGAATATATATTATGGACTAATTGAGATACAAGTGTTTAATAAAGGATTTCTTAATAAATCTCCTCTTAAAATATGAAATTATAATTTTATTAAATTTATAATTTATATTGTCATATCATGTAATCAGCATGTGCCTTAACATTATCCAATTTTTAATATTTAATGCTATATTTTTGGCCACTTAAGTTGTTTACCTTTTAAGATTAAAGCCATTGAGGGGGAAAAAAATATGTCCATATATGAAAAAAGTGATTATCTGATCACGTCAATTTTTCATGAGCAATGTTATATTTTAGGCCTCTTAAGTTTTATACCTTTTAAGATTAAAGCCACTGAGGGAGAAAAAATATGTCCATAAATGAAAAATGTGATTATCTGATCACGTCAATTTTTCATGAGCAATGTTATATTTTAGGCCTCTCAAGTTTTATACCTTTTAAGATTAAAGCCATTGGCTAAATTTATTTTTCCTTTTTTTTTTTTTTTTTCTTTGAGACGTAAAAATTTAGCCAGAAAAGCTTTGCGGTGTTCTTCTGGCCAGTGGTCAATTTTATAGGGAAAAGAAATAGAAGGCATGAAGTTCTTTCTATTTTTTTTTTTTTTGGGTTTTTTGTTTATTTTTGTGTTTTTTTTTTTTTTTAAAAAGTCTTTTGCGGCAGTTCATGTTGGCGGCGACTGATTTAAAATGAAGTTTTCTTTTGGCTGATTAAAAAAAAAAAAAGAACTTATTGGAATATAAATATATGTTATGGACTAATTATGATACAAGTGTTTGAAAAAGAATTTCTAAATAAATCTCCTCTTAAAATGTGAAATTATAATCTTATTAAATTTATAATTTATATTGTCATATCATGTAATTAAATTTACATGTGCCTTAACATTATCCAATTTTTAATATTTAATGCTATAATTTAGGCCTCTTAATTTAGGCCTCTTAAGCCATTGAGGGGGAAAAAATATGTCCATATATGAAAAATATGATTATCTGATCACGCCAATTTTTCATGAGCAATGTTATATTTTTGGCCTCTTAAGTTTTATACCTTTTAAGATTAAAGCCATTGGGTAAATTTATTTTCCCCCCCTTTTTTTTTTTTGGTTAATAATAATACATCTCACTAAAAGGATAAGTTCTAATGAGTTTTTTTTTTTTTTTGGTTAATAATAATACATCTCACTAAATGAATAAGTTCTAATGAGCTCTAATGACATGAAAAGTCAAAAACAAAAAAAAAAAAAAAACAAAAATACACAAGACACAAACATCACAATCACAGTAGGACCACACCCCATTAGAGCTATTGGAGCATCATTATTAGAGTTTCAAAACATTTTTTTTCGTTTTTTTTTTCTTTTTTGGGCTCCAAGAGCAACACTTACTAGTATATATATATAAATTTGTTTTCTCAGAGCTTGATTTTTGAACTTAAAACCATGGTCTCTTGGTACCATGGTCAGTTCTTATTTATTAACTGTGTTAAATACAAAAGTAAAGTTTAACAATCAAGATATCCATAAACACGGCTCATGTTGGGATAGTAGAGTCCCCAGTTTTGCTCAATCCCTTCAGGTTTTTTATTCTCATTGAACAGTGCAAATATGAATGTGTCCATGATCTGGCTAGGCTTCCTCGGCGTCCCGTTCCTCTTGACATGATTCACAAGGTTTATGTTGTACACTTGGGCGTTGTCTATGCTCGTGAAAGGACTGTTCCCAGCAGTTGGCCAACCGGTCTCTGACACGACAATGGGAACATCGCCTGCACCAATCTTCTCCAAGGCCACATTGTAAGCATCAACCATGGAATCAAAGAGATTGAAGTACTTGAATTGCCCATCTACAACTGGTGTTATTGCATTGAAGCCGACAAACTCTAATGAAATCCCAGCCGGGTTCGAGGCATAGGCGAAATATGGGTACACATTGAGCATGATGGGCGCACCGGTTTGCTTCAAAACGGATGCCACATTTTTCATCACTTCAGTTGTCTCACTAGTGAAGGTTCCTGCGGAGGGAGGGAAAGAATTGGCTATGATGCCGAAAGAAGTGACTGTTGTCACCTTTGTCCTGGTTAGGCCGATCGATCTGAGAGCATTTTGGATGTTGATCATGGCCGGTGCAACGTTTGTGGCATGACGGCCAGGGATTACCTGTAACATCCCGTCATACATCAGTTAGTAAGAAAAGTTTGTAAGGTAATTTACGATTAGTGTTTTGATGTGCACTATTTAATTTCAAAACTTATGTTCCGAATATTTTCTTCTTCTGCGTTTTTTTTATTATATATAAATTACTGTTTATGCATAGTTTAATTACCAGTATAATTAAAGAGGTAAGAAAAATCGATCAAATCAATTGAATCGAATTGAGCCATTCATATTTAACACATTTTTTTTAACAAAAATTGGTTTGTGTGGTTTTTAAATTTGATTTGGTATCAGTTTATGCATCTTATATAACGAATTAAACTGAAACCGGCCACTTCAACATATATTATATTTATAATATATATATAATTTAATAATATAATAATATTAATAAGTATAATTAATTCATTAATGTCAATTAATTAGTATACCCTCATTATATATAATCTTAATCTTAACCCACTATTCTTGAAGTCTTAATATTCATTATTAGTTTTTGTTTCTATTTTTGTTGATCTGGAAATTGTAAAATATTTATTAAATGGATGGATAAGGTATGTTTGAAATGCTTGACAAAGGCTAATTCAATATTTTTACATAAATGAAAAAATGGCTTAAATTTGAAAGATACTAAACTAATTAAATCACACTTAACCTAACTGTTTCAATTGGTGTGGTTTGATAGGAGAAACGATTTGTATTAGTATTTAAAATAATAAAACCGATATTATCGGTTCGATAAATTTTTTACCTAAATGCTACTAACGTGCACTGATTACCTCCTAAATATAATATAAGTGAGAGTTTACATTTAGGATTTTCATCCTATTCATTTCATAAATAAAATGCAGATCTGTATTTCATTTAATAAGATTATAACACGTCATCAAAACACAAATCAACAATCTATAATTATAATATCATTGTAAAGTTTTACCTCTACCCTTAACTGTTCCTCAAGTTAGGGTTACTTCGACAATTATTTATTTAGAGCATTTTATTGATTTTTTTTTTTTTTTTTCATTTTAGTAAAAAAAAGTTCAAAAAACCGTTCACTCTAGGTTCAACTAGATTAGAAGAAGCTAAAGACAAAAAAATATATATATATATATATATTAGTGTTATTATGAGTAATGCTAGATACTCAAAAGTTTTATTAAATTTTCTATTAACGTTGGGTTTAGTTGGAGAATTTGAGAAGGGATTTAGAAAAAGAAAAGGAAAATGTACGTGAAATTAGGTGAAATATAGGTATATTTTATTCACATTTTACTTATATTTTCCCTTTTTGTTTTCAAATTATTTTTCAAATCTTCCAACCAAACACAACGTAAATGTCTCATATCGGTGTGGGAATTTCATGGGGTAGATCTCACACCCATTTTAAATATTTTGCTAAAAATTTGATAAAATTTTAAAACTTCTAATATTTTTTTAATATTATTATGATTCGAGATGAGTGGGCAAGATTTTTACCTCATTTCCTATAGTGATCCAATTGAAGTTGACATTGTTGCTGTAAGGAGCAACATTGGTGTTAACCCATGCATCTGCAGCAGCTTGGCTTGAAGCAAGGCTCGGTAAATCTTCATTTCTGGTACCGACTGAGACTCGAAGATTTGAATCTCTCAACGCTTCAAGAACTTCAGGATTTGGATCATAAATCCTGATGGATCCAACTCCACACCTATTGTAAAGGTTTATTACATCTCTGGGAGCTGGAAGATTGTTTCCAAGCCTCCCATAGTTGATCCCGATGTTCGGTGGCAGCGGCTGAGCCAGAATATCTGTCCAGTGGTGTCATGTAATTAGTTAATATCAATGTCTTACTTTAAAAATAAATTTTCAAAACTAAAGAGCGACTTGTGAATTTTAATCAATTAAAAGCATATATATATATACCATGTAAAAATCTAAAAATTCTATGCTCAGAATAAAGAGTCTCTTATCTAAGTTCTCTCTTTAAAAAAATGATACCATTATGTTTATTATGACAATAATATCGTACTTGTCATATTTTATTTAGCATATAATATATTACACTCATAATGATAATGAATCTCACGTGAGTGTCGTTCACTATTAGTTATGCCACATAATATAGTAAATAAAACATGATAAAAATATACATATTAAATGGAGCATTACTCTATTTTTTGACAAATTTGAGTGGTGTCACTTTACAAAACTTCTTAAAAATCGACACTTGCAATATCACAATAATAATAATTCTATTATGAACACATAAAAAATAAGCATGATTAGCCTTGAAGAGTTGAGAGCTTGAAGCCAAATTTGCGGACACGAAAATGGAAAAGAGGAGCAATTATTTACTACCTTTACAATGAAATATATAATTTATTTATTTATTATTGCCTGAATATATTTTGGAGTGTTATTTGGTGTTGCAAATTGATTCAACTTGTTTGGCTTGATTTCTAATTTCTTAAAAACTAGTTTAGTGAATAAAATTATTAAAAGATAAAACAAACTCAATATTTTCATAGTTTTCTCTTGTGTTTATTTTTGCCAAACTAATTTATATTTTTTGAAAAAAGGAAAAGAAAATTTAAAAAAAAAATCAAATAGAGTGATTCCAATCATTTTTGGACTGGCTTTTTGTAAGTTTTGTTTCGATTTTAAAATTACAGAATAATTTGTGAAGAGAAAGAAAAGAAAGAATAGAAAAAGTGTACAAATTTATTTTATTAAGAAAATTTTATTTTCATTTTTCCCCCTTTAAATATCTATGATTCAAACACAACAATAAGAAAAACTTAACCAAAAAAAAAAAAAGAAGGTAAACCTATTTCATTTTTTTAAAAAAATTTTCAAGTTCATCTTGTGTGGAATGATCTAAAAAATAAATAATAATAATAATAATAATAATAATAATAATAATAATAATAATAATAATAATAATAATAATAATAATAAGAAGAAGAAGAAGAAGAAGAAGAAGAAGAAGAAGAAAGTTCACTAAAGATAAAGACCAAAAATAAAAAACCATTTTTTTTTTTTGTTTTTTTTATATTTTTAATATACTCTTTTGTTCCATCTAGAAATGTACAAAAAAAAAAAAAAAAAAGGAAAAAAAAAGAAAAAAAAATGGAATTTTTTAATTTTGTTTTTAAAAAACACTAAAAGTCAATTTTCAGACCCACAAATATGTGTTGACAAGGTAATTTGGAATCTTACCAGCAAAGAGAAGCAATTGAGTTGTTATTATTGACACAAAGATGAACGAGTGCTCCATCATATCTATGGTCTAAATACCTTGCTAATAACAAAATGTACGAGTGAAAATTAGTTTGAATATTAAGCTCAATAACGCAAGAGGCTAGGGAGATCATGTCATATATATATACATTATGCTGGCCTAGTTTTTGGAACCCTTGATTGTGAAATCAATGAGTCCATTTCATTAAAGGGGTTTCCCAATTAGCCTTATTTGTTAAGTACATATTTTAGTTAAAAAATCAAAAAATTATTATAAATTGTTATATTACTCTATCTACATTTTTGTACATCTTTTCGTAAAGAATTAAAAAGTTACTAAAATAACATATTTCCAAACAAAGCCTAAGTTATGAGTAGTGATATATAAATAAAGAGGTTGACTTTTTTAAAGTTATCATCTCAATTTGAGAGAGGGCTTGGATTTAGTAGGTCTATTTCCGAAACGATTTCGGTAATCCGAACATTTCATTGTTTAAGACTTGTTGAGTAGAATATTCGTGCAACAAATAAAGATTATTGAATATCAGTGACTATATATTTGAATGATATTTGTTTTTAAAAAATAGACAACAAATATAATTTCAAAAATAGTTATCCATTTTTTGTCATGTAATTTTGATTCAAATATATAATTACCGATATCCAATTATCTTAATTTTTTTGCATGAATATTTGATGAAGATATGAAGATAACAAACTCTCTCATTCAATATTTCATTTGAGTACAGTACATACAAATTTATAGACAAATTGAATACGTAACTACTTCTAAACTATAGTTTACATATAACAAAAATGTAACCTAACTCTGGTTAATTCATAACAAACTAACTGCAAACTAACTGCTCTAACTAATTCTGTTTGGAGCTTAAACTCTGCTTTGAACTCTGCTCTCTGCTGTGATGATCTCCTCTGCTAGACGTGATCTTTCTCTTTGTTTGGTAAGTTAGTTCTTCTTTGGTTGATCTCAGATCTGATGTATCGATAGTCTTCCGCCTTTGTTTAGTAAGTTGGTCTTTCTTTGTTTGGTTGATCTCAGATCGGATGTATTGGATAGCTCTGATAGCTTATCAGCCCCCCGCAAGCTGAAGGGGCAAGGAAGCACAAGCAGCTTGTCTTTGAGATAGTGAAACCGGGAGGAAGCCAAAGGTTTCAGAATATATCGAAATCGATCAGTGGAAATATACTTGAGAGCAATGCTTGGCAAGAATCTTCTCACGAATGAAATGACAGTCAATGTCGATATGCTTAGAGCGAGAGTGAAATACAGGGTTAGTGGCCAAGGCCATGGCAGATAGATTGTCACACCAGAGGTCAGGAATAGTAGGAGACAAAATGTGCATGTCTTTAAGAAGCTGCTGTAACCAAGTAATTTCGGCAGTGGCATGGGCAAGAGCGATATTCGACGCAGTGGAGGAACGAGAAAGCTTGGTTGTTTCTTGGCGACCAAGAAATCAAATTAGGACCGAAAACACACAATACCCAGAAGTTGATTTGCGATCAAGACAGTCACCAGCCCAGTTAGCATCGGAAAATGCATGAAGAGAAAAAGGACCAGATGTAAAGCGGAGACCATGATGAAGAGTACCTTTGATATAACGGAACAGCCGTTTAACTAACTGAAAATGGCCATTGGTAGGAAGATGCATAAACTGGCAAGCCTGATTAACAGCCAAGGAAATATCGGGGCGAGTAAGAGTAAGATATTGGAGACCACCAACAAGACTACGGTATAAAGAGGGGTTGGAAAAGGGAAGAGAATCATGAGAAGTAGAAGGAGGTTTGAGAGCTGAAGGAGTGGCACAAGGTTTACAATCAGTGAGGCCAGCTTTGTGTAACAGGTCAGTAGCATACTTAGCTTGAGAAAGGAAAAAATCAGCTCCTTGACAGTCCACAGAGATGCCCAGAAAATATGAGACAAAACCCAAGTCTTTCATGGAAAACACTTGATGCATCTGAGTGATCAAATGAGAAACTAGAGAGGAATTGCTGCCGGTAACCAAGATATCATCCACATATACAACAAGAAGGAGGAGGCCAGCAGAGGAATGATGAACAAAGAGAGAAGTATCAGACTGACTATTAGTAAAGCCTTGAGAAATAAGGAAAGAAGCAAAAGTAGAATACCAAGCTCGAGGGGCTTGTTTGAGACCATATAAAGCTTTGTTTAATTTGCACACTTGAGAAGAAGATTGAATAAAACCAGGAGGTTGCAACATATAAACTTCCTCCTCTAATTTCCCATGAAGAAAGGCGTTAGATATGTCCAATTGTTTGATAGGCCAGTGATGATGAAGAGCCATACACAAAAGAATCCGAATAGTTGGGAGTTTAGCAACAGGGCTAAATGTTTCTTGATAATCAATACCTTCTTGTTGAAGGTAACCAAGAGCGACCAAGCGAGCTTTATAGCGAGCCACAGACCCATCAGAATTTCTTTTAATGCGAAAAACCCATTTACAACCAATGGCCACCTTGTGAGGTGGAAGAGAAACAAGGTCCCATGTATGTTGTTGTTGAAGAGCATGAAACTCCTCTTGCATTGCAGTAACCCAAACAGAGGAAGTAAGAGCCTCTTTGACAGTGGAAGGTTCATTCTGAAGAAAATCAGTAGTAGCAGTGAGAGCAAAAGATTGAGTTTTGGAACGAGTAGTCATAGGATGAATATTAGAAGAATGAGGAATGGGTAAGTCAATAGAAATGGAGTGGATGGGTATTGCATGAGGAGCTGGAGAGGAACATAAAGGAAGAGAAGAAGAAGACTCGGCTGATGGAGAAGAGGAGCTAGAATAGGATTGGAAAGGAGACTTTGAAGAAGATGAAATATGAGATGAACATGGCCAGAAAAAAGAATTAAGAGTAGGCAAAGAAGAAGATAAATGAGAGGAGATAGCAAAAGGAAAACAAGATTCATTAAATAAAACATGCCGAGAGATGTAAATTTTGCCAGTAAGGGGATCGAGACACCGATAGCCTTTAATGGTAGGATGATATCCTAAAAACACACAAGCTATGGACCTAGGTTGAAGTTTGTGGATCGTAAGGCTTAAGCCATGGAAAACATTGACATCCAAAAACCTTGAGAAGTGAAAAATCTAGAAGAGAATGGAATAGAACTTCAAATGGAGACTTATGAGAAAGAACACTACTAGGCATTCTATTAATAAGATACACAGCAGTGGCAACTGCATCAAACCAGTAGTGCAAGGGAAGAGAGGACTGATGAAGAAGAGTGATGGCTGTTTCAATAACATGGCGATGTTTGCGCTCAGCGACACCATTTTGAGCTTGAGTGTAAGGACAACTAGTTTGATGCACAATACCATGAGCAGATAAAAGAGAAGAAATTTTGTTGTTCACAAACTCAGTTCCTCTATCGGTTCGAAGTATTTTAAGATGAGTGTGAAATTGTGTTTCAGCATAAGCTTTGAATTCAACTAACTTGTCATATACTTCACTTTTGTAATGTAAAGGATATATCCAAGTAAAACGACTACAATCATCCACAAACAAGACAAAGAATCGAAAAGGAGCTTTATTAACAGTAAATGGCCCCCATACATCAGCATGTACAAGTGAGAAAGGACAATCAACAGAAGTGCTGGACAATGTGAAAGGTAATCTATGACTTTTAGAAATATTACAATCTAAGCAAGACAAATTTTTATCAATATGAGGTTTATTAGGCAAATGTGCAGTCAAGTGGTGAAGTTTTTGAGAAGAGGGATGTCCTAGCCGTTGATGCCATAGCATAGCAGAAACATGAGGAGTTGTAGTAGTATGATGAGTTGCAGAGGAACATGATGGAGATGTAGTAGTATGATGAGCTGCAGAGGAAGTTGTAGAGGAATATGATGGAGATGAAGGTGTAAATTGGTAAAGACCTTGAACATGAGATCCTCTATGCAGACCTCTTTCGTGAGTTTGTCTGAATGATAAAAAGACATCAAATATAACAAGGCAATTGTGATCCTTAGTTAATTGATGAACAGATAAGAGATTGGAGGAAATGGAAGGAACATGGAGGAGATTAGAAAGTTGAAAAGAAAAAAGTAGGTGTAGGCAAAAGTCCTTACCAATATGATGAATGGGCAAAGCGGATCCATTACCGACTTGAACTTGTTCAAAACCTTGATAAGGTTGAAACTGATGCAGATTAGAAAGGTCATTAGTTAAGTGATTTGTAGCACCTGAGTCAATGTACCAAGGAGGGATATCTGATTTTGAAGACTGAGGCACTGTGGCAGCATAAGCATGAGGCACTGTGGCAGCATAAGAGTGTGGTGAAGACTTCGGCTGAGATGTAGAAGACTGGAAAGTAGTGTCTAACCTATACCAACAGTCCAAAGCACTGTGTCCTGATTTTCCACAGATCTGACAGATAGGACCATGAGAGGAGTAGTCACTTCGACCTCGAGTATTGTGAGATCTGTTATTGTATCGACCGTGTGAATTATGAAATCTGCCTCCTCTAGAACCTCTGGACTGAAATCTTCCTCTGTGATTGGAAAAACCTCTGTTTAAACCAAACGAAGAGGTATGTGATTCACCTGTGTTATTGGAGGAGAATGAAGAATTGTTGACTACAGAGTAAGCACTACTTAGATGATCATTAGATGAGTGCTTCAATTTGGTTTCAACGTGAATTTCCTCTGAACACAATAAGGAACATAGATCTGCCATAGATACTCCGTCAGATCGTGTTCGAATAGAGGTTTTGAAGGAGTCATATTCATCAGGTAGGCCTTTCAAAGTCAAAAACACTAAATCCTCATCATCGACTGGTGTACCAGCCAAGGCCAATTGATCTGAAATCTCCTTAATCTGTGAGAGATAATCTGCCATGGAAGTTGATTTCTTATGAACTGTTTGAAGCTGATTCTTTAACTGATGAATATGTGATCGTGAAACTGAAGTAAATCTCCTTTCAAGAAACTGCCAAACTTGATGACTTGTTTGCAGATGAAGAACAGAAGAGTACACTGCAGAAGATAACGTGGCTGTTACACAGCTTAGAAGATGTGCATCAGTCTTTTGCCATTCTTCATATACTGGATTGGGAGATGAAGTTCCAGATTTATCAAAAATTTCCATTGTTGGACATGGAATAGAACCTGTTACAAAACCAAGGAAACCAGTAGCACGCAACACATTCTGCATCTGACTTCTCCATATGAGGAAGTTACTGGAATCTAGTTTAACAGTAACCAAAGAACTGAAGTTTGACAAGAGCAAACTCAGATTAGCGGAAGCATCTGACATAGATGAAGATAAAGATGGACTCGCCATTGAAGGATCTTGATTGTGCTCGTGAGAGCTAATCAAGCTCTGATACCATGATGAAGATATGAAGATAACAAACTCTCTCATTCAATATTTCATTTGAGTACAGTACATACAAATTTATAGACAAATTGAATACGTAACTACTTCTAAACTATAGTTTACATATAACAAAAATGTAACCTAACTCTGGTTAATTCATAACAAACTAACTGCAAACTAACTGCTCTAACTAATTCTGTTTGGAGCTTAAACTCGCTCTCTTGAACTGCTTTGTGATGATCTCCTCTGCTAGACGTCTTTCTTTGCTTTTTGGTAAGTTGGTTGTCTTTGTTTGGTTGATCTCAGATTCGATGTATCGATAGTCAGCTTGTTGTTTGGTAAGTTGGGTGCTGCTGTTTGGTTGATCTGTATCGGATGTATTGGATAGCTCTGATAGCTTATCAATATTCTACTCGGTGAGTCCTAAAAAGTGAACGGTTTGAATCACCGAAGTCAGTTCTAAAATGGAACTGTCAAATCTAAACGATCTCTCATATTAAGATGGCTAATACGAGAGAAGTCAAACTAATAAATAAAAAATCTATACATAAAAAGTACTCTCTCTATACCAAAATATTAGTCCCTTATTCAATTTTTCATTGTCCCAAAATATTAGTTTCTTTTCAAAAATCAAAGACTAAAATAACAAATAAATTTCCTATTTTGCCCTTATTTTAAATTTATTAACAATAAAAAAAAGTACAAATATAACAATTGATATTCCTAAAAAAAATGTATTACCAAAGGGTAGTTTTGGAAAACTTTTAAGATATTCTATTTTTTAAGTATAATAATTGTACTACTAAAAAAAAACTAATTTCCCAAAATGAACCAATATTTTAGGATGAGGGAATAATATAGAATGACAATAAATTTGGACCCTGATATGTAGAATGTAGACCCTAATTTGGTGTACTAATTAGTGCATCAATTGATGTCTCATAATTTAAGAGATTTTTTATATTTATAATGTAACTAATAAGTGGGATCGATAATAATATTATAACTAGTGTTGGTATACTAATTAGTACACTAATTGGTGTATGTAGCACCACCGTTAAAGGACTATTGTAGGCAATTAAATTTAGAGTTCAAAGGGTAACTTTTACGATAATGGTATTTAATTTCTAGGATTAATAAATTTTAGATTTCATAATTTTTAATATTTAATGTTATTTTCGTCATCCCCAAATATTAGTTCTTTTTGAAAAATTTAATTTTTTTAGTAGTAAAATTATTACACTTTAAAACTAGTAACTTTTCAAAACTATATTTTGGTAGTACAACTATTACACTTTAAATACATTAATGTTAATGAATTTAAAAGAGTGACAAAATAAGAAATTTATGTTATTATTATTCTTTGTTTTTAAAAAGGGAGAAATATTTTGTGATAATAAAAAATGGAATAAGGAAATTTTTTTGTTAATATAATTATTACATTTTAAAAATATGACAGTAACTTTTCAAAACTATCCTTTGGTAATATAATTATTACACTTCAAAAATATTAATGTTAATGAATTTAAAAGAAAGATGAAATAGAAAATTCATATTATTTTTATCCTTTATTTTTAAAAAGAGATTAATATTTTGAAATAATAAAAAATAAAATAAGAGACTAATATTTTAATATAGAGAAAATATATGTTAGACCTCTTAAATTTTTTACCTTTTAAGATTAATGCCGTTAAGGGGGAAAAAAACACCATAATAAGTGCGCATCATACATGTAAAATATAATTATCTAACCACATCAATTTTTCATTTCTAAAGAAAACTAACTAATGAACTATTATGTCAATTTTTCATGAGTTAATTACATTTTAACTCCTTATAATATATATATGTTTGTGTGTGCGCATCGGATTGGCCATGAGGTAGGGGAGAAGAGATCAAAAAAACGTGAAAAGAAAGAAAGAAAAAGAAATAGAGAAGAAAAGGAAAGAAAGTGAAAACCTGATTTTGATTTATGAGATTAAGATGCATAAAAAGAAAATTTGATAACATATCAAGGTTAATATGAACTTTTAAAAATATTGTTAATAGAGTTTGTCCTTATCCTTCACTCCACATCACAAAGATGTTAAATGTATATTTTTAAATCACAAAAAGCTAATATATTTTTGGGACAAAATCACAAAAAGTTAAAATATAATTAATCCATTTTTTTTTTTAATAAACCAACCGTTGAACTCTGATGACAATTATAGTGGCTAGATTTGAAGCTCGTTGGAGTTAAAAAGTTGTCCCGTCTTGAGAAATTATTGGTTCGTCTTGGATACAGTCATATGGTATTTTAAGTGTGTTCTAATTGATAGAAGGCGTGAAATTTACGATTTTGAATTGAGGAATTAAAAATATGAGTAAATATGAGGGTTTGTGATTGCTCTGAGGTATAGTCACGTAGTACTCTAAGACCAACCAATAATTTTTTCTCATCCATATATTTACATTTATACACTTATAGTTGGTTTGGGAACTTGGCTATTTTAATTATTTTTTAAACTTTTTAAATATTTTAACTTGGTTAATTTTTTTTTTTAGAATGATATATATATATATTGTAATTGATTTGATTATTGTGAGAAAAAAAAAATAATTATGACTTAAATATGACATTTTATTTTATTAACTATTTTAAAGTATTTTATTTTTATTAATTATTTTAACCAAAAATCATCTACCTAAACATCCCTTTAGTATAATTATATTTCTTATTTGAAGCATATGAAAATATCTCCACATTTGATTGATTGACTTGAAATTTAGCATGTATGGTCCTACCTCGTTGGAAAAAAAGTTATTTTAATAATTTTTTGACTTTTTATAATAAAAAAATATATAAAAATATAAAAAGAGAATGATATAATAATTTATAGTGATTTTTTGATTTTTTAACCAAAATGTTTAATCCCCAAACAGATCACAATTAGTTTGTTTTTGTTAAAAAAAAGAGGTATTCCTTTTCTAACTTTTAATTAATTTTCATCCATTTTTATGCCAAACGATTAGAAATTTTCATGCATTTCACGAAATGTTTTCCCGGCAACACTAGCTAGGTTTTGATGAATCTTTTTGAAAGATATGTGTCATAGTACTTCCCTTTTGCTAAATCATAAATAGAATTTCAAACTGTTATTTTCTTAGGCCATCCTCCTTACTTCCAAAGAATTTATTTATTTTTTCTCTATTCATTTTGAATTTTTGTATCTCCAAACTATTATCACAAATATGTGTCTGCTCTACTAATATTGAAAAAGTATTACAAGAACAAAATATATGAATTAAGTTTATTCTGAGCGAGACCTATATACGGTAATTTAAATCAGGATTTTATGTTAGATTTTTAAATATTTTTTTTATTTAAATATAACAGGTCCCTTTAACCACATCTAGTATCACAATAAATTTTGGTCTTAAGCTTTTAAACTTTTTAAACTATTTTGCCCTTAATAGAGGGTGTATTTAGTAGCTCATGTTGATCGTATGTGCTGAAATGTCAAGTCCGTTATTTTATAATTTCAAATTTTAAAAAATGCCATAATTTTTATTGTATGCATTTATTTTTAATAATTTTTTTATTTTTGGAATCTACTAGCCAAGGTTGAATATGTAATTACGTAAAAAAGAAAAAAGAAATTTTGTTGTTTTGTGTTTGAGTAATTTAGAAATTTCAATTAGTGTGTCCAAAGTGTGAAATTTCAAATTTTTGTCCATAAACTGAAACTTTATGGAACTAAGAAATTTGTTATTTTCTATTGACTGTGAAAATTTTCAATTGAAAGTTGTAAAATTTCTCTCTTTGTGTTTGAGAAATTGTGAAAATTTATATTTTTTACCAAAAATGTTTAAAATTATGTAACTAAAAAAAATCAGATAAAATGAGATTTTTTGGCTTTATTTTTTCAACATTAAATATAGATTTCATTTGATAGACCTCCTCAAATAAAATCTGAAAATATGATAAATTTCGTGAAAAATGAACGTATGGAAGTAGAATTATAGAATTTTAAAATGTCAAATAAAAAAGTCTAAGGCCCCGTTTGGGAAGTGGGTTGGCTTTTTGGCTTTTTGGCTTTTTTGGCTATTTTAGCCTGGGCTAAAAAGCTTGGTTTGGGAAGGGCTTTTTGGCTTTTTGACTTTTTTGCCTTTTTTTGTGAAAGAAGAGTGTAATGATTATGGGTTGGATATGATGTTTTGTTTTTTTGGGGCTAAAATAGCCTGTTTTGTCTTTTGTGGCTATTTTAGCCCCAACCTTCTTGCCAAACGGGGCCTAACTACCTTCAAAATTTTATGAGCATCTCTCTGTTTAATAATGTAATGATATTCCGATCAATAAAAATGCCAATGACAACCATTTGAACTATTAACATTGATAGTTAGTGCAAAAAAATAGTTGTCACGCCCCCAAAATAATACAATAAAGATCACTCACATGCAGAATAAATATAAGAAACAACATACTTTCATATATCGGAGTTCACTGTTTAACAACCAATTAAATGCCATGTAAGCTTACATGTTTTCAAGTCATTACTTGGTTACACAAATTAAGTCTTGCTCATTACATCTTAAACTCTTGACTTTACAAATAACAAACATACACACATAAGGCATAATTAAGCCTCCGTTTGGGAAGTGTGTTGGCTTTTTGGCTTTTAGACTTTTTTTGCTATTTTAGCCTGGGCTAAAAAGTTTGGTTTGGAAAGGACTTTTTGGTTTTTTGGCTTTTTTGACTTTTTTTGTGAGAGAAAAATGTAATAATTATGGGTTGGATGTGATGTTTTGTTTTTTGTGGCTAAAATAGCCTATTTTGTCTTTTGTGGCTAAAATAGCCAAAAAAAACCCCGTTTAGCTCTTGCCAAACGGAGCCTAAGAAACTCTTGCTTCACAAAACTCCATCCACGCTATTGTCTTAGAGGAAGCATCTCACCTGTACCTGAAAATGGTATTTCCATATAGGTTGAGCCAACAGCCCAGTAAAAATAATCTAACACAATTTATGAGGTTCAACAAATGTATAAATATCACGTACATAAACAATACCGATCCTAAAACATCCATATGACCTACATATCCATATGCCACTAAGACCAACCTTATTCCATTTTCCTTTAATTTCATTTCCAGTTCATATATGCTACTCAATTCATGAGTTAAATTCGTTATCTTTCAACAATCAAAATGAGACTACAACTCAATGATTTTTCAATTATGCAAAACTCACATAAACACTTCAAAATTGTCATTTTATGGATATTTCGTCCGAATGAATCGGCACCCATTTATATATAAAATTTCGGGTCTTTCACCTAAGACATTCTGGCCAACTTGCTTTAAATGGAGTCCATCCCCTTTCTCCTCCCAAACAAATGTACATATGCAATGTATTTATAAACATAATCACATATGGAGTACATCCCCTTTCTCCTCCCAATAAACATACATATACAATGTATCTATAACATGGTCATATTCAATGACACCAACAATGGATTAGCATTAATTCACCTAATCCTCATGTAATTTCTACAACAATCATATCTATCCTCTGCCGATAGCCCAATGCAATTATTTCTAAAGAGATGTTCAATATCAAAATAAATAGTTTATTCAAAACTTCTATAGGTGAGATAATACATATCCAATATCACCATTTATAATCACAACCTTCTAATTTCACGTTTTCAATGTTGATCCCAATTATTTATGCAAAATAATAATTTAATCAAAATTAGGGTAGAATCCCCCTTTCATCAAATATCAACCCCAAACACCAAAATCAACTATTTTGGCACAACATGATCTTATATTCAAGCCTTATACATGTTTACCTCATATTCATCAAAACTCCTCTTTTCATTTCATATCCAAATCCTAGATTTGTCCAAACCACAACCAAATCTCATCATCTATACACAATAGCAAATAACTAAGCTAAAAACCATATTAGAGTGTAGAAAATTCCTACCTCAAGTTTTGAGAGAATCTGAGATGAAACCCCCAAATCTACGGTGTCGAAACTCGATCTACACCGCACACAATGAAGCCCTGGAGGTGATAACCAACTTTGGTGAAGAACTTAGGCCTAAATCCCCATGGATTTGGAGAAATCAAAGAGAGAAGATGACTTCTAGAGAGAGAAGCTCTAGACTTGGAAATTTGGAGAGTTTTAGAGAGAGAGGGGGCTGCAAAAAGTGATCTGAAACCCTAATTTACGGACTGATATAACAAGGTCGCTCGAGCGTGAAATACACTTTCCCGTAAGCAATTTCAAATGCATTTTGCATTTTTGCTTTCAATGGTGCCGAGCAACTTGACCCTCGAAGTTGACCGGGTCAAAATCGGGATCGCTACAACCTCCCCCCCTTAAAGAATTTCGTCGCCGAAATTTCAAATCAAACTACCCAAACAAAGGGGTTTCTAGCGATCAAAATCACGTTATTTCATTTTTCAATCACAATATTAACTCTCAACCAATTTTTTTTTGCCATTTCCACCATGGTTATCTCATCAACAACAACCGTCCACATCATCCTAAACATGAAGCAAAGAAATGACAATCCGTAACTACTTCATGCTTAACATAACAACGTACATAACAACATGTGGTCAACAATTTTAACACATTTCCCTCAAACACTAGGGAATATTAGAAGGAAAACAACTTAAGCATTTTCAAACAAATCCGGATACTTAGAGTGGACTTCGGTCTCCCGTTCCCACGTCGCTTCTTCAGCCCCATGGTGTGATACCCTCGTTCCGTAATGCGTTAATTGGTCCTTAATTTGAGTATGATTATGTGTTTAACATGATTTTATGTGCCATTGTGTGATAATATGTGGTTTTGAATTTCTATTTGTTCACCGTAGGAATATCTATTTGATTCTTCCGCTCCAGAAATTAAATTGAAGGCCTTATCGGCCACAAAACTCGAAATTGATTATGCCATTGTGATTGGCATAATTTTTAGAGCCTACGGTGAAATTTAATTAAAAATTGATTCAAGTCAAATTAAATTGATTTAATTAATGTTTTAGTGCCCAATTATTTGATATTTATATTTTTGGCTAGTGGGACTTATTTTAAATGGGCATTCTACACTCAATTCCCTTTTTATATTCATTTGGGCTGATTTCAACTCTAAGATAAGAGAGGGGAGGGTCGGCTATAGAAGGAAAAAGGGGAGAGTTGTGCAATTTTGGTTCAAGACTTGAATCTCTTGAAGATCTAGCTCTAGATTTGGCTAGAGCTTGAGTGTTGAAGCTCTTAGGTGAGTGGATTCATGGACTCTTGTTTGTAATTTGTAAGTTCAAAGTTGAAAAATGCTAAAGAACATGAATTGAGTTGGTTTTGTTAAATTTGAAGTCTTAGAACACATGCATGTAGGAAATTGTTATGAATTTCCATATTTGAACACAATGTTTGTGTAATTGCTTTGAATATTGCATGTTTGAGCTCAAAAGGGTATGATCCATGTAAATTTGTAGTTGAAGCTCATGTATAATCACCATTGGTATCATCTAAGTTGAGAATGGGAGCTAGACATCACATGCATGTACAATCTATGAAGATAGGAGCTTTGAATGCATGAATGTGTATGTTAGAATTGAGTTTGGTGTCAATTTGAGCCATGCATGTGTTAAATCTTTGAAATTGAGCTCCATGATGATGTGTTTTGGTGTTTATACCATGTTAGTACAAGTATGTATGGAATTGGAGCTATAAAATGCATGATTTGTTAGTTGAAAATCGAAATGAAGCTCAAGAACACAATCTGGGATTTCCAGAATTTTTATGTCCGCTCGAGCGGGGGAACTGCCGCTCGAGCGGGAAATATGTGCTCCCAGTACTTTTTGTAGACTCGGTGTCCGCTCGAGCGGGGTAATTCACGCTCGAGCGGGGGAGCTATTTAGACAGGCCTTTCGCTCAAGCACCCTAATTCACGCTCGAGCGTATTTTTGATACAACCAGTACTTTTGCAGGCCTTAAGGGTGCGCTCGAGCGGGAAAGTCCACGCTCGAGTGGGGACCCTGCTTTCTAAAATTTTGTTTACGTACTCTGTATTCCGTTTTCTGTTCCTTTTCACTTGTAAGCACTCTTAGGCGTGGATTAAGCATTGTAAATGAGTTAAAGAGATAAAAATAAAGCCTAAAGAGGAAAATGTGAATTTAGAACGGATTGAATTGTTAGTGACCCTTTTGTGTTTATGGAATGTGTAGGGTCGAGCTCCAGGTCAAATCCATAAGCCGATCACTGTGAGTAATATCTGAAATACATATTGTTATCCAATTGCTTACTTCTATGTAAGTTTTGTAAAGTTCATTAATTTTGAATGGTGGACAAAGTTTGACATAATAAGTTTGAAAGGCTTAAATGCCAGTTTGATATGACAAGTTTGAAGGGCCTAAGAGCTAGTTTGATATAGAAGTTTGAAAGGCCTAAAGGCCAGTCTGAAATGAAAGTTTGGAAGGGCCGAAAGGCCAGTCTGATACGAAAGTTTGATAAGGCCAAAAAGGCCAATCTGATATAAACGTTCGAAAAGGCCAAAGGCCAGTTTGACATGAATGAATTGGGCCAAAGGCCGTCTGATGTATAATGTTCCAATGTATTTTCTTTATTTGATATTATTCACTAGGTTTCCGCTCACGCTCATTCATGTGTTTGTAGGTGAGCCAAGAGAGGTCCAGACCTAACCCAAGTGAAGTCTGTATGGAACAACCGAGTTTTCGAAAGTCAGCCTATGTGTCTCACACATGAGACTCGCCTTCGCCTTTTGTTATTTTGTTTTATGTTGTCACGTTGGCGGAGCCTTTGTATATGTTTGTATATAGTTCATGGGTTGACTTAGTTTTTGGATGATTCTATCTGTACAGAACTTTTTGATACTTTAATTCTATTGTGAGTTATTAATGTTTATATGTATGACTTGTTTGACGTGCCATATAAGCATAGCTCTAAGGACAAAGTTTTTAAATTGCTTCCGTTTGGCCCCCATTAACTCTGTTAAAATACGTTTGGTTTGGATTGAGGCCGTAGGTAATCTCATGATCACTGGCCGGTTATGTCCTTAACCCACGGGGGCGGGTTCGGGTCATGACAGAGTGGTATCAGAGCACGAGTTAATAACTCACACACTTGTCCAAAAGAGCAATAAGCGTCTAGAAAAGATCTAGGATGCATTCATAAGTATGAATTTGAAAGCAGTGAGAATGTGCTTAACTGTTTTAATACGAACAACTGTGTGTTATAATTTGTGATTTACTTGCATTACAATTAATTGAATATGTATGCTCTTGTTATATGCATATTTGTGAACTTTTTGTATAAACTATAATGCAAGTTTAATCAGATGGTGAGGACAAGGGGTGATGAGATAGAAAAGTCTACTACCACTAGACTAGATAGAATGTAGAGACTGATTCAGGAAATGGCAGAGACATTGAAGCAACAACAGTGGCAGCAGCCATATTCTCCACATCCGCCTCCAGCACCTCCTGTGCCAGATAATCTGAATGATGACCGAATCATAGCCCTCACCAAAGAGTTCAAGAAAATGAAACCACCACAGTTCCATGGCGGATTAAATCTTCTGAAAGCTGAAGCTTGGGTTCTCGGGATCGAAAAACTATTTGAAGTGTTCCCATGTTCGGAGACACAGCAAGTGCTTCTAGCCACCTTTATACTAGAGGACGAAGCAAGAAGATAGTGGATGTTAATGCGTGAGAGTTACAAAGATGCTGACTGGGCAAAATTTCTGGAAATTTTCTACGACAAGTACTTCCCATGATGTGTCCTGGATAGGAAAGTGGTAGAGTTTATGGAATTAAAGCAAGACAAGATGATGGGTTTAGTATGAGGCCAAATTCACTAAATTGGCCAGGTTTGCGCCATATGTGATTGATACAGACTATAAGAAGGCGAGGCATTTTGAAGGTGGGCTTCAAAGTGACATTCTTGAAAGAGTGAATGTCTTAAAGCTAGAAACCTACATTGGAGTGCTAGACAGGGCCATCATATCAGAGGCCAACATAGCTAGACAAGTGTAGACACCCCATTTTTGACCGTCCATAAGACTTCGACGCGACTGATGGTTTATATGGTGGAGAAAGTTGTGCAGGGGAAATGTGCAATTTCTTCGGCAAAGAGAGAGGAACAAATCCCAACTACACGCCCCATTTTGGACCAAATCTATTTTGAATGATTTTTAGAACTTAAAACCCTCTCTTTCAAAATATTTTGAAAATAAAGTTTTTACGATGTTCCAAGGCTCAATTTTGTCAAATGTTGCGCTTTTCGGTAAACCGAGCAAGGACAAAGTGGAAATGAATGAAAGAGAGATGAAATCTTTGAAAAATCTTTCAAAACACCTTACTTAGGGGTTTGGAGTTGAAGAAAAGAGGAGAAGGGGGAAGAAATCCAGTTGGGGGTAAAACGGGCATGAACCGTTAAGAGAGAGAGTCGAGCAGCCCTCGCCGAATCGGGCCTATTCATTTGGATACTTGGAATCAAGCTATGAGGCCACCACCGTTTGAAAGCTTACTCCCGGGGCTTCATTTTTCACTCAAGAATCTCCTAAATTCAATTCGGGACGGAGGAGATATGGTTGATTGAAGTAGGGCATCACTCCGGTTGGGACCAAATCTGCGCGACTTTACGGAAACGGGCATAACTTTTTTCACAGGAGAAATTTTGATGCAAGGTTTGCGCCATTGGAAAGATAACTTTCGGGGCTTCAATTTGGACACTTGAATGGCCACCATTGGACTTCCCAATCACCCACCGGCCACTTTTCTTCCCGAAAGCCTATTTTTCTTGCCCTGAAAGTAACTGGCCGGCCAGAAAATCTAGCTAGCCGGCCACCCTTTTTGTGAAATGACCTTTTTGCCCCTTTAAACTAGCCGGCCATGCCCCCCTCCCCAAGGGTGTCCTAGATGTGAATTTTGTTTGCCACTACACCCATGTCCGAGGGTTTGGCCATTTTAGGGGGGGGAAACTAAGTTTCCCCCCCTTTTTCCCTCCATTTTTCCACCAATTTTGCCTACATATACACCACCTCAGGTCTGCTTTTAGGGTTAGAAAAAATTGTTGGAGAGTCTTGTATACACATCTCTCTCCCTCTCTACTTCCAAGCTAAAAAACAACCAAGTTCCAACCCGTTTCTTCATCACCACCAAGCACCACCACCACTACTCCATTTCCAGCATCTTGGGAGGCTTTCCAGAAGCTAAGAGGCAGCAAATTTGGTCCAAGAAGCAACCAAAGATTGGTCTACAAGGGTGAGTGTCACTTCCTCTCTTTTGAGCTCAATTTTTGTATCATTTTTCTACCCTATTTTCTTACTGTTTTGGGATCCGACCCTAACTGAAACTAGGCTCATTTTGAGCCATTATACATGTTTGTTGAAGGGCTTAACCCTGTTTGAGACCCCCATCTTACACTTGTTTCAATACCCTCTTGTATGCCATTATTTTGCATGGTATTTTTAGCATGTGTGTAGTCTGTTTTTGAGCATGATATAAACTGTAGTTAGGCTCATTTTGAGCCCTTATTCAACATTGAAGAGGGATCAACCTTGTTTGGGACCTCCATGTACCACTTGCTTCATTACCCTTCTTTGATCCCTATCTTTGCATGCTTTGTTAGCTCATTTTGCTTCTGTTTTTAGGACATGATCAGAACTGAAAATGGCCATATTTTGACCCCCTTGTCATATTCCATTAAGGGTCTTTGGCTGTTTGGTGAATTTTTTGCATACTTCATGTTATAGCCCTTTGGTGGCCTTAATCTTGCATGGCATTTTTAGCATGTTTGTATACTGTTTTGGGGGTTGTCATCTACTGAAAAACAGCATATTTTTAGTCCCTCTTCAATGTTGCAGAAGGGTCTTTTTATGTTTGGGATTTTCATTTACCACTTGCTTCATCGCCTCCCTTGCGGAGCTATTTTCGTATGTCATTTTAGCCCTATCTATGCTTGCTGTTTGACCATGCTTTGTACTGTAAAAATGCTTTTCTCGGGGCTTCCTTTCTTCTTTATTTTTATGTCATGTTCAAATTATGCATGCTTTGTATAGCCGTAAGCCACTTCATGTAACTAGTTTTGCATTTCGGGAGAGATTACATGCATCGAGTGTCATTTCGCTTTGTTTCGGGGCTGTTTTGCCTTTCATTTTGCTACTGATTTTTGCATGTTTGCATATCATATTCCATGTCTTTGACATGTCTCATTAGAGTGGCATTTCGGTGCCTGAAGGTCCGTTCTCGGTTTGCGTGCACGCGTGCACGCATTTCGAGGTGTCTTGTTTTCATCTGATGGCCTCCTATGTGAGTGTGGCTGAGGCTCTCTCATGTTGGTATAAGCCCATTATTGCATTGCATATGTCATTTCATCCATAGCATTGTGTATGCTCGATTGTGTATTACCTTGTGCATCGTGTTTGTCATTTCATAGCATTGCGCATGCTAGGTCGTATATTAGTCACATTTCATGCATATCATGCATATCGCATTGTGTTCGGGATAGGAGTTAGTCCGGGCACGGGAAACGAGGTACGTTCCGTACTCTGAGTGACGGAACGCGTCTCAATTCCCAAGTCACCGACACTCCGGATTACCCATGATGGAGTTAGGTTTTGTTGTAGTGTTCATATGCATTCATTCTATATTAAGTTGTGCCATTCGGCTCCTCGGCCATCATGCATCGAGATGCGTGATTGGTGGTACGAGGATCGAGACATGCATATATCTGTGAAAATACATTGCTATGCCCCTTTCCTGCTCTCTGTTGCAGCATATCAAGAATCAGCAGTCTTCCGAGGCTTGGCGCGCTTTTCAAGAAACATTGCAAAACAGAGGCTAATCGGGGCATCGCCATGGATTTCCGCGCAAAGCAGCCCAAACATGCATCATTCCATCATCCGGAGCAGAATCAAGGCAGTCCCTGGCTTGCATGCCAGTTTTATTTTTCTTAGTTAATTTGTTAATTAATTAGGGATTTGTATATTATTTGGACTGTATATTTTGGACTGTATTATTCTTTTATTCGGGACTGTACATTTATTCGGACCCTCTGCGCGAGGGCAAAATTGTAATAAGTGTGGGTGAGTGTGATGTATGTCTTCCAACCCCATATCTTTCTTCCCTTTTATTTACCTGCTTACGATGGTTAGATATAGGGCATATTTCAATTAGCATATAGTATGACAGCATGTTTGCATCATTCATCTGTTTTGCATGCACCGGGCTCGGTGCATCATACAAACTGCATTTGTATTTCAATTCCAAGTTGAGTACTTGATAGCTGTTGCATCTCATATGCCATGTTCAGAATAGCCGAGCCTGCTATAGTTTGCATTTTTGCATATGTTGCATTAGGCATTTTCTGTATACTTAGGAACCATGCATGGATTTCTAATGAGCTTCTGTTTTGGGTTGGAGTACTCGGTAAGTTTTATGCTTTAGCATCCTTGCATGCGTGTGAGTGACTGCCATGAATAGCATGCTTACCATGAGGCTATGTGCTTATGTGATATAACTGCCTTGAATGCTTGTGGGTGGAGGTTGGGTTATTTGGATTGTGACAATTCATCAAATGTTTATTTTAAAGCCCACTAGATAGTGGCAAAATCATATTTTCTTAAGCCCACCCGAGGGTGGCAAATCCATGTCTTAGCCTACTTGCGAGTAGTACCATCAAACCATTTTCAAACAAACAAGCATGAAATGTTTTGTTCCAATTCAGGCGACTCAGTCTATACTTGTTTGCTGCGAGCATCACATAGTAACCTAGGCTAATAACCGGAATAAGAGCATACAAGGTTTTCAAAATCAGATATCATGGTTAGTAGAGGTCTTTGGCCGGCGGCGAAGTGCTCACGAAGTGACCTTCCCCAAGTTCCCGAGCCGAGGCAACTTTGGTGATGACGGACACGTGGCCTTTGGCACCGAGTCAGGGTTTCCTAAATTTCCCATTAAAAAATATTTAGGTGGCGACTCTGTATCTGGCAAAGCAGTCCATGTTTGGCACTTCTTTCAAAAAATCTGTTTTCAAAACGATTTGCCAGATTTGGACTCTTTGGTTCAAGATTAAGGACCGTGACATTTGAGTCCTTGAACTGTAGTGCCCCCAATATGAACGGAACGGGACTTAACCCTCCCGGGACGTTCGGGGACGTCTACAGTTTCTGGCGACTCTGCTGGGGATTTAGAATTGGCCACAGTTGTTTTTGCTCTGAAAATTTGGCAGCATTATTTGTATGGGGCAAAGTGTGAAGTCTACACAGATCACAAGAGCCTGAAATACTTCTTTATGTAGAAAGAGCTGAATATGTGACAGAGGAGATGGCTTGAACTAATAAAAGACTATGATCTTGAGATTGATTACCACCGGAAAGCTAATCTGATTCTTGATGCCTTGAGCAGAAAATCAGCGGGAGTATGGCTTGTTTGCTTACTAAGCAGAGAGAGATCTTGCAAGATTTTAAGAGGTGCGAAATTGAGGTGGTAATGTGTGAGCAGGCGATTGATAGCCGCTGTTACAGTCGAGCCAGCAATCATTGAAGAAATCAAGCAGAAACAGAAAGAGGATGAGTTCCTCAGAAAAGTAATTGAGGAATTTGTGACAAGTCCAAAAGCAGAGATAAACATTGAGAATGAAGTATTGAAATTCCGAAACCGAATATGTGTCCCAGACATTCCGGAACTAAAGAAGAGGGTTTTAGTTGAAGCCCACAGATCCGTATTTGCTATGCCTCCGGGTAACAATAAACTGTTTCGGGATTTCAAACAAACGTATTGGTGGCCTAAAATGAAGAAGGAGATTGCAAAATATGTGTCCAAATGTCTTCAGTGTCAGCAGGTTAAAGCTGAACATCATAAACCAGGCAGTCTACTGCAACCTCTCCCTATTCCTGAATGGAAGTGGGAGCATGTGACTATAGATTTCATTGTTGGCCTACCTCGGAATTCGCGAGGCATGGATTCTATTTGGGCTGTAGTTGATAGACTTACTAAATCTGCACATTTTCTGCCAGTTAAAACCACGTTTAATGCTTATAGATTGGCTACTATTTATGTTGATGAGATTGTCCGTTTACACGGAGTTCCGGTATCCATCGTGTCGGATAGAGATCCGAAATTTGTATCTAGATTGTGGAAGAGTTTGCAGGAAGCTATGGGAGCAATTGAGGTTCAATCGCATTCCACCCACAGATAGATGGGCAATCGGAACGAACAATATAGACTTTGGAAGATATGCTTCGGATGTATGCTTTGGATTTTCAGGGGAGTTGGGAAGATTATTTGCCACTTGCAGAATTTGCTTATAATAACAGCTTCCACTCCAGCATCGGTATGGCACCATACAAGGCTTTGTATGGTAGGAGGTGTAGATCACCTATTTGTTGGACAGAGGTCGGGGATAGAGCTTTGCTTGGGCCTAAAATTGTGCAAGACACTTCTGAAAAGATCAAAACCATTCGGCAAAGTCTCAAAACAGCACAAGACCGACAAAAGAACTATGCAGACGTTCGAAGAAGACCACTTGAGTATGACGTTGGTGACCATGTGTTTATTCGTGTGTCTCCAATGAAAGGCCAAGTCAGGTTTGGAAAGAATGGCAAGTTGTTACCCCATTACATCGGGCCATTCCAAATTCTGGAAAGGCTTGGTCCAGTTGCTTATAGAGTTGCTTTGCCATCGGGATTTGAACAAATTCATAACGTGTTTCATGTGTCGATGTTGGGGGGTTACCTCCGAGACCCGTTTCATGTGATCGATTATCACCGAGTAGCTATTGACGAAAATATAGAATATGCCGAATGACCGGAACGAATTGTTGACCGGCAAGTGAAACAATTGAGAAGCAAGTCCATCCCTATGGTGAAAGTGGAATGGAAAGAGCACTATGGGACGGATGCCACGTGGGAAAAAGAAAAGGAAATACGACTACGCTATCCATATTTGTTTTCCGACGAAGGTAAATTAAGTTTGGAGGACCCAAACTTCCTAAAGGGGGGAAGACTGTGATACCCCTGTTCCGTAATGCGTTAATTGGTCCTTAATTTGAGTATGATTATGTGTTTAACATGATTTTATGTGCCATTGTGTGATAATATGTGGTTTTGAATTTCTATCTGTTCACCGTAGGAATATCTGTTTGATTTTTCTGCTCCGGAAATTAAATTGAAGGCCTTATCGGCCACAAAACTCGAAATTGATTGCGCCAATGTGATTGGCATAATTTTTAGAGCCTACAGTGAAATTTAATTGAAAATTGATTCGAGTCAAATTAAATTGATTTAATTAATGGTTTAGTACCCAATTATTTGATATTTATATTTTTTGCTAGTGGGACTTATTTTAAATGGGCATTCTATACTCAATTTCCTTTTTATATTCATTTGGGCAGATTTCAACTCTAAGATAAGAGAGGGGAGGGGAGGCTATAGAAGGAAAAAGGGGAGAGTTGTGCAATTTTGGTTCAAGACTTGAATCTCTTGAAGATCTAGCTCTAGATTTGGCTAGAGCTTGAGTGTTGAAGCTCTTAGGTGAGTGGATTCATGGACACTTGTTTGTAATTTGTAAGTTCAAAGTTGAAAAATGTTAAAGAACATGAATTGAGTTGGTTTTGTTAAATTTGAAGTCTTAGAACACATGCATGTAGGAAATTGTTATGAATTTCCATATTTGAACACAATGTTTGTGTAATTGCTTTGAATGTTGCATGTTTGAGCTCAAAGGGGTATGATCCATGTAAATTTGTAGTTGAAGCTCATGTATAATCACCATTGGTATCATCTAAGTTGAGAATGGGAGCTAGACATCACATGCATGTACAATCTATGAAGATAGAGCTTTGAATGCATGAATGTGTATGTTAGAATTGAGTTTGGTGTCAATTTGAGCCGTCCATGTGTTAAATCTTTGAAATTGAGCTCCATGATGATGTGTTTTGGTGTTTATACCATTTTAGTACAAGTATGTGTGGAATTGGAGCTATAAAATGCATGAATTATTAGTTGAAAGTCGAAATGAAGCTCAAGAACACAATCTGGGATTTCTAGAATTTTGATGTCCGCTCCAACGGGGGAACTGCCGCTCGAGCGGGAAATATGTGCTCCCAGTACTTTTTGCAGACTTGGTGTCCGCTCAAGCGGGGTAATTCATGCTTAAGCGGGGGAGCTATTTAGACAGGCCTTTCGCTCGAGTGCCCTAATTCACGCTCGGCGTATTTTTGATCACGACGATACTTTTCGGGCCTTAAGGGTCCGCTCGAGCAGGGAAGTCCATGCTCGAGCGGGGACCCTGTTTTTCTGAAATTTTGTTTATGCACTCTGTGTTCCGTTTTCCGTTCCTTTTCACTTGTAAACACTCTTAGGCATGCATTAAGCATTGTAAATGAGTTAAAGAGATAATAATAAAGCCTAAAGAGGAAAATGTGAATTTAGAACGAGTTAAATTGTTAGTGACCCTTTTGTGTTCATGGAATGTGTAGGGTCGAGCTCCAGGGCAAATTCACAAGCCGATCACTGTGAATAATATCTGAAATACATATTGTTGTGCAATTGCTCACTTCTATGTAAGTTTTGTAAAGTTCATTAATTTTGAATGGTGGACAAAGTTTGACATAACAAGTTTGAAAGGCGTAAATGCCAGTTTGATATGACAAGTTTGAAGTGCTTAAATACCAGTTTGATATAACAAGTTTGAAAGGCTTAAATGCAAGTTTGACATAACAAGTTTGAAAGGCTTAAATGCCAGTTTGATATGACAAGTTTGAAAGGCTTAAATGCCAGTTTGATATGACAAGTTTGAAAGGCTTAAATGCCAGTTTGAAATGAAAAGTTTGAGGGGCCTAAGAGCCAGTTTGATATAGAAGTTTGAAAGGCCTAAATGCCAGTCTGAAATGAAAGTTTGGAAGGGCGAAGGCGATAAATCTGAAAGTTTGATAAGGCCAAAAAGGCCAGTCTGATATGAACGTTCGAAAAGGCCAAAGGCCAGTTTGACATGAATGAATTGGGCCAAAGGTCATCTGATGTATAATGTTCTAATGTATTTTCTTTATTTGATATTATTCACTGGGCTTCCGCTCACGCTCATTCATGTGTTTGTAGATGAGCCAAGAGAGGTCCAGACCCAGCCCCAGTGAAGTCTGTATAGAACAACCGAGTTTTCGAAAGTCAGCCTATGTGTCTCACGCATGAGACTCGCCTTTGCCTTTTGTTATTTTGTTTTATGTTGTCACGTTGGCGGAGCCTTTGTATATGTCTGTATATAGTTCATGGGTTGACTTAGTTTTGGATGATCCTGTATGTACAGAACTTTTTGATACTTTAATTCTGTTGTGAGTTATTAATGTTTATATGTATGACTTGTTTGACGTGCCATGTAAGCACAGCTCTAAGGACAAAGTTTTTAAATTGCTTCCGTTTGGCCCCCATTAACTTTGTTAAAATACGTTTGGTTTGGATTGAGGCCGTAGGTAATCTCATGATCACTGGCCAGTTATGTCCTTAACCCACGGGGGCGGGTTCGAGTCATGACACATGGTGTCTCCATAACACCTTTACCAACGGTATAGTTTTTCCTCGTAGCACTTGCTCTCGGGTAACTAATATTTGAATTGGTCGTTCTTCATAAGAGGCATCCTCATTTACCTCCAAGTCAACCCAATCAAGCACATGAAAAGGGTCGGGTTCATACTTCCTAAGCATAGCTACATGAAATACGTTGTGAACTCCTGAAAGTTACGGCGGTAAAGCTAACCGGAATGCCACTTTCCCAATTTGCTGTAAGATCTCAAAAGGTCCAATGAACCTTGGAGATAATTTACCACTCTTACCAAATCTCATCAAACCCCACCTTGGTGAGATTTTTAGAAACACATGGTCACCAACTTTAAAAGATAAAGGTTGTCTCCTCTTATTGGCATAACTCTTTTGTCGACTTTGAGCCCTAGCTAACCTCTTCCAAGTGAGAACCACTTTCTTGGTTGTCTCTCTAACAATTTCCAGACCCAGTAACGGTGCGTCACCCACTTCAGCCCAACAAACCGGTGATCTACAAGATCGGCCATACAAGGCCTCAAATGGTGCCATCCTAATACTAGCTTGATAACTATTATTATAGGCAAACTCAACCAACGGTAAGTGCTTCTCCTAAGGCCCCTTAAAATCAAGGACACAAGCTTTAAGCATGTCCTCTAAAATCTAAATGGTACATTTCGTCTGTCCATCGGTTTGAGGATGATAAGCGGTGCTAAGAGTCAACTTAGTTCCCAACACCTCTTGAAGGCTTTGCCATAATCGGGTAGTAAAATGAGGATCCCTATCCGACACAATAGTCACAGGGACTCCATGAAGTCGAACTATCTCTCTAATGTACAACTCTGTCAAGCGTTCAACTGAGTCGCTGGTGCACATCGGAATAAAATTTGTAGACTTAGTCAACCTATCAACAATCACCCAAACGGCGTCATTGCCTCGTTGTGTTCTAGGAAGCCCAACTACAAAATCCATGGTAACACGCTCCCATTTCCACTCGGTTATTAACCCGCTGGTCTCTGATGCTCGTCATTCACTTGTTGACAAGTAAGGCACTTTGATACAAACACAGTCACATCCTTTTTCATACCTCTCCACCAAAACTGGCGACTAAGATCATGATACATCTTTGTGCCTCCCGGATCGCATAAGGCGTGAATGATAAAACTCTCGAGTACTTCCTCTCGGCAAGACTCATTTACAAACAAACGGTCACGGTATCTCACACTTTGGTCGAGATACACAGTCAAACCTCTTTCTACCTTCCCATTGGAAATCTTCTCTCAGAATGACTCCACCTCAAAGTCACCCTTTTGCGCTTCCAACACTCGGTTCACAAGTGTAGGTTGTGCAATTACTGAAAACAAAGCTGCGAGACTCAGCAGACTACCGGATGCAAGTCAACCTCATTAAGAGTACCCAACATTTCCCATTCTCAGATGGCGATAGAAGCTACACTGCTAACTGGCTTTCTACTCAAAGCATCGGCCACAACATTGGCCTTCCCGGGATGATAATGCAACTCAAAATCATAATCCTCTATGAATTCCATTCACCTCCTCTGTCCCAAATTCAAGTCTTTCTGTGTAGCAGATATTTCAAACTCTTGTGATCAGAGAACACTTCAAATTTCTCACCATACAAATAGTGCCTCCAGATCTTCAAGGCAAATATCACTGCTGCTAACTCTAAGTCATGGGTGAGATAATTTCTCTCATGTGTTTTCAACTGCTGTGAGCCATAGGCTACTACTTTACCCTCTTGCATCAATACACAACCTAGACCTTCTCGTGAAACATCGCAATAAACTGAATAACCCAAACCCCTCTCCGGTATAATCAATACTAGAGCAGTGGTAAGTCTAAACTTAAACTCTTGGAACGACTTCTCACAAGTCTCACTCCACACGAATTTGATTTCTTTCCTCATCAACTTAGTCAAAGGTGAAGCTAGTCTAGAGAAATCTTTCACAAACCGATGGTAATACCCGGCCAACCCCAAGAAATTACGAATCTCGAAAGCATTCTTAGGTTGTGCCCAATCTTGCTCTGTCTCTATCTTGGATGAATCTACAGTCACCCTTTCCCTTGATACTACATGCCCTACGAATTTAACCTCTTCTAGCCAAAAGTCACATTTCCTAAACTTAGCATACAATTTATGGGCTCTAAGTAACTCAAGTACTACTCGTAAATGTTTCTCATGCTCCTCCTCAGAAGGTGAATAAATCAAAATGTCGTCCACAAAGACAACCACAAAACGATCTAAGAATTCACGGAAGATCTAATTCATTAAATCCATAAACACAGCTGGAGCATTAGTTAGCCCAAAAGGCATTACAAGACACTCATAATGGCCATACCCCGTACGGAATGCCGTCTTCGGGATATCCTCCTCCCTTACTCTCAACTGATGATAACTCGATCTTAGGTCTATCTTAGAAAAACAACAAGACGCCTTCAACTGATTAAACAGATCATTTATACGACGCATTGGGTACTTATTCTTAATAGTAACCCAGTTCAACTTTCGATAATCAATACAAAGCCGTAATGCTCCATCTTTCTTTTTAACAAAGAGAGTCGGCGCTCCCCAAAGTGAAGTACTAGGGCTAATAAAACCCTTATCTAACAATTTCACAGGTTGAATCTTCAACTCACTCAATTCAACAGTGCAAATCTATGTGAAGCCATAAAAATCGGTTAGTGCGGGCACTAAATTAATAGAGAACTCGATCTCTCGGTGAGGCAGTGGCCGACATGATCCTCAGGAAAAACATCCGAGTATTCACAAACTACCCTCGGTAATTCAACCCGAATTTCATCACACTCACTATGCAAAAAGCTAGCAAGGAAACAACTAAGTTCACTCCGCCCATGCGGATCATATACCGGCGAGGGAGATCACTGGCATATACTAACCATGTGATTCACCACATTTGTAACATGGTATGATTTTGGAATTGAGAAATGTACTCTATGCATAAAATATTGACTTGGATTTTGGAAATTTTAAACTAACCCTTTATATCTTAAATTTGAAAATGTGATGATTTAATTAGAACATTGGCAATGATGAAATTTTTGAATCTATATTTATGTATCACACTTGCATCATGATCATAGGAATATTTCATAGGTTTAAAAATTTCTCTACTAGATTTTGGTTCATCCCATTGTGGAAACAATTTTTCAGGTGTTAATGTTGGACTATGATTTTGAGTAGGCGTGGATATGGCTGTGGGCAAAGGCTCTTGGTTGATCGGTTTTTGAGCCTTACTTGTTTGGCTGTGTGCCTTATTTGTAAAAGGGTTAAACCCTATTTAATTGATTGTAGCCCAAGGGGCATTTAAATATTTTGACTTATAATTGTTATATCTCATGTCATGTTTATAAAATCATATAATTGTCGAAGAATTAGTTTGTATGAGATAGATGTAATGTCACGCCCCAAAACCCGCCCCTAAAAGTTTGAGCATGACCACCTCAGAAACAGACATAAAATCCGATATGTATAACATATGGGGTTTGAACAGAAGCATTAAACAACACAGAATAACATCCATTGAGCTAATACTAGCATGCCAGGATCACACACTTGATGTCAGGTAATGTATCATATAATAAACACACACACAGCCATATAGATATAAATAGACATGCAGAACCATCCCCGAGTCTGGGGATGTAACCAAACTGGGTTAGGAGAAGTTACTTATGTTTTACAATAACCGACAAAAGGCTCAGTACACGAAGCCAAAAGCTCTGCAAGGATCCCACAAAATGGATGAGCTTCGTCTAGGGTTTGGTTGTGATGCAAAAGCAAAAGACAAGTGGTCCAGGTTGGACTCGGACTGACCTCCAGACTGAGAACCTACAGAACAGACATAACATAAAGTGAGCAAAGCTCAATGAATAATAGTTCATGAACAATCCAATGATAACTTAAACCACAAGGTATGTAAATGCAGAAAACTTATAGTTAATCTTATCTTGTAATTGTTTCCAGAACGGCCTTGGGCGATCTTCAAATAGAGTGGCTTTAAGCTCGAATCTGAAGCGGTTTGTAAGTCCACAGTTTTCGCAGATTGGCCCTCGGCCTAACAAGTTCACGATTGGCCCTCGGCCTTGCAGATTCACAGACTTGCCCTCGGCCTAGCAGATTCACGGTTTGGCCCTCGGCCTATGATTCACAGATTGGCCCTCGGCCTATGATTCCGCAGATTGGCCATAGGCCGCGAGTTCCTGATTGGCCATAGGCGATTTCACATATGTATGGACTCAGAGGTATCTCGCGCAGTTCTAGAGGTGACTCGCCTTTGTAGCACTTAGTTCCGTCTGACACTTTGTTCCATACTAGAGATCAATAGGTCTTAAAGGCGAACAATTCATATCATGTCATAGCATAAACGAAGTGGTAAACAAAACAGATTAATCTCAGATTCATGAGAATACTGTTACGCAATAGTGTACATAAATTACTCCATGGTTTATTACAAGTTGACATAGTTGTCTTGCGGATAACAGAGCATTAATAATAACTATTAACAGAAGGCAAATATATCACTGCATTAATAGGGACAGAACAATTCACATCATAGTATGAGTCACATAACAATGTCATTGATATTCAATTCTTTCCTCAGGTTGAGTCATTCATAAGTTAATCCGATATTGAACTAAACAGACTGTAGGAGTCCCTGATAGGGTATTCGGGATATCATGTTCCCATTCAAAATATCGTGTTCCTGGTAAGCGGGGTTTACATTCCCGATTTCTTTCTGTTAACCAACTCCATAGTATTAATAATTTGTATGCAATTCTTATGTAGAATCATAGGTAATTTGCAGGTTATAGCACATTACCGATAACCATTAACCGTAACCGGAATGCAGAGTAGTTTCAGAGTCATACCGATGTACACAAATCTTTCAATGGTCACATAAGTTCACACCAATGTCCAATCGACATAAATATTAACGTCATTACTTGCAAAGAATAGAGTGTTGACAATAAGAATTATTAATGGTAAGTAAATGTATTATTACAGTACTACTACTCACAGTGCTGTGGCGAAGCGAGGGTCCCTCCCGGAATGTGTCCTACGCATATATATAATTCACACAATAGTTCCTTTCCTTTAAATCATTTTTAGTCGTTCGCTTCAAATGAATTTACAACCGGTCTAAGATTATCAAATAATTATTTTAATAATATCGGAGGGTCAAGCAGTAAAAGCAGGCGGACAAATTTCGGCCTAGGCACGCCGTGCGGCTATGACCTCCGCACGTGTGGTGGTGTTCCATGCGTCTTGTGCAGCGAATACAAATTCCATTTTTTCCCTCTTGTCGCATGTGCGTCATGACCTCACGCGTCACGGTGGTGCTCACATATCTGGTAGTGGTCCCTGTTTTGCGCAGTCCGAATTCAACTCAAAATTCAGCAGAACCAACATATTTTATGTACAAAATAGAGGTGAATAATTTAATAGGTTAACCCAACATCTTCATAACATGAATCACAATTATAATTCCATAAATAGACATGATTAGGAGCTTAATTAGGTCACAACCCTTCCTAATTCATCTACAAAATCCAATTCCTTGTTTTCATAAAATATATACACAATACATATGTATAATTATATGGGTTTGGCATGAAAACCAAAGATTAAAGTATAATTCTATACAACACTTAAATTAAATCTTAAAGCAACCAAATGATGAGAACATCTTCCAATCAAGCATGAATCACCCATAATCCTCAATTACAAACCCTAAGTTGTATAAACATGAAACAAACCCTTCCTTAAGTCCAAGTGAGGGGTAATTAAGATGGATTGAGCTTACCTTGAATCAAATCCTACAACTCTCCTCAATTTGCCAATCTTCCTTGTTGAATTTCTTCCCCTAGTTCTTCTTCTCTACACTCTCTCTTTTCTCTCCCAGGAGCTATTGAGTTCAAGTTTATAAGTTAAATATCTACGGAAGCAAGTATATATACAAAAAGTGAATAAAGACGAAATCCAATCAGTTTAATCATTCCAAATTGAAATTTCACATAAAATCATATTATGATCTAAAAATTATGCTGATCATTAATTTCATATTATCAAGCCTCTAAGGCTTCTAATTTCTGATCCAAACATTCTACTTGTAACAGATTTTTCTCCTACTAAACAGATATGAATCTATATTCATAAGATTTATTCAATTAAACTTCACTTCACACGAATTTTCACAATAAGCATATAAATGCACAGAATAGGGAACCGAAAGTATACCAGAAAGCATGTACGAGGGTTGGGTTACTACATGTAATATTATTGAATGTTGCATTTCAAAAAGCGGATTTATAGGTTTTCTAATCTTTAATTATTTTGTTGTTCCATGATTAAACAATTACTATACGAGACTTCTAGCCATTTTCTTTATACTTCTTCACCTATTATCATGGTTTTGCTTTCATCCTCTTTGGGTGTGACATTGAATAAACCAAATATCACTGAATTTGGATTTTAAGAATACAACCATATATTTTCCATAAAATCAATCTTTGAAATAATATGGTTATAAACACAACCCAAATCAAGCAATATTCCTGAAAAACATCCAAAATACTCGATTGATCACCCAAAAACACCTAACTTGCATTGTTTAAAAGCAATGCACCGAACAATGAAAGAAGAGAAACTTACCCGGATTCCACCACAAAGCAACAAAATGCAAATAGGAATAAAATAGTGTACATATGATCAAAAAGCATTCAACTAAAATCCTAACCATATGGCCTATTATTTGCAACTATACATTCAACTAAAACATGCAAAATAAAGTGAAAACATGCAAATAAGCTAACCTACATGATCTTTGCATGATTATAACACGTAACCATTACCAAACACTGAAAACATGCTTAAAAGGTATTGAAATTAACCAAAATTAGAGGACTTACTTGCGGTTTGAATATCAAACCGAAACAACAAAAAAGGGAGAAATCTTACTTAAAAGCTTTCCTTAAGCTTTGGCTATGCTTTGGTGTTCTTATTCAAACCCTAGGTCTACTTTAGGTTGTAAAGCTGCAATTAGGGTTTAGTATTTTGGGAATTGAGGCTAAGGTTTTGAGTTTCACCCTTCTAGCTCACTAAAAATTCTTTTTTTTTCACTCTAACTCTTGGGATCATCAAATGAGAGAATGGAGTATATTTATGTGCATAAGCGTGACTTGGGGGCTAAGAAAGGTCACCCTAGATGAAAAAGAGAATAGAAAAGAGAGAAGAGAAGGCTAAGGAGAGAGAGAGAATTTGAATAAATTGTTAAATCGAGCGGTGATCGATCACCCTTGAAAAGCAATCCATTGCTCTCCATATGCGATCGATCTCTCATCGATCACTACATTCTACTTTTTACACTAGATAAAATTCAACTATGAAGATCAATAGGAGTGTAAAACTGGTCGGCAGCCCGTAGGTGGCCTAAAGCCCACTTGCGGCCGGGTGGGCAGGCAGTTAGGCCCGATTAGGCAGGCAAGCCTAGCCTAGCACAGGGGCACTGGGCCATCATTTGGAAGCTCGGTCCTCCTGGGCCAGCTCATCGATCCACGCAAGGCCTACTCAAGGCCTGGTCCGAGGCCCAGCTTTGCCTGCCCAAGGCCTAGTGTTATTTTTGGTAGGAAAAACTAAAATTTTAGTGAAAAAAATAAATTTTTTTTTAAAAAAAAATGTTCAAGCCTTGCCCAAGCTTAGGCCCAGGCCCACCCACCCGGCTTAAGGCTTGAATACCCCCTAGGCCTGGGGGTGGGTTTAATTTTTTTGGCCCATGGGTCGACCCGGCCTGGTCCAAATTTTGGCAGGAGCCCACGAGGCCCGACATGGGCCGGCCAAGCACAGGCCGTGGGTCGGGTCAGGCCAAATGTACACCTCCTAACGATCAATCACTCCCTATATGGCAATTGATCGCTCTGCCCAACAATCAACAATCTTTTCTGCACCAATCTGAACGAGCAAGATAACCTCGCCGCACGTGTTGTCGTATCATCCCAAGTGTAACGCCCCCAAGTTGCTAACATCTTATAACTTTGATTAACACCTCAGTAATCCTCAATCTTCATTAATTATGAATCCTTAACAATTTAATAATCATATATGCATATTCAAGATCCTTATTTTTTAGATGTAAAGGTTCCATGACTTTTTTTTTTTTATATTCTAAAAAAAAAAAATTGAGAATTGACCCATTTTTCAAATTATTTGGGAAATTAACCCACTTTTTGAAATCACATTTTAAATATGCAATTTCAAGCCGACATGGATTACGACGCGCTGATGTAGCAAGTTGAAATCGCATGTTGAAAATCGTTCAAGTTAACATAACCTGTTGCATTGATGTGGCAAGTTGAAATTCCATTTTCAACATACAATTTCAACATAAACTAGCTTTTTGAAAATGTGATTTTAAGTTGAGCATTTTCAAAACTCATTCTAAAAATGACATTGAAATTGAAATTCAACAATTGACAAAGCTGAAAGTCCTTTCATTTCAACATTTTTTAACATATGTAGCCAAACTATTCATATTATTTTAATACATAAATTTTTATTCAAGTCAAATCATCACTCCTTCTCGTTTCTTTTTTCTTTTCCTTCCTATATGTTGAAGTGAATTTTGAGAAAAGATAAGGACTCCCTTAACATAATATAGTGAAAGCTATAATTTTAATACAATTACATTGAGTGGTATCATACTTAATTTTCATCAATGATTTTTTAAGTTATATGGATGAAAAAAAATAATATTGTCATACTTTTTAAACAAAATTGTATATTTTACGTTATTTATTTTGTGCTTACATAATATTTGTATTAGTTTCGATCCATTTAACTTTACTAAAAAGGAGATTAGCATAATTATATGAAAAATGTGAGACTTAATGTATTTATTTTTGAATTTCACATCGTTGGTGACAATTATGTCAATTGACAACTCTCTGAATCAACTATCTGCATAAAACTACAACTATGTCAATTGTAATGTTTATCATTTACTTCATTTTACTCATACAAATATAAACGTTATAACACATTTTTGTATTAAGAAATATGATACAATATACAACTTAACATAAGATTGATAACATTACATTGGAATCACTATCGCAAGTCATAGGGGTAGCTAACAATTGAAATCGCATGTTGAAAATGCAATTTCAAGTGAAGTTGCATTTTAAACCTGCAATTTCAATAAAATCATATTTACAATACACACTTTCAATTTGCGGGATAGTAGTCCATGTCATCATAAAATTACATTTTGAACATGCGATTTCAAGTTGAAATTGCATGTTGAAAATCTTGTTCAAAAAGTGGGTTAGTTCTTTAGCAGTTTGAAAAGTAAGTCAATTCTCTAAATTATTATTTTTTTAAAATATTCAAAAAAAAAAAATCTTAAGGTTCCACGTGCCTTTATACTTTCAAAGCTTCTAAGACAATCATTTACAACATGTAATGAGGATTCAACGGAAATTAAAATGCAAAATATTGCCCTATGGGCTACGTTACGAGGCATAAACCAGTTCTGAGACAAATGATTTTCTAACCCATACAAAAATAGACCTTGGCTTAAAACAACAATAGATAAGAGTTTCATGCTCCCAAAACAATTCTCTAGGCCTCTACTTTAGCAAGATCACAACAGCTTTTCCTGCAACAAATTCACTAGAGGTGAGCACAAAACCCAGCAAAGAATTAATAACAAAGTATATACATTTTATACAGTCTTATGAGATGGATGCACATGCCATGCCATGCTCAAAATAGTTTTTCTCTTTTGAAAATCTCATGCATAATGCTCGTTCAAAAGTATAATCAATCTAATGATTCCCATATATCAACAAGGGGTGGTAAATACGACTCGGGCAAATTTCCAAGGCTAATGTCTGGAAGTAGGCTTATCAGGCACTACCAAATCCTATCTTATCAGCTTCTAACCAGAGGGCTTAGGCATCCACACACACATGTTTCTGGTCTTACCCCAAGGACACTCGTGCTAACTTAATTTTCAAACTACACCCCCTAATAGGATTTCCCACCATATGTACCTCAAAATGGTTCATTAACAATATTTGTTCCACAACATTACCATTTCAAAAATGATCTTAACAATGCCAGTTCAAAAGAAAAACAATGAACATGAAATGAAATGCTAATGCAATAAATGCCTATATTAATGCCTTAGACTTTCTCAAATTTTTTGAATATTCTCTCATTTTCTCCACACAATCTTCCATTGTGATCAAGTTCCACATCTCTACTCAATATATATATACAATAAATATTCCAAGAGATAGATAAAAACACATTATCAAATATATTTCATTTCTCTTTAAATCAAAGAAATCTCAACATGAAAATCATCATTTCCAGCCTTTATCTATTCAAGATAAGTATAACAACTTATTATTTACTATTTTCTCAATATCAATTTCTCTTTAACAAGGGATTTTAACAATAGGGATAAATATAATAATTTTCTCATCATTTTTCAAAAATGGATCTCAATAATTCATGATTTCACAAAATCCCAACTTTTTCCCAAATTTCCAAAATCTAGGTTTTCACAAAAAGAAAAAAAAAATGGTTTCTATATTTGAAAGATTTTATGCAATTAAGAACCCCAATTATCACACAACTCATATTTTATATCGATACCACTTTTTCCTCAACCTTCTCAAGCCTAGGGTTTTCATAAAATTAGGATTTCCTCATTTAAAAAAAAATTTTAAAAAATAATTGCTCATGAACTTCCAAAACACTCTTATAGTTCAAAGATTTTAAGAAAGATTTGAGAAAACTCCTCTTTAAGCAAAACACAACGCCATAAAAATCAAACCCTAACTCAACACACTCCAAACAACATCAAAATAACCATAGGCTTACAAAAAAGTATATATAACTCTAAGAAAAATCCTATAGTGATTACGGTTTTGACCCAATCCTTGTTGTATTTTAGGCTCGAGTTTCATGATTCTATATTGTTGTTCTCATCTTTTTTCCTTATTCCTCATTGAAATTGAGTTTTGGAGTGTCATGGTTGTGTTTGGAATAGGTTAGTTGCTAGTTGGTTCAAATTGTTGTTGTCGATTTTGGCCTCTTCGCTCGAGGCTTCTTTTCGAGCTTTGTGAGCTCGGTACTTTTGCGAACTGCAAATATCTTTGGGAGGGTAGTGTTCTTCGCTCGAGTGAGGACTTTTGTGCTTTCGGCAGCGGTCTTCTGTCTGTAAAACTTCTGGGAGTGTGTATTCTGTGCTCGAGTGAAGCTTCTTGCGCTTGAACGAGGTGACTCATTTGTGCCTGGTCGCTCGAGCGACAACTCTTGCGCTCGAGCAAGCTGTGCTTCTATTAGTTTGCAAAAACACCTTTTTACATCACTTTTTGATATATCTTCTCTCAAAAACACTAGACCGACCCTCTCTCTCTGTAGAACACCACTTCTCTCTACAAATACACCTAGATTATGGATCTCTCTACCCTACTCTCTTTGATAAAAAGATAGAGCAATGCTAAAGCTCCATTTTGATCCAAATAAAGCTTGGTTTCGGCATTCTTGAAGTTTCTCCTTTGCTCCATTGGTCTTCTAAGTTTGAGGTAGGGATCTTCTATACTTTTCTATGAGTTTTAACTCAAATATTTGTTGATATGTAAGAAACATTGGGATTTGAGGTGATTTTTGAACAAACCAAGGGTTTGGGTTAAAATCAAAAGAGGGGTTTTGAATGTATATATTGGAAATGGATATGGGAGTATATATGAGCTTTTGTTGTGTTAAAATAGTTGATTTTGGTGTTTGGGATGAGTTTGGAAAAAAGGAGATTTTTGCCCTAAATTACCTTGAATAAGTATTTTGTATAAATAATGAAATTGGTATTGGGAATATGAAATTGGATGAATGTTTATGTAAATGGTGGAATTAGACGTGTATTATCTCGTACTTATGGAAAATTTGGATAATTTATCTATTGTAAAGATTGTATATCTGTTTAGAAATATCTTTTTTGGGCTATCGGTGGATGATAGCCATGATTGTTGTAGCAATTGTATGAGGATTAGGCGAATTGAAACTAATCTCTTGATTGTTATCATTGAATATGATTATGATATATATACATTATATATGTATGATATTTGGGAGGAGAAAATAGATGTACTCGATGTTTGAGAGGAGAAAGGGATGGACTCCATAAATTAAGTTGGCTGTGTGTCTAGGGTGAAAGTCCGAAAACCGCGCATACACATGGGTGCCGATTCCTGCGGACGAAATTTTCGTAAAATGGCAAGTTGATGTATCTGTATGATAATTATGTTGGTTGGAGAATTGTGAGGTGTATCCTCTGTTTGATTAATTAAATGAAGTAGGTATATCTAATGAACCAGGATAGAATGAATTGAGACGTAAGTTTGGTATAACATGGTTCGGAATAAGAGTTGTAAAATATTTTGTCATTAGACCTTGAACACGTGCATATTTCTTATATCTTTGTTAAGATTTATATATTGTGCTAGATTGTCTCTACTGGGCTTTGGCTCACCCTACTTGGGAAATCATTTTCAGGTGTTGATGACATGCCTCTGCCAAGGACCTAGCTTGAGAGGATTGTGGAGCTGAGAGCTCACTTTTGTTTATTTTGTATTTACTTTTGTACAAGCCTAGGGCTTTATTTGTATTGAGCTTCTGATTTGTTTTGTTGTAACCAAACATCGTCTTGGAAAGTTGTAAGCCCGTAGGGTATTTTTTTTCGTTGATCATCTAGTTTAGTGTCACATGCTATAGATTCAATGTAGAGCTTATGAATGTGTAATGCATATGTCTCTTTTGTAAATTGACTCTGATTAATGAAAGCTTAATACTTTGTTTATGTCACGTTCTATTTGTCTTTACTGTTAGATTATTGTATTATTTTAGGGCGTTACAAATCCCTACCTCAAGATTGAGAGAATGGAATAAGAAAACCCCCAAAAGCAATGGTGTCAAAACCCGATCTCCACCACACAAAAATTTAGCCCTTGGTGAGCTATCCAACTTTGATGAAGGCGTGGGTCAAAATTCCAATATATTTGGAGAAATCAAGGATTTACGGTGGTGGATGGGTGTTTGTAGAGAATTGAGAGGAAAATATGTTTTTGGAGAGAGAGAGAAAGAGAGACATAAGAGGAAATAAGATACACTCAGCCCAAGAAGAAGAAAAATAAAGAAAATTCAAACTCAACCTTTCCCACACGTGCACACCTTTCGTCGCATGTGCGGGGCGTGCCCTGCTGCACGTGCGACCTCCTACACATGTGGCTCTAGCCCCCGTACATGCAATTTTGCTCCAGCAGCAAATTTTGCAAGATCAAGAAGGTGCTACCAACTGCGACTTCGATTACGCCACCGAAATAAGAAACCCAACCGGAAAAAAAATTGAGACACAATTTTGAGAAAACTTTAAAAGTGATGAACTTAAGCGGTGGCGAGGCCTCGAAATAGTTTTCTAATATCCCACACAAGAAAATAAACATGATTAGAGGAGAATAAAACAATCTCGTGCAGGACATTACACCAAGCCTGATTTCTATAGAAAGGCTTCTACATTTATACTTTTCATCCTTATGCCCTATACTAGAATATTAAAAGATGTTATCGCTAAATAGGAATTTACACTAATTTGATCACAATCGTCAAAAGCATAACTTTGTCATACCAATGGTCTGAAATTGTATGGATGCACCCATACATGTGGGTTAAAATATTCAATGTCAACTCAAGGTTGTGGCACGTCCTCAACACCTAAAATTTATTAACAACGTAGGGTGAACATATAGTCTAGTAAAGAATTCTTTATGCTTACTAACATGTATCCACACAAGAATATGATCATGATGCTATACATATATAGGATGCTCAAATTCGTTTAATAAGAATGTTTACTTTCCAAATATCAAAAATTCTCAAAGTGTTTAGTTAGAAACCTCAATTCTCAATTCATTCCATTGCATTTCAATGAATCCTCTGAAGGGATATGTATATGTCAGTGGCCATCACTAAGTACCATCTACACACCCATAGGACAAATAGGCACCTAATCTACGTTGGTTTTCAGTCTATCATCGTGGATTCTCTTGCCAACTTAATCTCATGCCTCTATACATTATTTGGATTCACCATAACCATTCAATTTAAAATAATGATTTTCAAACCCCAATGCAACACATGCAATTCTCATTTCCATCTAAGTGTGTTCAACAACACCTCTGTTCATCAGCAGACTTTCATCTCATGATTTCAAGAATTCAATATACATCACATAAGTTTCAATTCATCCTATGATGATGATTTTTACAACGATGTCATTCTCTACTAATGGCTAACAATCAATCTTTACGATATCCAATAATTCCACAATTTAAAGGTATTCAACTTCAATTTCAAGTAAAGACATTTCCAATATTTGAACAATTTCACAAATTAAGGTTTCAAGAAAATTAGGAATTTTTTTCAATTAAAGCATCCTCATGCTATTCAACATTTGAAAAATAGGTTTTATAGGAAGAATATAGAGAAATACCCAATAAATTCCAAACCCTAATTCTATACAATGCATATTTCCAAAATCCCTACCAATTTCTCAGATGGTAGATATAAACCCATATTAAATAAAATAAAATCCTACCTCAAAAGGAGAAAAGGAGAAATAAAAAATAAAAAAACAAAAATTCAAATGGTGGCAAAATAAAGATCAGCTCTAATGAAAGTGAAGCCCTTAACGTGCTCTGTGATATTAATACTTGAGTTTTTTATCAACTGAATCTCTTAAGGCACCTAATTGAAAGATTTATGGTGAGTTATGGTAGAGAGAAAAATTGAGGAAAAGAGAGAGAAAAAGAAAGAGTAAATGAGAAGAAAAAGCAAAGAAAGTTGTAGAAGTAGATCCAATCGGACTAGCGGTCAATCAACATGAAAGAGATTGATCATTCTCAAATTTCAAAAGTTGCAATTGTTCTTTTGTCCATCACTAGTCTCTGCTTAAGGAGTGATTGTTTGAGCGATCGATTACTCGTTGATCGCAATCTACTACTGAACAAGCTTGAAAATGACCAGTCAAAACAATCACTAGGCGGTCAATCGCATATCGATCATTAGCTCTTGAAAATCAATGAAAACAAATGTAAGTATGCGATCGATTGCTCCAATTGTGATCGATCGCTTTGCCCAAAAAAATTGGTTTCAAATCTCCTATTCAATGCCCTTTATTTATTTTTTCTTGTTATGCAAGGTATTGTGGGCCTTTACAGGAACTCATCGATATCATGGCGAGCCTTTGGCGAGGCCTTGAATCTCGTTTTATTCTCTGAGCTACTACGTTTGGACTCAAATGTCACGATTACAATCTAATCTTACAATGTGCGATGTAAGACCGATAAATCACCAAAGAGTCCAAATCGGCAAATCGTTTTTGGAAAAAGCGATTTTTAATAAATAAGTGTCAAACATGGATTGCTTTGCGGATATAAAGTCGCCACCTAAATATTTTATTTTGGAAAAATTTAGGAAACCACGACTCGTGCCAAAAGGCCACGTGTAAAATCATCACCGAGTTGCCTCGACTTGGGAACTTAGGTACGAGAAGGAAGGTCATATAATAAGCACCCCCGCTCGCCCGATCAAAGATCGGCCTTTACTAAACATGATAACTTGTTTTTGAAAACACATGTGCTCTTTTTCCGATTAATTAGCTAATCTTTACTACGTGATGCGCAGAGCAAACAAGTATAGACTAGATCACCTAATTCGGAACAAAACATTACATATTCATTTGTTTGAAAATGGTTTGGAGTTTGCTACTCGCAAGTAGGCTAAAATGAGGATTTCAATGAATTGTTCCAATTCAAATAATCCAACCTTCACCCACAAGCATTCAGGCAGTTAATCACATAAGCAATTAGCCTCATGGCAAGCATGCTTTCATGGCAACATCAACACACATGCAGTATGCTAAAGCGTAAATACTCACGGTGTACTCAAGCCAAAACAAAGAACTAGTTAGAAATCATGTATGACCCTAGTTCATGTTAAGATGGCTAATGCAACACATGCAAAAAATGTGACTAAATAGGCTCGACTATCTTAAGATGTCATGTGAAAATGCAACTTCATACATGTATTCAAATATGAATTGAAATACGATGCGATTAGTATGATCTGAGCCCGGTGCATGCAATACAGATGAATGGATGCAAACATGCAAGCATAAGATATGCTAAACGAAATATGCCCTAAAACTAACCATCATAAGCGGTTAAGTAAAAGGGAGAAAGAAATGGGGTTGGAAGACATGCATCACACACATACGCTTATTACAACAATCGCCCTCTCGAATGAGGGATTGAATAAGAAGCTAACTAGCTAATCTAAGCTAATTAAACTAATTATTACACAACAAATTAATTAACTAATCCTAGTTAACTAATTATTACAAAACAAATTGAATAGCTAATGCATTAACTATTAAAGTACAAACCAAAGCAAAAGCTAGTTATCTAAGCATGGCAGCTAAGGAAAGAAGTAAAGCAGGAGCTTCAGAGGGAGAGGACTGGATGCATGCTCGGTCGCCTCGTTCAGAAATCCAATGCGATGCCCTGATTTGCCTCTGTTTTCATATGTTCTCAGAACACTGCACCAAGCTCCAGAAAGATGAAACTCCACCCTGGGAATCCTGTGGGAGGGTGGTCGACCACTTTTGGTCTCTCTAGCCACCTGCAGACCACTTTGGGTGTTAAAAACACAGAAAAGTGGGAAGCTAGCTAGTTTTTCTGGCTGGCCGGCCAGTTGTTGCTGCTGAATCCTAGTTTTCTGCAACGGAGAGCAAGAAAGGGCATGGCAATGTATTTGCAAGATATGTATACACAACCACCCTCCCTATCATGTCATGAACTCAAAGGAGTGCGGTTCTCGACCCTCGGGCCTGTCGCGCATTTCGGTGCGTGATGGCGAAGTGAAGTTGTACAATTCAATATGAAATGAATGCACAAGTAAGCACATAAAGCCTAAAACTCTATCATGCTAAATCAAGAGTATCGGTGGCCAGAATTAAGGCACATTTCATCACTTGAAGTATGAAACGTCCCTCTTTTCCGTGTTTGGACTAACACCTATTCCAAACACAATGCAACACATAACATGGCATGGCATACACAATGCGACTCGAGCATGCAAGCATGGAATGCCACTTGAACAACCTATCAAGGCTAATGGCATGCACAATGCAAGGGACAAGAATGCAACGACATGCAATGCAACTACATGGCATGCACAATGCAAATCACAACATGGCATACATAATGCTAAATGCTAAGAATTAGATGGCATACTCAACGCAAGGCAACCATAAGGTTCTAAACACAATGTGAAACATGCATGCACAATGCAACAAGGACTCCATATCAATGCCCACAATGTGAAACATGCATGCACAATGCAACAAGGACTCCATATCAACGCTAGGGACGTGCATACTCAATGCAAGGGACAACTTGGCATATACAATGCAAAGGACTCCATAGCATACACAATGCAAATCAAGATAAGCATGCAAACAACATGCAAATAAACATGCACAATGGACTTAAACCAAAAGGGGTAGACCTCAGTCATGCCAAAACAGTGGCCATAATGCTAATATGAAGGTACCGAAAACACATGCAAACATGTATGCCAATTGGCTCACCATTCAAGGCACTAAAGTGCAACTCTCAAGAACACTTAAAGAGTGAAAGCATGGAAGTGTAACAACGCTAAGTGCACTAAAATGAGGTAAGAAATGATGCCAAATCATTTAAACAACGCAAGTATGGCATGCTAGGGTCCTTAAAGCATTAAGCTAGCAAAGAGGACTACACATGAGGCATGCAATACATGGAAAATATGCATGAACTAAGCATGGACAGAACTTAAATAGGTTTTAACAAAGACCAAAACATGCTGAGATGAGAGCCCAAAGACCTAGCCATGCAAGCATACAAGCTAAGCTATAAACTAGGCAATAATGCATAACACTCATAGGCACTTAAAGCATGATTGAAGTAGGAATATGGCAATACTAAAGGCTCTGAAATGAAGTACTAAATGATGTGAAATCATCTAAATAGCTCAAAGATAGCATGTATGAGTCACCAAAAACCAAGCTAGCAAGGCCAATTGCACTCTGACTATACAAAGCATGAAGGATATGGCAAAGGCAACCCAAAATAGTCCTAGAACATGTTAAAATGAGACTAAAACATGTATGGAAGTAAGCCAAAACAAGCTAGCATGGTGAGCATGAGGCATGATACATGCAAGGCAAATAAGGTGGATTACACTACACCTATTAAGACCAAGCATGGGATGACTTAAGCAACAAAAATCAGAGTTATATTATGGCATAATAACCCTAAAAACATCTTGAAATGATGGCTCATAAGTTAAGGCAAGAAGGCATATGCAATGGTTCATGTTAAGGTATAAAGGGGCAATCCCTCCAACGCATTAAATAAGTGACAGATGCAAGTGTATGGCTATGAAACATGGACTGAAATCATATTATAAATGATGCCAAATCATTCAAAATAGTCCAAGTAATGCATGCTAGAGGACTTGATACATAAAGCTAACAAGCTTGAATGCATTATAGCTATACAAAGCATGGCATGTATGGCCAAAACAACCAAAATCAGACCTTAAACATGGCAAAACATGAACAAAGCCTTCTCAGAGCTAAGCCAAAAGCATGCTAAAATGACATGTCAAAACATGATGCATGTTAGGCTGATTCATGGAAATACACTACAAGTGCATGGAGCATGCAAGGGGTGATCAAACCAAACCAAAACAGAGTCATGACATGGCAAAATATCACCAAAAATATGCTGAAATGGAAAGAAAACAAGCTAAAATTACATGCTACTTCATAAAGCATACAAAGCTAGTTTGTGTGATTTACACTACAAGTGTATTAATCATGCATGGAGTGACCAAACCAAGCAAAAACACTGGTATACCTCAGCAAAATAACCACAAATACAAGCTAAGATATGGCCAACATAAACTTACCAAAGGTGCTCAAACATGAGGCATATGAAGCTAGTGAACAAGACACAAAGGAGAGGGGATGACCCTATCCTATTTAGCACACCAAAACCACCTTTCCACCACTGAAAATCCTCTAGATTTCAGTGGTAGAAAGATCATGCAAATGCTTCCACAAGAGCCTAAAGGGATGGCTCAAAACAAGGCCTAAGAGGGAGTAAATCACCCTAAATGAAAAAGTGACCTTAAGCAACTATTTTAAGCACACAAAAACAGAACTTTTTCTAGTTAAGAGCTAAGCTTAAAAACGAATGAAAGAAGGGCTAAAATCTTAAGCAAGAAAGGGGAATTTAAAGGTCAAAGACTCACCCTTGAAGACCTTCTTTACAACTGCAACTCCAGCAGGTTCTTTGAGCTTAAACCAGTCCAAGAACACCAAAAACAATCCCTCAGCACCTCAGCAACCAAGGAAGGTGTTTGAGTGTATGTTTGTGTGTTAAACTAAGACAAATCTACACTTTAGATGCACAAAAGGAAGAAACAAGGCAAGATAGATACAACACTATATCTATCTCTCAAAGCTGCTTTTTTGAACCTAGAGAGGGGAGGAGGAGCCTCCCGCTTATAGAAATCAAAAGGCAAAGCTTCTTGGAGAAGCTAAGCCTCAAACAAATCCTTCATACATAATAGCCCAAATGCTCTCGGTGGTGCTAGCTGGAAGAAAATATCTCCAAAAAGGTGCCAAAAAGCGGTAGGCCACTTAAAGTGGACAGCCAACCACTTTAAGTGGTCTTCGAGCAACAACCAGTCGGCCATGGTGGGAGAGTCCGGGCATGAAAGCAAGCTAGTGGTGTGGTGGCCGACTAGAAAAGGTAGCCCAAAGACCAAGAAAGCCGTTAACCGTCGAGAAAATTGGTGGCGGAAGGAAAAGTGGTCTCCAAGGAGAAAAAGTGGTATCCCACCTTGTACCACCTTCCAAACAAGAAAACAAGGTTTGTACCAAAAACAAACCAAATCGGATGCAAGGCGAGAGATCGGGAGGCAAAGCACGACGAAACCCCGAAACTAGCATACGGGCATCAAAAGTGGTATCGACCACAAAAGTGGTCTCCGGACCTGATGTTCCTCTAAGCGAGAGGCAACGAGGTGTGGTTCAAAAATCACGTCAAGCGGAAGCGTTAAGCAATTAGAGACAAGGCGCGCGGCCAAAGGCTCCAAAAACCGAAAACTAGTCTCCAAACGGGAAAAGTGGCCTACGACCACAAAAAGTAGTCTACGACCACAAAGAGATGGTGTACAAGACCACTCCCTCCCTCCGGGAAGAGAGAACAAGATTCGGTCCACTAACCGAGCCGAAGCACAAAGAGTTCAGAGGCTCGGAGGCAAGGCTCTCAGCCAAAACTCCGAAAACTCGAAATGAGCACAACATGCACCATCACCGAGCGCTCAATCGATGACGTCTGAGTCTTAAGGGGCGGTCAAAATGGGGTATCTCTGGTATCACAGGTCGACTTTAGTGTGCAGACCAAGTCTCCTATTCAATGCCACTAACACTAATATAAACTTTTCAACTCTCAAACATGATTTATTGTATCAATAACTTCAAGCATGTATGATAACGATACATATGAGTGAATCAACATACAAGAATAAAAGGGTTGTGACACATCAAACAAACATGTGTAATTGGTTACGGCGGGGACTCGAAGTGTTCCAAATATGAAGGAAGATCGTGAATAAATAGGTGGATAGATAGATGACACTTAGACCGATAAGTGACATGAACAAATAGACAAATAGGTAGGGTAATATGGTCTTTTCAAATTATTTAATTGTTTTTTCCTTACAAAAATATTAGATCTTGGATCTATTGTCCCAAAAAATTTAAATTAGACTTTGCGAAAAAATAAATAAAAAATAAATAAAAATCAACTTTTGCTAGAAAACCAAAAAATACCAAATTTTTCATCATCAACTAAAAAATTAAGCACATCAAATTTTTTTATCATTCTTCACAGAAAATAACTTTTTAGTATCTTTTCAAACACATTTAAGTTCTTTTACTTCTAAAAAATCTAAAAATCTATGGGGAAAAAAACAACTTAAACAGAGAGAAAAGTGGATGCGGTAATTTGGAGAAAATGAATAGAGCTGAGGGGTCATGCTATGATAGCAAGTTATGACATTTGTGAGATTGACCGTCACAAATATTATAATTAGATCTTTTTATTCATAATTTAAATATATAAAAAATGAGTTATAACAAAAAAAATCACAAAAGTAATAACTAAGACATATACTACATATCCAAAAAAGAATATGTGTCATAGAATTTTCCTAACTTTTAATTTTTAATCATGATAGCAATTAGCAGCAACACGAGGTTCACATGGAAATTATAATATCACCCACACCATAAAGAGACAGAATCAAGGGGGCCATGAGGGAAAAAGTATAAAGATAATTCTTTACAAGAAACTCTCTTCTTTGAATTATTATCTATGTCATTACATTTTACTTCTAATTTAAGAAATGTTTTATATTGCTGGCTTTTTGTCCATATTTTGTTTTACAGCCTATAATGAATATTAATGGTTGATTATCATAACGAATTAATTAATATAATTAATATCTTATCACATATCTTGGTGATATAAAAATATGAAGAAAAAAAGAAGACAATTTATAGGGCGTGTTTGGTAATATTTATAACAATTGTATGATTAATTTTTGAAAACTTTGATCAAAAACTCCTTTAATTTCTGTTCTTATTTTTAAAGAGTTGTAAATAGTTGACAATCACAAAAAGTTAATTTCACTTGTTTACTTATTTATTCTATTTTTTTCCTGTTTTTCTCCCACCTTTTTCAACCACTCCCATTGCACATCACTACCACCTACCACCATTGCCAATAATCTCCTTCCCCAACCACCTCCCTTGGCCACAAGCCACACCTTCTACTGCTGCGATAACCACCTTTGCCAACTGATCACTATCTGACCGTCAACAACCACTTTTGGCCACAACTTCCCGCGGTAGACAACCACCTCTTATTACCGCCAACTACTCCAGCCACCACCAACTACCTCTCATTGATGGCAAACCACCTTTAGTTACCACCTCTCACGTCTAGCAACAATGTCCGCCCATCATCTCCAATCATCAACAATTACCTCTTTCACTTGTTTTCAAAATAAATTTTAAAATACTCGTTTACCAAGCATGATTTATAAAATCAATAATATATTAGTGATATGACACCAATTATATTATTGAAGTGAATTATGTTTTAATTTATGAAATTTCATCATTGTATGACACATTTGGCAGTAAAAAAAAAGAATTTGTATGCCATTTTTCTTCCAAAAGACTGAAATTCTCCATGGTGTCAACTCCCTAAACTCTAAAATTTTAATATTTTATTTGGTTAATTGGTGAAAAGTCCACACTTATGAGGACATATAATATTTGGTCTAAGGTTTAATCTCTTTCGTTGATAAGGACATGTGTTGAAAGTCGTCGTTGCCATAAAATTAGCCAGAAAAGTCATTGGGGACTGAGGATGGCAGCTGGTGGCAATGAGGTGAATAAATAAGTGACATTAAAAGTAGACATCTAACCTGAGTACCTTATTTTATTTCTAGATCCACTGGGATCTTTTTTTCGAGTAAGCTAGTGATTGCTTTGTCATAGAAAATAACAAACATTACATCCTTAAAAAATCGTGTTCATATAAAAATAGTTGTATCAATAGACAAGACCATGTCTCATATTAGAGTTTTGGCAGCATCAAAGTGACCATACTTTTGGGTTTTGCCACACCTATTTGGGTAGATAAAAGATTGATATATATCATAGAGGTTGATTAGAAATCCATCTTTCAAACATAGTATAACATTCAATAGGCTTTTGCTCCGAAGCTGTATGTCCTCCTCCCTGTTAACACACAAAAAAGAGAGGTTAATTTCACTTTCTTCTATCGTTCTAACTATTGTCATTTTTACTTTTTAATTTTAATTTAAAATTATTAATTTTATCTATTTAGTCTATAAAGTGTTTTATTTATTTATTTTTATTTCAGTTCATATGGTCCACAAGATAAAATGTCCAAATTAATAGTGGTGGAAATCTAACCTGATACCCCCATACAAAAGGTAGTTTTATAATCTGCAAAATCTAAATCTAAATCATATAACTAACCACTTGTTTTACATGTATCTTATTATAAATTGGTATAATTTTATCACAAAATTTCGTAATATCAATTACAAAATGCAGAATCTCACTACAAATTGGAGTAACAAAAAATATCATAACCAAATCACAAACTTTTGTTACATGAATCGCAAAATTTTGTACATTTTGTTACGCTAATTTGTGATGAGATTACGTATTTTATATTTGATGTCACGAATTTTCATAGTAAAATTATATCAATTTGTGATAGGGTGCATATGATATGACCTTAAAAGTGCACACAATAGGCTTTCCCATAACCCAATACCCATATTCTGCCTCACCCCTTATTTCAAAATAGTAAGCAAGAAAAATGAGTGTTGCTTTGTATGGTTTAAATTGTTTAAATTTTGAAATTATATTTTTACCCATCAAGTTAACCTTAGCAGTTACTAATTTATTTTTCATTTGGCTATGGTTTAAAAGCCAACTAATTGGTTAAAAAAAATTATTTTTCTAAAAAGCCATATCGCACCTGACTAATTCATGTTTTGCCCAAAAAAATGAACTTTAACTACTCAAAAGTCGGTAGAAAAATCATTAAAGTTAAGAACGTGCTAAATAAATTAACTTTTTTAGCATTAAGTTTTTGTAGACTTACTTTTAGTCAAAAAAAAAACTTTCTTTTTTTTCAATAAACAATCATCTCCAATTAGATCACATTACCTCACATTAGAAACTCTAAGAAGTAATTAGACGAAATTGATAGAAATAGAATAAAAAATGATAGTTTAAGAGATTAAAAAAAAAATGACCTAATAAAAAATGGGAAATTTATTGATAAATCCCATCTAGAGATGTTTTATCCCAATAAGTCCACAAAGAAAAATTATATCCCAATGAGTCCCATGTAGTTTTCTTCCTATTCCATAAAGTCCATTTTTTTAATTTCATATTTATATGTGGACTATTATGCCCTTATATATATATACACTGTTTATACGTAATTTCTGAATCGTGTATAATTGTTAGGGAAACAGACACAGCCGGAAAATCATACACAATTTCTGAATGCTAGGTGAGAGAACAATCGGAAGTATTGCCACGCCATTGTGTATAACAGCAGCAGCAATACTTGTGAATTGAACAATCGGAAAATCGAAAAATCATACACAATTTCTGAATGCTAGGTGAGAGAACAATCCGAAAATCGAACAACTCTTTCCGACAAAGAAGAAAGACCACAAGCGCTAATGCTAGGGAAAGCGGACACGACCATCGAGGAGAGGCGGATGTAGAGAGAACGTAGAGAAGAGAGGGAGTTGAAGAGAATGTGATGGCGGGCGGGAGAGAGAGAGATGAGTGCTTGGGCGGGAAAGAAGACATCATCTGGACCATAAAATGAAACAGTCCTGCTTTTGGGAATCATCTCAACCGTTAATACCAAATGTAGCTCTGATACATGTTATATATTTTCAAAAACAGTCTTGCCTTATATGGACCATTGATATGATTGTTATCCATGTGTATTTTGGCTTGATAAGTTGGTCCATAATGGTGATGATGGTCCAATGTTGTGCACCAAAGCTGTGATGTAGTCCCTCTGCCAACAATTAAATTTCATATTAGGCACCAACCAACATAGGCATACATCCAATTTCAAATATTACATAATATTCACATGGGTGATCACATTACGTTATAATTTGTTAAAGATCAAAAGGGGGAACCAACAGCGCCAAACAACACCCAATAACAAAAACAACTTGGAGATTGATGTCACAATGTGAATATTTACATTAATGTGAATGTTCACATCATCCATGTTTGCAAAATAATTTCAAAAAATAACAGCAGTTACTAGCCAATGTGAATGTTAACTTGGGTGATCACATTATGTTATAATTTGCTAAAAATCAAAGGGGGGAACCAACATCACCAAACTACACCTGATGACACAAACAACTTGGACATTGATGGCACAATGTGAATATTTACATCATAATGCATCACAGTGTTGAGTGAAGTTTGGGAGTTCTGACATTAATGTAACCATTCACATGATGTCAATGTTCATATCAGTGTCTACCCAGTAATCAACACTAATGTGAATGTTCACATCATCCATGTTTGCAAAATAAATATCGAAAACGACAACAGTTACAAGGCAATGTAAATATTCACATGGGTGATCACATTACGTTATAATTTGCTAAAGATCAAAGGGAACCAACAAATACCAAACAACACCCAATAACACAAACAACTTGGAGATTGATGTCACAATGTGAATATTTACATTAATGTGAATGTTCACATCATCCATGTTTGCAAAACAATATATTTTTATGCAACCATGAACACCATTGAAGAACATGTGCATGTTAACACAAACATATAAAATGACGGATCAACTTATTGGATCACCATTAACAATCAAGAATATGAACAAGGCAAACATTCACAATAGGGGGAGAAAAATCTAAATATCCCTATTCATTGGCCTAATATTTGCAATCCATGTGTATTTTGGCTTGATAAGTTGGTCCATAATGGTGATGATGGTCCAATGTTGTGCACCAAAGCTGTGATGTAGTCCTCCGCCAACAATTAAATTTCATATTAGGCACCAACCAACATAGGCATACATCCAATTTCAAATATTACATAATATTCACATAGGTGATCACATTATGTTACAATTTGTTAAAGATCAAATGGGGAACCAACAGCCAAACAACAACACGCAATAACACAAATAACTTGGAGATTGATGTCACAATGTGAATATTTACATTAATGTGAATGTTCACATCATCCATGTTTGCAAAATAATTTCAGAAAATGACAGCAGTTACTAGCCAATGTGAATGTTAACCTGGGTGATCACATTATGTTATAATTTGCTAAAAATCAAAGGGGGGAACCAACATCACCAAACTACACCCAATGACACAAACAACTTGGACATTGATGGCACAATGTGAATATTTACATCATAATGCATCACAGTGTTGAGTGAAGTTTGGGGGTTCTGACATTAATGTAACCATTCACATGATGTCAATGTTCATATCAGTGTCTACCCAGTAATCAACACTAATGTGAATGTTCACATCATCCATGTTTGCAAAATAAATATTGAAAACGACAACAGTTACAAGGCAATGTAAATATTCACATGGGTGATCACATTACGTTATAATTTGCTAAAGATCAAAAGGGGGAACCAACAGCGCCAAACAACACCCAATAACACAAACAACTTGGAGATTGATGTCACAATGTGAATATTTACATTAATGTGAATGTTCACATCATCCATGTTTGCAAAACAATATATTTTTATGCAACCATGAACACCATTGAAGAACATGTGCATGTTAACACAAACATAGAAAATGACGGATCAACTTATTGGAACACCATTAACAATCAAGAATATGAACAAGGCAAACATTCACAATAGGGGGAGAAAAATCTAAATATCCCTATTCATTGGCCTAATATTTGCAATCCATGTGAATATTCACAGCGTAGAAGAACAGCACCAATAATTTCTTATTGTCCTAAAATTTTCAGGCAATGTGAATGTTCACATTGCAGAACAGCAGCACCAATAATATGTGCTTCTACTAAAATGTTCAGGCAATGTGAATGTTCACAGCCTAGACCAAAAGCACCAACAATATCTGTTTGAACTAAAATGTTCATGCAATGTGATTGTTCACATCCTAGAACAACAGCACCAATAATATTTGACTCTCCTAAAATGTTCAGGCAATGCCAATGTTCACATCCTAGAGCGAAAGCACCAACAATATCTGATTGAACTAAAATGTTCAGGCAATGTGAATGTTCCTGACCTAGAACAAACGACACGAACTTTATATCGACTCTACTAAATTTTGTTGGCAATGTGAATGTTGGTGACCGCAACAACAAAGACCAATAATATCTGGTTTTCCTACAATTATCGAGCAATGTGAATGTTCACGACCAATAACAAAAGGACCAATAATTTGATTATGCTAAAATTTGCGAGCAATGTGAATGTTCACATCTTTCATCAACAAGAACAACAACGAAATTGGCCAAACCTTTTCAATCCACAAGAATGTTCAAAGCATAAAACAACAACACCATTACTACGATTAACAAAACATTTTAACTCAATGTGAATGTTCACATTTTTATCAACTACAACAAAGCGAAATTGGCCAAAACATTTTGAAACCGTGTAAATGTTCTGACATTGAATAACAACCCGAAACCCGGATAAAATAAATGAATTCTCAATCAAAATTAAATAATAAGAAGCTTTTTTCAAAAAAAAAATATATATATATATAGAGATTAACAAATAAAAAAAAATAATTAAAAACCAGTTCAAAGCATAATAAGACAAACACGTGGCAGGCAAGAAAAACGATAAAAAAAAATTACATAAATGTATTCACAAATTGCAAACGTGGGTATGTATCTGCATCTATATATATATATATATATATATTTCCTGGATATAAAAAATGAAGCAACCTTGAGGAGCAAGAAGCTAGGGAGCTGGAGAAAGATGGGTTTGGTTCTGGTGTTTTTTTTTTTGTTTACATTTTTTTCTGGGAAATTTATTGATAAATCCCATCTAGAGATGTTTTATCCCAATAAGTCCACAAAGAAAAATTATATCCCAATGAGTCCCATGTAGTTTTCTTCCTATTCCATAAAGTCCATTTTTTTAATTTCATATTTATATGTGGACTATTATGCCCTTATATATATATACACTGTTTATTATCGTAATTTAAGATCGTGTATAATTGTTAGGGAAAGCAGAACCTAGGAAAATCATACACAATTTCTGAATGCTAGGTGAGAGAACAATCGGAAGTATTGCCACGCCATTGTGTATAACAGCAGCAGCAATACTTGTGAATTGAACAATCGGAAAATCGAAAAATCATACACAATAAAAAATACAAAGAAGGCAAACAAACAAACAAACAAAAAGAGCATACTTCCAGTATGTTTGGTAACATTTACGTTTTCAGTTTATATTTACAAAAAATTTATAAACTGGTTTTTGTTTATTTTTAGAAAAACATAAACTACAAACGCGTTTGTTAATTGACAAAATGCTCAAAAAAATTTAAAAATATAAAAAATGAGTGAGAAATGGCAAGTGGTGACAAGTGGCGGCGGAAGACGGTGGTGAAAAGTAGTGACGGTGGGTGGTGGGTGGTGGCGGGTGGGTGGTAGTGGTAGGTGGGTGGGTGGGTGACAGTGGCGGGTGGTAGGTGGTGGTAGTAGTGGTGGCGGGTGGTGGTGGCAGGTGGGTGGTGGTGGTGGCGGGTAGGTGGCGGGTGGGTGGTGGTGGTGGTTGGTGGGTGGGTGGTGTGGTGGCGGGTGGTAGTGAGTGGGTGGTGGCGGGTGGGTGGTGGGTGGGTAGGTGATGGTGGTGGGTGATAACGAGTTGGTGGTAGTGGTGGCGGGTGGTGGTGGCAGGTGGGTGGCAGATGGCGGGTGGTGGTGGTTGTGGTAGGTGGGTAGGTGACGGTGGTAGGTGGTAGGTGGTAGCGAGTAAGTGGTGGTGGGTGATGGTGGTGGCAGGTGGGTGGCGGGTGGGTGGTGCGTAATGGTGGTAGTGGTGGTGGGTGGGTAGGTGGGTGACGGTGACGAGTGGTAGGTGGTAGCGAGTGGGTGGTGGTGGCAGGTGGGTGGCGGGTGGGTAGTGGGTGATGGTGGTGGGTAGTGGTGGTGGTGGTGGTGGTGGGTGGTGGGTGGGGGGTGGTGGGTGGTGGTGGCGGGTGAGTGGCTGGTGGTGGTGGGTGGCTGGTGGTGACAAGTGGGTGGCTGGTGGTGGGGGGCGGTGAATGGTAGTGGTAGGTGGTGGGTAGTGGGTAGTGGTGGCGAGAGGTGGGTGGTGGTGGCGAGTGGGTGGCTGGTGAGTGGTGGTGGCAGGTGGGTGGTGAGTGGTGGTGGTGGCAGGTGGTAGTGGTGGTGGTGGTGGTGGTGGTGGGGGTTGGGTGGTGAGTGATGGTGGCGAAAGACGGTGGTGGAAAATGGTGGCGGGTGGTGGCTAGTGTTGGGTAGTAAAAAAAAAATTGAAAACTCAAAATAGAAACACATTTTTGTGTTTTCATTTTTAACCAAATTTATAAACCGATACTTGATTTATAAATTAAAAATTTTACCAAACAAGTTTTTATTTGAGTTTTAAATTTTTATAAATATAAACCCGAAAAGCGTAAGTGTTACCAAGCGACGCGTTTGATACTATTTTCATTTTTTCTTCTAAAATTAAAAGAAAAAAAAAAATTGATCTGAAAACTTTTGGGTAATTGTTTTTTTTCTTGAAAATATTTTGAGAACATCTTTTTTTAGAAATACTTCTAAATTATTTTCTCAAATTTTAAGAAATGTTTTTACACAAAAATGAAAGGGATAAGTTTTTCAAACTTTTATTACTTTTATTTTCAAAAACGTGAACAACAAAAATAAAAATTTCAAAACGATACCAAACACATTTGAAAAATATGGAAAACAAGTGAAGACAAATTTCATACCTTGACGGTAGCAAAGGTCATCCAATTTGAGTAAGTCCTTGTATAACTACACATTGGCAATGAAAAATAAACAAATAAAAAAAATAACCTTTTAATAAGCTTTAGAAATGAATATCAAAAGTTGAACCTACCCGGCAACTTGGCCTTGGACCCACCATGAACGCCACTCATCAACAATGGAATAATTGAGAGCTCTAATCCATGCTTGAGTTCCCAAGAATGGAACCATCATGTCATGATCACCACTGCTTCAACCATCATTACACAACCAACTTTCTTAATTATTATTAGGGGAAATTACAATTTTAATTTATTGATTTAAATTTCATTTTTATTTTTTTTATTTAAATTAAATAATCTAGACTCTACACTTTAATTTTAGTTTTAATTTGGTTATTTCGTTCCAATTGAAAGGTAAAATTAATAACTTTGAGACACTTACGAAAATTTAGACAGAAGAATTAAATTTAAACATGACTTAAAATGTATTGACTAAATTGTTCAAATTTAAACAATAGGGATCAAAGTAAAAACTTGAATCAAATTATATAATTGAAAAGTATTAATTACATTTTTTTGGAACCAAATTATCTCTAGTTGAACAAAAATTGGTTATGTCCAGTTACCTTAGGTCCTTTAATGATCCAAATAATTCATTAGGTAGGTCTCTCTATATATAGATTATTCATGAGAAAAATTAAGTTAATCTAATAATTATTATATAATTTCATCATATTTACCTTCAGAAAAATAACCACAGGTATTGATTTCAAGCAAGTGGTATGTTCTTTTAATGATAAATCTTTGTTGTTCAAATATTATTTTTTTTAAGATAAATATAATAAAGTTTTATAATTACGATTTATTAGATCAATCTTCTTTGTTGTTGGTAGATGATCGACACACTAAGACTTCCCAAAAATAAGTAATTTAAATCATAAAAATAAAATATGTTGTAACGCTCACAGCCAAGTAAACAGAAAATTAGAAAGTGGAGATCTTTCAATGCTTGTCAAGCATTGACAAAATGAGCCCATTTCGAGATTCATTTTAAACCCTAGATTAAGATATTGAGACTTCCCTTCTTGTAGATCTGGGAATGAGAAGAGTGGGAAAGGCAGGAGAATGAGGGAATTAGTGGAAAAGTCAAGAAGAGAGTGGGTGTAGAGAGATAGAGTGAGGTGAGGGATGCATATAAGATTGGAATATTGGACACCCATTACATAATTTTGTTATTGTTAAAGTCAAGAAGAGAGTGGGTGTAGAGAGATAGAGTGAGGTGAGGGATGCATATAAGATTGGAATATTGGACACCCATTACATAATTTTGTTATTGTTACCTTATCATAAAATTTCAATTTTATTTCCATTTTTAACCTTCCAAACCTAACCCTAATTCTATACCACCCACTGCTACCATCTCTGGCGACGACCTCCAACCCCTTCCCACCCTTCCTCACTCCTCCTTTCTACCTTTAGGCCATGTTTGTTTGGGCGGACTGGATTAAAATTTTCCATGACTAATAGTCCTAGGACTACGAATTCGTTAGATTATGTATTCTATCTTAACTAATAGTCAAGTTTAAAATAATTAGTCCGTACTTCAATTGTTTAACCAAACATCGAATTAATAATTTTATTGGACTATTAGTCCAATCCCAAGCTCATGTCCACCCAAACAAACATGGCCTTAGTCTCTTTCCATCCATGCTACCCCTAGCTCCATTTCCACCTCTCACAGCCCTTTCCTTCCCTACCTTTCCCCACCCCTTCCCAACTCCTCTTTATCTTCTTCTTCCTCTCCTAATGATCCTTATCCCCTTCTCACTTCTCCACAACCTCCTTTGATAGAGAAAGAGGAACCGTGCATGCATCACAGAGAGAGAGAGAAACTTATAGAAATGAGAGGGGAAGAAAAGGAGATTGGGTGGTGCTGAGAGATGATGAATATGAACAGGAGAGTGTTGAATGAGAGGAATAGAAAGAAAGTGCGGATGGAGATGATGATGGGAAGGGGGACAAGAATGCAAGAATGGTGTTGAAAACTGTTGGGTTGGATGGAGATGGGTTAATAGGTGGCGGGAATATAGAGAATGGATCAGAGAAATTGAAGGAAGAGGCAAAGGATTTGGGTTTCAAATGATAAGAATGATAGTAGAATTGAGATTTGAGGTTGGTGTTCAAAGTAGGACTAGCAGGGATGGTGGGGGCGGGTTGAGAAGTGGCAAAAATGTGGGAGAAGAACTGCTAAAAGTGAAAGTAGGTGCTAGGATTAGGATTTCAAATGTTAAAGATGATGCTAGAATTAGGATTAAGATCAGTGTTCAAAGTAAAAGAGAAAAATTTTAAATTTTGAGGTAAGGGTTCAAAGAAGATAAGGGTCCAACAAAGATTGGTGAATGCTATTAGCAACACTCTTTTTAAATGAGTATAATGAGGCAAAATAGTGTGTAAATGGAAGCACCCATATTTTTTGGACTTAAAAGCTTGGTTTAATGCAAGAAACATGATCTCACCTGTATATAAGAGACCTGTAGCCTTTAGTGCTGAGATTTACATGATATTGGAAACTGTCCCAAATTGTGCGAGTGTAAGATAATTTGTTGCATCTCATCCATCCTTTTATGCTTCCCTATTTTAAGAAGTACAATTCATTTTCTTATTATTTTTCTTATAAATAGTTTTAAGGGTAAATTATACAAATAGTCCCTGTAATTTACACAATATATTAATTTGGTCCCTATTATTTCAATTTGTTCGATTTTGCCCTTAATTTAACGGATTGTATCAATTTAGTTCAATAAATAACAGTTGTTAAGTTTGGTGGTTGGAAAGTCAAACCATGTATCAATTTGGTCCATGTAGTTTACACAATGTGTCAATCTGGTCGCTATCAAAATCGAGCAAATTAAAACAATAGGGACAAAATTGACACATTGTGTAGACTTTCCGTCCACTAAACTTAACAACTGTTATTTATTGGATTAAAATGATACAACCTATTAAGTTAAGGGGCAAAATTGAACAAATTGAAACAACATGGACCAAATTGACACATCGTGTAAACTACAGAGATCATTTGTATAATTTTACCCTAGTTTTAAATATAGACGTATGTATGTTTCCTTCCCCTTCCCTGTTATGAGTACATCTCAACAAATCGGTGAACAAAAAAAAAAAAAAATGCAAATTACACTTTGCCTATATCATTTTAACCCCTCAACTAAAAATTGCAACAGTTAATTTTGCTCATTTATTATTATTTTTTCAATTTGGACCTTAATGACGAAAGTCCACTTTCATCTATTGGGATAAATTACACTTTACTCTCTTAAACTATCACAAACTATCACTTTACCTCCCTCAACCAAAAAAAATACTACACTTTGTTTGGTTTTTCAACTCAACAACAGTTTTTGAGTTATTTTGTTTTCAGTAAAACTTTTTCGTATTTTAATCAAAAACAAATTTCTTAAATTTTTATATGCGTTTAATTTAAATACACTTAAAAAGTAAAATATTTGTGAAGAAAAATCTTTTAAAAAAAAGTTCACAAAAGATGAAAAACTAAAAGATAAAAAGATTATAAAAAAAAAATATTTAAAACTGGTATACTTTTGTATTTCTTTTATCTTTAGTGAACTTTTTTTTAGATTTATTCATAAATATTTTATTTTTTAAATGCATCTAAATTAGAGGTACATAAAAATATTATCATCTATTTAAGAAACATGTCCTTAAAAGAATATTTACATGATACAAATTTATAATTCAAGGTGGAAAAATGTAGCATTTTTTAGTTGAGGGGGTAAAATGAAGTGATACTGGGTGACAGTTCAAGAAGGTAAACTGCAAATTATCCAATAGCTAAAAAGGTATTTTTGTCAAAAAGGTCCAAATTGACAAAAACTAATAGATGAGGGAGTTAAAGTGTTACAATTTTTAATTTAAAGAATAGAGTGACATGGGACAATATTTGAGGGGGCTAAAGTGTGATTTACCCAATAAAAAATGCATGTGTACTGGCCAATTCAAAATATGTATCAGTTATGACCGATATCATTGGTTTACAATGATACGACAAGTAGGCTACTATAAAACACTCCCTTCAACTATGGCTTGTTTTTTAGTTACCACATCTCTGAATTTCTAATATGCTTTGCTCGATCCACTCAATACTGTTACATTGTAACTAATAAGAATTCTTCTTTCAATATAGCTATTTAAAAATTTTCTTTTAAACAAATAATATCAAATGTACCTTTCGGATATGGAGCGCTTCTCGAACTCTATCATTGTTATTCCAAATATAGGACAGTTTGTACGCATTGATCTACAATCAAAGATGTCAATCAAATAGTCATAAGATAATCTCCTTATCAAACCATACTTATGGGATCATTGGGATAAAATCAGTGCAATTTCAAATGCTATATTAGAGCATCAACAATGTTGAATGTCATTGTCAAATTTTAGCTATGCCATAATACAAAAATGTAAAAGTTTGGCAACCTTGCTCCAAACATGTGGCATGGTGAAAGGTTTCTGTTGGGGTTTGCCCTTCTGTTCTTCACCTACTTTATGGAATACTTGTCAAGGATAGCAATGCTAAAATTTTGCTACTTCAATGATAGCTTCATTAAAGCACCCGACTGCTATAATATAGGTATGGTAACTCAAATAGCCTCCCCATTGGAGCTACTCTTACAATTGGCAGATCCAATTTGGCCGGATTTGCATGGGAATCCCTCACTAATCAAGTCATTCTCCTTTATTGTAAAATGTGTAAAATTGATAACTCATCTTGTACTATTTAAAAAGTCATAACACAAAAAATATAATATTTTAGTCAATTCATTCGGTATTGGTATAAAATTTTGAATCCAAAATAGACCATAGCTTATGAAACCTTATTAAAATTCAAAATTTGATCCATTTGTTTTTCTTAATACGATAGCATATTACCACTAATTTTTCATTTTTTAGAACAATATACCATGCTAAGTCTAAATTGGGAGCAAATTATTGGAAAAGTTAGGAGGGCTTACACGACTAGAATCACAAGGCGATGATTGACGGACAACAAGCTCTATATTTTTCTCATTGACATATCTTCTTTCACTAAACAATTCCTGTGGTTTTGGAGAAGCAAAACCACATGATGGTTCCAAAATTTGAGATTTTAGAACTCCATCAATACACTACAAACACAAACAAAGAAGTTTTATCAACTTAGTATCCAAGAAAAAGCACACAATGAGGTAATGGAAAGGTTTGTAGAACAAAATATAATATATTGACCTGAGAGTAAGCCTGATGATCCTGCAAACACCTTGTATTGTTTTGGGATCTATATTCAAATACTCTCCTTGACAGCTTCTTTGCAATGACTGGAAAAATAGAATTCACATATTGTCTCCGTCCTAACAAGTATAGACATATACATAGACATGGACACGAGATATAGTGATTTCAAAAAGAATAAATTACGCTAACCTCTCTTGAGTTTTAGAGAAAATAGAACAAATCTTACAATTTTGACATAATTATACTGAACTCTATTTTAGTAATGTTAAAGAGATCAAAACTAATGCAATGGTATGAAAACATAATGATATGTAAAATATATATATATTTCAATATGAAAAAGATGATTATATCATTTTTTTCATTCATACGGCTAATCTGATGAAAAGGGGACCAAGTGTTATATGAATTGCAATCTTAAGGGAACCCAATGTAATTATGCCAAATTTGTAATCTTAAATGATTGGCCTGGTGGTCAATGCTTGGGGCTTGGGGCTTAGGATTTGGGGGTATGCTCCCTCCAAAGTTTTAGGTTCAAAATCTCTTAAGTGCAAACAATTTGTTGGAGGAGCCAATCTATACGAGGCTTGACCTTGACTTTAATTGGGACCACCACAGATGGACGGTGGGATTGGTCTTATGAATTAGTCCGTCATTTGGGCCGAATACCAAGTTATCAAAAAATTATGCCAAATTTATAGGACTTATTGTATTTTTTTTTTTTTCAGCTCAAGGGAGATTAGTGTAATTTAACTTGTCAAAAAAAAATGAGGACTCAAACACAAGAGGAACATGACAATAAAAAAAATATTATATATATTTTTAATTGCTATAAAATTAATATCATCTACAAATAATTAAAATTAACAAAAATTAATGCCAATTCGATATTTAAAAATAAATCTCACTCTTATGTTATCTCTTATCATTTATGTCTTCTTTTATAGATGGGCAATTAATTATTTATTTATGGTGTCACATCACACTAAAATGACTAAAATACCCTCACTCAACTTAAAAAATTACATTTTTCTCAAGCCCACAAAATGTAAACATTGAGGGTAAGTCCGTAATTTTTTAGCCTGCTTTTTGCCTTCCCAAATGAGTCACAAAACGCAGCTTCGGAATTTGCTCCAAAACGCAACCTGCTTTTTCTTGCTTCCCAAAAGTAGCCTAAATCTATGTAAAAAGTAATAACCATTCAAAATCAAGCCTCCATTAAATGCATTAACAAGGAAAAAAAAAAAAAAAAGATTTAGTTGGTGTGTCCCCAACATGTTTGCTCGAAAACAAATTAATTAAATAACAGGACACCTATTAGCGTGTCCCATATTTATCCCATTGTCTGACACCGCTACGACATATATTTCAAAGTGTCAGTGTTTCGTGATCTCTTTCATTACCTTTGTCATAGGCACTCAATCTGTTCAGTCTATTCTATTTATCTTTGAAACGATGTCACGTGTGAGGAGGGGTATTAGTTTGATCAACATTTTATTTAAAAATATTTGGAACAATTGTGATTTGTGATAATTGCTGATGAAATAACATTAAATGAAGATATTTGAGTAGATTTTAAAAGAGAGATTGAATTTATTTCGAAGTATTAAAGCACCTCATAGAGTTCGTCTGAAATAAGTCCCACTCCATGAGCAAATGGGATTGCATAATTGACGTCATCAGGAGTTGTAATTGGGTTGCCAAGTAGGTATCCCTAAACCATTTCAGGATGAGAAAAATTATTCATAATTTATGCAAAAAAAAAAAATAATAAATAACAAGAATTATGTGATAATATCATTTTTATAAATAAATTTATCTTCATAAATGTATCATTATATATGAAAATTCTATATTTTTTTTAAAAAAAATTACACTAGTAATCCTTATGCCGACCCTTGTTTCACTTTGGTACTTATACTTTCAATTGGTTCAATTTTGATATTCAATTTTAGATTTTGTATCAATTTGGTTCAATTTAAAATGTCATTATGATTTTTTACGAAAATTATCGCTGAATTGGTTGATTTTTAATCATTGAATTGATCAAATTTACAATTTTATCCATAAAAGCAAGAGATATTCCACTGTAATGATTTTTCATAAAATAATGCTAATAGTTATGATCAGTTAAACCAAATTGAGATAAAATTCAGAATCAAAAAAATCGAACCAATTAAAATTATAAAACAGAATAGAAACTACTAATTTAATTTGCCCCACTCCTTTAGAATCACAAACACTTTGTAACTTTGTGAGGCATTAAAATTTAATTCTCATGTTTCTATCAACCCAAACGATGCCATCCAGCTCACCCCCCAAAAAAAAAAAAAAATCCCAAAAGTGGCCTAGTTATTGTAACAGAAAAGAGATACAAAGAGAAAGAGGTACAAACCTTGAGATTGATAAGTGGTTTAATGCATGCTCCGTTTCCTGCATTGCAACACAGTACACTTGATCAATCCCTTCTTCAAATTACAGCCGAGTCTTTTTTTCTTTTTCTTTTTTTCAGAAATTATAAAAAAAAAAAAATTAACAAAAAAAAAAATTCCAAAGTTTGACCTCAATAATAAATTAAACCACAAGTTTTTAATTATTTAAATCGTAAATTTTTTAAATAGTTTTAATTTGTTACGGAGTTTAATTTTTACCAATTTGAACATATATTTACATTACATGGAATTACGTACAAGTGTCTAATTGGGCCGGTCCTAAGATTTTTGGGGGCCAAGGCATATGGTATATATGACTTACGGTTTACCCTTATCAATTTCTCTACCGTCCATTCAGTTGACTTATGGTTTGCTTCCCAGACAAAAAGCCAGAGAAATGGACTTTGAGAACCAAGAGTTAGAGATTGTATCTATGGGAGAAGAGAATACACTGTGGAACCTGTTAAGTGGTTAAAAGATTTCTTATTTGCAAGTTTTATCCAACATATTTTATAATTTAAATTTGAACCCCGAAATTTGTTTGGGCCTTTAGTCATCTGTGTTGTGAAGTAAAAGAATATTGGATTGGGCCTTCAGTTTTGGACTATTAATATTATATTGACTAAAACTATTTTGAGGCCCTTAAATTTTAATAAAATTAAGGGGTTCAAAGCGGCAGTGTTGTGAAGTAAAAGAATATTGGATTGGGCCTTAAGTGTCTAATTTATCTAATCCTATGTCTAAGGAGATATAAAGACACTACAAAATATTCATGCTTTTCAATGTACTTTTTTATATTTTTAAAAGTGAATGGACGTTTAAAGATGTTATACAACATTTCATATATAATATGAGAGTTTTATTTATATGATTAACTTGAATTACTTAGATGAGCAATGATTCATCCCCCTTTTTCCCTCCACCCCCTTTGACCCCCTCTCTCTCTCATTGGTTACATTTTCTTTTTCTTTTTCTTTTTTTTCCTGCTCCTCCAACCACTACCCGCCACGTGGCAAATGGGGGTGAGGGGGTGACCCCCAAAAGGGGGTCTCAAGCATTATTCTACTTAGATATGCTTCTTAGATTTCTGGCTACACATATCGATGTATATGTTAGCGACAAATTTTAGAGTTGTACCAATAGAATTTTTGTAAATTTTCTCTTACCCATCATTTACTTTCTTACCATTTGATATCAGTTGAACTATAATTGGAATAGTAATGCCTGTGTATGACTCTCCATCCACGTAAACTAGATTTGAGACGAAGTCTGGATGATTAATCAACCATTGCAAAAAGTTTTCAAAACAATAAGATTGTATATATGTATAGTCTTTTTAAATTCTGAAATTATGTACAACTGGTTTATGCAATGGACTGTTCTTCATTTACTCTCCAAAAGCCACTCTAAAACATTGTTTCATGTTGCTTTTATTGGATAGTTTAAAAAGGTACCTTCTTGAGAAATTCATAGGCTTGGTCACATGATTGCAAATCAGAACATTGAGAAGCAAGTGATGTCATTCCGTACAGTACCAACACGCAAGTCTATAAAGATTACACTTGCTACCTGAAATTTATCATTGCACCATGATCAAATTAATGTTATCGTATGTGCTCATGCACATAATCATTGGATGAAACACTTCTCTCCCATCAATTCGACTTTTAGTCCCAATTTTTTGTGAGAGGACAAGTGGATTTCATTGTGGGATTCATTTTCCCTCTCACAAATTCATATCACATCCATCTCATTTGGAAATGAGGACTGGACATTGTTGTTGAGTCCAATCAAAGGTCATTCTTTGAGTGAGCCCCTATGTGTAGATCATTCATTAAAAATAAAATAAAATTTATCATAAAATCACAATTACGTTATTTCTTCATATGTGTCTTTAAAAAAAAATACCAAATATGCTTTTAAAAATATGCCATCTATTTTTTTAAAGATAAATATGTTGAAATATGTTATTATTATTACTAAATCATTTTTTTTTTTTTTTGGTTAGACAAACTATGGTTGATGTTAGGGTAACATATAATATTTTAATGCATTAGATAGTATATATATAGTTGCTCTTTACAGCGTACAAAATTAGAATGACAATAATAGGCTCACGCTTCGTGTATTCTATCTACCTTCGTCCATGAATTTGGATTCAAGACTAAAGTGGGCAAACTCCCTTCTTTCTGGTTGGCCTCAAAATTTAGTGGACCTGCAAATAAGTTAAGCATTATATACTCTCAATAAATCACCAATTCAAATCGGGGGATTTGGTAATAGTCCACTCACTATTTAATTTATCTTTCAAAAGGACAAGAATAATATAAGTACTTTTAAAACCCCCTAATATTTTAAAATTTGTTTCTTTTACTATATTACTCTCATATCTATCAGCTCTCCTATTAAGTCATCTTCACTGTGTATTTCAGAGTAAAATTTTACTCTGTATAAAAGTAAAATTTTACTCTGTATAAAAGTAAAATTTTACTCTGAATAAGAGTAAAATGTTACACTCTAAAACTAAAAGTAAAATTTTACTCTGAAAAACTAGTAAAATGTTAGACTCTACACAAAAATAAAATTTTACTCTGTATAAAAATAAAATTTTACTCTGAAAAACGAGTAAACTGTGAGACTCTGAAGCTAAAAGTAAAATTTTACTCTGTATAAAAGTAAAATTTTACTCTGAAAAACTAGTAAAATTTTAGACTCTACACAAAAGTAAAATTTTACTCTGGTTTTGTCAAATAAAAAAAAAAGAGCAATAGAACTAGAGTATGTCAAATGAAATTAGATCAAAAACAACAAAAAAAAAAAAAAAAAAAAAAAAAAAAAAAAAAAAAAAACAAACAAGCAAACAAACAAAAACAAAACATATTAATCAACAATTAACATATCTAATTGAGAAGAAAAACTTCTAAAACTCGATCAACAATCACAAATCTCAATGAAAAAAATACATGTGTTCAACAACACTCATACACACAAATATATATATATATATATATACATATTCAAAACTCAAATCTGTGTTTAAAAAAATATGTATAACCAAACAACTCCACCAAACATGCCTTTGTCGCCTCCTAGAAGGGAGAGAGGAAGGAACCGGAGCTTTCAAATCTGTGTTTCAGTGATCAATTCATTGCTCTTCGGAGTAACAGCGATCAATTCAGAGACGAACTGTTTCTCCTTGTAAACGATCTCCTTCGATTCCGGCACCAGAGGACAATTTTTTGACCCGTAATTGATTTCGTTCCTGATGTTCTTGATGAGTTCATCGTAGAGATCGGTTTCGGCATTGTTGATCGCCGGAGTTTCGCCTAATAACAGATCGGACTTGGCTAGGAGAGTGATGACAATGACGTTACTGATTATGAAGATGAAGAGAGGACCTTCTGCTGAAGCTTGGAAGACACGACTATGGCGGCGGCTTGTCGACGACCTTCTGCTGAAGCTTGAAAGATGCGACTATGGTGATTATGATACAATTGATGACGAAGCTGATTATATATGCAGAAGCTGAAGGTATAATAGTCATATAAAATATTTAAATAATAAATTTTGTCCTTTATGTAAGACTTTATAATTATGAGGGGGTTTAGAAAGTATAATTTTTTTCTTAGTCCTTTTAACAATGAAAGGAAGGTAAATGGGGTTTATAGCTAAATTTTCCATTCAAATCAACTGGGCACCTTTTTTTTTTTTTTTTTTTTTTAAAATCTTTTTTATTCTCTTATTTGATTTCCTTCTTTTTTTTTTTTTTCTTTTTTTTTGCACTATTCACTGAACACAAATCCCTTAGGCTCGGTATGTTTATAATAAAATAGGTAGAAGGTGGGAAAAAAAAAAAAAAAAAATTTAATTTCTATGAGTTTGTTTAGCTTGAAAGTGGTGAAAAGTATAAGAAAACTAATTTTCTTGTACAATTCATATTAGTATTGTAACTAATATTTTATTTCTTGCAAAAGACACAAGAAAACACAAGAAAAATTGAATGTGTAAGTTATCTATAACTAACCTTTTAAATTTTTCTATCTTTTTCTTACAAAATTTTCATCTTAATCAAATGCTTACAATAAAATATATTTTCTTTTCTATTTCTTTTCTTTCACTTCATTTTCTTTTACTTTAACTTTTTATCAAATTTTCTTTCTAATCAAACGGAGCCTTGAGGATCAATTATTTTTTTACATGTATACATGTTTGAGTATCAATTATTTTTTTACATGTATACATGGCTAGTGGTGAACCTAAAAATTGTACAAAAAGAGCTAAAGTAAAATCATTTAGAATTTGTAAGGATTGAAGTAAAATTATATGCATGTTAGTGGGGCCAAAATTTATATATATACTAGTTTTAAAAAAAAATTTAAAAATCCATGTTATTACAATATGTTTAATTTTATATTTTGATAATTTTTAAAAAATTAGAATACTGTTATATGAAATTGAATAGAATAAATCATTAGATATATGATAGAATTATGAGCCCTTAGAGATGGTCTCAAATTGGTTCTTGACATGGGTCACACACCAATTAAAGTTGAATCTAATGCTTTCACTCTTGCTCACGTGGTATTAAATAATTGCAATGATCAACACCACCTTAGCAATATCGTTCATGACTGCAGGTTCCTCTTGGGTAGCCTCGGATCGCCAACTGTTAAACACATATTCAGGGAAGCAAATCAAAGTGCGGATGCGCTAGCAAATTATGGGCTGCTTATGATGGATGGGAATTTTCATGTCTTCTTTTACCCTCCATCTACCTTTGTATCACAGATGGTTATGTATGATGCTATGTGAATTCTATGTCCCAACACTACAACAAAAAAGGATTTTTACGGCGTGCAGTGCACGCCGTAAAAACCCTTTTACGACGTGCAGGCGCACGTCATATTATGACCAGTCATGGAAAGTCATTCACTTTTAACGACATGCTTCATACGCCGTTAAAAACTATTTAATGACAGATTTTGTGCGTCGTTGTTACTTTTTTTATAACATGCTATAGTACGCCGTTAAAAACTATTTAACGACAAATTTTGTGCATCATTTTTACTTTTGCACGCCGTTAATTGGTGAGACAAATAATGACACTGATTGCGCGCCGTAAAATATGTAATACAACGACTTATTATGTCTATCGTAGAATATACAATTTTTTTTTTTTTTTAAATTCAACAGGTTCTATTTGACTAATTTTGTATAATCTACCAAATATTACAAACAAACATCACAAAATATTAATCAACCACCGAAACATTGTTTGAAACATCAAAAAGAAACTATATCCATAAATTATAAACATTCAACAATTATCTATACATTCCAAACATTCGAAAACTATAACCTTAAGTTCTAAACTGTACAAAAAGTGTAAACCGTCCAAAACTATGTATATCTAACTTTTTAAACATATCGACAGCTTTTAAGATTTATCAAATAAATCTAGTGATTGTGCGACCATACACCTCCACAAAAACTCCAAATGCAAATCTGTTTTCAATCCAAACCTCCTCACAATGTGATCAACAAATGAAAATGGAGTCAGAGAATTCATCTTCCATTGAAGAGTAGATAGCACTAAAAGCTTCATTCTCTAGATTATCCTAGCTTCAAACACAAACTTTGATTCCTCCACCTAATCACAACACAAAGAAATAAATCAATGACAACACAAAGAAATAAATCAATTCCTACGCTTCCAAACTGACCATAAAACAGCAAATAGAATGGAATTCCAGAGTTTCCTCCCCAGTTTTGACAAATTTACACTGGCCCACCATTGGAGTAAGTCATTAACAGAGCCTGGTAATGCCCAAACTAAACCCCACCATCTAATCGAGCTTTGGGAGGGGCAACATTTTTTTCAAATAGAGGCAGTAATTATACAAATAGGGCCCAAGGACAATTCAAACCAATGATAGACTAAGGAGACAAAATCTATTTGAGCAACCAGTAGACCACCTTAAATTGTCAAACTTGTTATCTCTAATAGCAGGTGCAGTAAGTAGAGCATCAAAAAATGTATGAACTTAACTTCCTAGAATAAGATGAGGAAAGGAGTATAATGGGAAACTTTCATGAAACTGAACCAAAAAATAATTTGGTAAGGGGTCATTGTGTTAATGGGTACAAGAAAATCAATTCATTTTCACAATCCAAGTGAAGAACAAAACTAAGCCATGACCAGCCCTGTGGACGCTGGTGTTATTGAAAATATTTTTCAAGTGTTGAACCTATGACTGAAAAGATATGACTCAGTCTCAATCTGACTAATTTTACCAGGAAAAGACATTATCCAGAGTCTAATTTTAAATAGAAGATGGGTACATAATAAATTAGAAATTTAAATATAATAGAGATTCCCGATTAATTAAAAGATGAACTCAATTGGCATATATTTAGCTTGGGTAACTAATTTTAAAGCTTGTTTTAGTTCTTTAGCATTGGCATATATTTAGTTCTTTGGTTGCATTTTAGGCTTAAATCTTGATGACATGAGAGATCATTTAAATTGATTCATAGATGTTCTAAGAAGAGGATAGAGGAAAGGAAGAAACTTTGGAATCTAATCTTACTACTATTTCAACTAGGAAAACCACACAAAAATACAGATGTCTAACCTTTGTTGCCTCAGCTAGCTTAGTTTTTTGAGAAGGGGGAGCTAGTACTTTTTTTATTAAAGTTTCCGCAACCTGATGCCAAAAAAGAATTTCAATATTTAGGTGGCGACTCTGTAGACGTTCCCGAACGCATCCCGGGGAAAGGGAGTGCGAGTCCCCCCTGTTCTGGTTCGATATTGGGTCACTACAGTTCGAAGGACTCAAATGTCACGGTTCTTAATCTTGAACCAAAGAGTCCAAATCCGGCAAATCGTTTTGAAAATAGATTTTTTTTTTGAAAGAAGTGCCAAACATGGACTACTTCGCCAGATACAGAGTCGCCACCTAAATATTTTAAAATGGGAAATTTAGGAAACCCTGACTCGGTGCCAAAGGCCACGTGTCCGTCATCACCAAAGTTGCCTCGGCTCAGGAACTTGGGTACGATTGGGGAAGGTCACTTCGTGAGCACCCCCGCTCGCCCGGTCGAAGACCGGCCTCTACTAACCATGATATCTGATTTTGAAGACATTGTGAGTTCTTATTCCGGTTATTAGCCTAGGTTACTATGTGATGCGCACAGCATACAAGTATAGACTGAATCGCCTGAATTAGAACAAAACATTTCATGTTTGTTTGTTTGAAAATGATTTGATGGTGCTACCCGCAGGTAGGCTAAGACGTGGATTTGCCACCCTCGGGTGGGCTTAGAAAAACGTGATTTTGCCACTATCTAGTGGGCTTAAAACAAATATTCAGTGATTTGTCCCAATTCAAGTAACTCAACCTCCACCCACAGGCATTCAAGGCAGTTATATCACATAAGCACATAGCCTCATGGTAAGCATGCTATTTATGGCAGCACTCACACGAATGCAAGGATGTTAAAGCATAAAACTTACCGAGTATTCCAAGCCAAAATAGAAACTACATTAGAAATCATGCATGATCCTACATATACAGAATTGCCTAATGCAACACATGCGAAGATGCAAACTATAGCAGGCTCGGCTATTCTAAACATGGCATATGAAATGCTACAATTATCACGTATTCAATTCGGAATTGAAATACAAATGCAGTTTGTATGATGCGCCGAAGCAGCCGTGCAAAAGCAGATGAATGATGCAAACATCTTTGTCATCAGTATGCTAATTGAAATATGTCCTATATCTAACCATCGTAAGCGGGTAAATAAAAGGGAAGAAAGACGTGGGGTTGGAAGACATACATCACACTCACCCACACTTATTACAATTATGCCCTCGCACAGAGGGTCCGAATAAATAATAATACAGTCCGAAATAAAAGAATAATACAGTCCGAAATAAATATACAGATTCCTAATTAATTATCAAATTAAATAAGAAATCTGTAAAATTGGCGTGCAAGCCAGGGGCTGCCTTGACTCCGCTCCGGATAATGATATGATGCATGTTTGGGCTGCTCTGCGCGGAGATCCACTGGGATGCCCCGATTAGCCTCTGTTTGCAATGTTTCTCGAAATGCGTGCCAAGTCCCGGAAAGTTGCTGATTCTTCATTTTTTGCTGCAACAGAGAGCAGGAAAGGGGCATAGCAATGTATTTCACAAATATATGCATGCCTCGAGCCTCGTGCCACCAATCATGCATATTGATGCATGATGACCGAGGAGTCGGATTGCACAACTCAATATGGGGTGAATGCAGATGAATGCTACAACAAAACCTAACTCCATCATGGGTAATCCAGAGTGTCGGTGACTTGGGAATTGAGACCCGTTCCGTCACTCGGAGTACGGAACGTGCCTCGTTTCCCGTGCCCGGGCTAACTCCTATCCCGAACACGATGCAATATGTATGATATGCATGAAATGCAACTAAGATACAATCCTAATATAAACAATGCTATGAAAATGAGATGCCTCGAAATGCGTGCACGCGGGCCCGCAAACCGAGAAAATGATCCTAAGACATAAGATGGCATACGCAATGCAAATTGGACTTACACTAACACGAGTGGACCTCAGCCACACTCACATAAGAGGCCGTCGGATAAAAATGAAGTGCCTCGAAATGCGGGCACACGGGCACGTGAACCGAGGCAATGGCATACACAATGCAATGATGCTAAAATGAGATGTCTCGAAATGCGTGCACACGGGCACGCAAATCGAGACGATGGCATACACGATGTGATGAGACTAAAATGAGATGTCTCGAAATGCGTGCACACGGGCACGCAAACCGAGAAAATGGCGTACACGATGTGATGAGACTAAAATGAGATATGCGATGAAATATGGGCTTACACCAACATGAGAGAGCCTCAGCCACACTCATATAAGAGGCCAAGAGATGAAAAATGAGATGCTTCGAAATACGTGTACACGGGCACGCAAACCGAGGCAATGGCATACACGATGCAATCAGACTAAAATGGCATACAGAATGCAAAATGGACTTACACTAACATGAGTGAGCCTCAGCCACACTCACATAAGAGGCCGATGGATGAAAATGAAGTGCCTCGAAATGCGTGCACACGGGCACGCAAACCGAGGCAATGGCATTAAGGCATGAAATGACATAGAAAATGATATGCAAACATGCCAATGGAATTTCAGCACTGAAATATGGGGGAAAACAGTTCCGAAAGATGGCGAAATGACACCAAATGCGAGGAATGGTCCCGAAATGCGAATTTAGGCACCCGAAATGGCCTATAGCTATGCAATGCATGCACAATATGGACATGGAATGAAAATACAGTAGCGAGGCAACCCCAAGAAAAGCATTTTTCAGTCATAAAAAGGGCTAAACAGCAAGCACACATAGGATTAGGCAAGTATGCAAGAATGGCTCCGCAAGAGGGGTATTGAAGCAAGTGATACATGCGATGCCCAAATGGAAAAATACCCTTCTACAACACTGATGAGGGACTAAAATTATGAACATTTACAGTAAATGACATCCCCCAACTCAGTATGAAAACATGCTAAAAATGTCATGCAAGAACTAGGATACATAAGGCTATAACATGAGGTACCCCAAAAATTCATCAAACCAGAAAAGACCCTTAATGAAATATGTCAAGAAGATCAAAATATGACTCTTTCCAGCTCTGATGATGGCCGAAAACAGAATCTAGATAAGCTTAAAAAAGCATGCAAAAATGGGGGTCAAAGAGGGGTATAATGACAAGTATAACATGGAGACCCAAAACAAGGTTGATCCCTTCTACAATGTTGTAGAGGGACACAAAATAAGCTTACTCACAGTTCATGACATGCTCCAAAACAGACTACATATAGGTCAAACAAATCATGCAAACTTACGGTAAATGTGAGAGATTATGAACCAAGTGCATGATAGAGAGGCCAAACAGGGTTGAACCCTTCTTAAATGTTTAAGAGGGGCTCAAAATAGGCCTAATAATAGTTTACATTATGCTCGAAAACAGATTACTCATAGGCTAGAAAAAGCATGCAAAAACAAGGGTAAAACATGGATTCAAAGCAAGTGGCATATGGAGCATGAAAACAAGGTTGAGCCCTTCTTCAATGTTGAAGAGAGGCTCAAAATAAGCACAATATCAGTTCATGATATGCTCCAAATCAGATCACACTTAGGCCAAATATTCAATGCAAAATAATGGCATATAATAGGATATTGAAACAAGTGCAAGATGGAGGGCTCAAACAGGGTTGAGACCTTGAACAAACATGAAGAATAGCTCAAAAAAAGGCCCCTTTCAGTTCTGGTCGGAGCCCAAAACAATAAGAAAATAGGCTTAAGAAATGAGGCAAGAAAGTGCTGCAAAAGAGGGAAATGGAGCCTTACCCTTGTAGACAAGTCTTGGCTCCCTTTTGCTTGAAGAATGGATGCCTCCTAGCTGCTGGAAAGCTCTCCTAGCTGCTGGAATGGAGTTGTGATGATAGGGCTTGGAGATGATGAAGAAATGGCCCCAAAACTTGAAGAAAATGGAGTTGTATGTATGTATATGCTCCAATCAATCCATGTAACCTCTCTTCTTGAGTTGGGAGGACAGCAATATGGCCAAGAAAGGGAGAGAAGAATCCTTACCAAAGGGGAGGGAAATGAGCTCTATATTTCCCTCCAAAGGGGTCCCCCGGACAAGATATTTTTGGGAAAAAACCGAGACACAGCTGGAATGCACACATCCCAAGGAAGCAGGCCGGCTAGGCATTTTTATGGCAGGTGGCCGGCCGGCCACCCCTTATGGCCGGCCGGCCAAGGGGCAAAAATGGGAAGTTGAATTAATGGCCGGCCATAGCATATTAGGGTCCTCCCATGTGTCCTCAACACAACCCTGTGGTTGAAAATTGGCAACTGTGAACCAGGAGAGAGAACAACCCACTTTAAAGAGGGGTTTCAAAATGAAAAAAAGAATTTCTGGCCGGCCTACTATTTTTAGGGTCCTCCCATGTGTGTACAACACAAATATGTGGTTTTGGCTCCAAGAAAATGGCCCTAAGGTGTTCAACATTAGCCTGGAAGTGAGAAAAACGGGCGCCGGGGAGCGCCGGAGGAGCATAACTGGTTGCTGCTGGGCTCCCACCCTCCAGTGATCTTCCTGGTGATAAAACAGAGGTACCTGCCAAAAATGAACAAAAATCGATGCAAAACGAATGCTCGGGAGCCAAAACATGCAGTTCGGGGTCCCGAAAACCGGCCGTTAAGCACCGAAAGTGGTGTTTGGCCACGAAGTGGGTATCTAAGACCCAATGTCCCTCCTTATGATAAAACAGAGGTACCTTCCAAAAATGAACAAAAACCGATGCAAAACGAATGCTCGGGGGCCAAAACTCGCAGTTCGGGGTCCCGAAAACCGGCCGTTAAGCACCAAAAGTGGTGTTTGGCCACGAAGTGGGTATCTAAGACCCCAGTGTCCCTCGAAAGGGAGTAAATGAGATGCATGCCAAAAACTGGAGGAATCGGAGATGGTTGGGTGGTCCCGAACCGAGGTACACGGCTCGACGGCTCAAACCGGAACCGCCCGAAATGGGCAAAATGGCCTCTGACCCACGAAATGTAGCCCACGCCCATGAGAGATGGTCTACGGACCTCTCCTTCCCTCAGAACAAAAACAGAAAACCGAGCCAGTTCGCGAACCGAGGCAAAAATCTGAAAAAGTGTTCTAAGTCCGGAGGCAAGGCTCACGGCGAGACTCGAGACTTCGAACGAGCACAATATGCAACATCACCAGCTCAATCGGTGGCGTCGAGTCTTGAGGTCGGTCAAAAATGGGGTATCTACAGTTTCCCCTCTTTGCCAGAACCGGGAAGGCACAAGTGACGGGGGTGAATGTCCAAGCCCAAAGACGACCCATTTCTGACAAGGCCGAAGACTTAGACAATCATACAAGGTGAGCAGAGATATGTGCCCGCAGGCGTGCCATGACGGGGGCAAAATGCAAAGCGATATGCAGAGCCAAATGTAACTTAATGATCATGCAAGTCTGTCAAAGGTAATGAAGCAAGTATTCACAAATAGATGCAACAGTTTTAAGCAAAAATGCAAAGCAACAACTACATTTCATGCAGTTAGGAATGCGGAGAATTATTCAATTCTCGTCGCGTCTCACACGGAGAAGATACGATACCTGCGCGATTCGTCTGATCGCACCAGCCTCGAATGAACCGTACATACAATATCGTGCCTGCAAAAGAGAGAAATTCAACAAGAACAATATGCTAACAACATATATTCAATGTGATTCATGTGGTTCTGAAAGTTTGACACACGCAGTGTCGACGAGTGAATGCATCGCAGTGTGATACGGGTAAGGTGCGCAAGATAGCACGATAAAATGCATGCACAACGCAAGTAATGTGCACAAAATAGTGCAATGCGCAAAATAGCGCGAGTGAAATGTAATGCACTAACAAGTGCAAGTAGGACGCGCAAGATAGCACAAATGATACAATGCACAAAATAGTGCGATAAGTTAAACAGCGTGAGTGATTTGAAATGCACAAGATGGTGCGATGTGATATGCAAAGCACAGAACAGTGCGATTGAGGTGCGCAAAATAGCGCGATTGATAACTGCACAAAACAGTGCGATTGAGGTGCGCAAAATAGCGCGATTGATAACTGCACAAAACAGTGCGATTGAGGTGCGCAAAATAGCGCGAATGATAAACTGCACAAAACAGTGCGATTGAGGTGCGCAAAATAGCGCGAATGATAAACTGCACAAAACAGTGCGATTCAGGTGCGCAAAATAACGCGAATGGTAAACTGCACAAAATAGTGCGATTGTGGTGCGCAAAATAGCGTGAATGTAAACTGCACAAAACAGTGCGATTGAGGTGCGCAAAATAGCGCGATTGATTTGAAATGCACAAGATAGTGCGATACGCCAAACAGCGCGAGTGATTTGAAATGCACTAAACAATAGCGATCGCTAAAGCATAGCGAGTGAGTTGAAATGCACAAAAAGCAGTCGACGATACGCTAAACAATGAGTGATTTGAAATGCACAAGATAGTGCGATCGCTAAACAATGAAAGTGATTTGAAATGCACAAGATAGTGCGATCGCTAACAAATGAAAGTGATTTGAAATGCACAAGATAGTGCGAGTGAGATACAACCACAAGATGCACAAGACAGTGCAAGTGAGATACAAAGTGTAAGTGCACAAGACAGTGCGAACGAGATAAAATGCACAAGAAAGTGCGATAAAATGCATCTTTTATGCAAGTATGGAGGCATTTTCTATGCAAAAGATACGGGCATTTTCTATGCAAGTATGGAAGCAAAATTTATGCAATATTGAAAACAAGCATATTCTATGCAAGAATCATAACGATGCGCGGCATGCATGCAACAACAGTGTATATGAAAGTTCACATTCTATGCAATAGAGGAGCATCAAATATGTACTCTGGTGCCTCTGATTTGTCTCTTAGAGGACTTCACAACACACTCAGCTCAAAAAGGGCACACCCTGTTCATATTGGCGAGAGATAACATCTGCATATGAAACCCTCGGGTGCTACTTGGACTGCCATTCTGACTTGAAGCAGGCTTACACTTGGGGTTGAGATACACTCATACTCCAGAGAAACGGCGAGGCCTGAGAAGGTGCACCTAGAATGCAGTCTCGGATTTCGCTAAAGTTGGGACATGCTAAGATGCCCCAAATTTTCCCCCTTTTCTTTTGCTTTGCAGTCCGGAACCTAAATAGCTTCAGATAGGTCCTTGTTTTACTGTTCTGACATGACCTAGGTTGAACCCTGCGGCTTTATGAAAGAACCAATTACATTTTTGCAATTGTGGAGAACGGCACGGCACTCTGAGCACAGGATGATTTTTCTTTTGAAAATGAGAAAAGGATTCTCAACCGGGTATTGAGCCTACAACTGTCCACAGCAAAACGACTCAACACAGGGAAATAAAGGCACACAACCTAGACACATCGAGTAACACTCAAAACGACCCAAAACAAGAATCGAGATAAAACAAAAGATACGACACTCAGACGTGCACAGGGAGCCTGTTTCACCGGGTAGTGTTTCCCACCCTTTCTCATTTGTGGTTCTCACATCACTCGGCCCTCAAGCTCTGTTTTTCTGAAAAAGCCCTTTTCTCACTTTTTCTCTCATCACACATCTCTCCATTCTTCAATCTCTCATTTTTCAATCCCTCCCCTGGGTGGTTGATAGATAAACAGCAAGTTGTGGGCTCGTGCCCCTAGCATTCTGCTAGATTCTTCTTCTTCTGCACGCAGCTAGTGAGTTTCTCCCACAGAGGGGTTGCGCTACAACTGGGTGTGTAGCAAATCTGCAGCTAGCATCGGTTGATGATGCTTTGCTGGGGAGTTTGGACGTGATAAGATCTGTCCAGATGATGGAGTGGAATATCTTGCCTCATTCCAGTTCGTGTTTCGCACTTGGCTTGATACCTCGTTGCTCGGAGCATGTGAGAGCTTTCAACCTTTTGTTGTGCCCTTCAGTTGTGCCTTTTCTGGCAGGTAGAGTGCCCTTTCTGGCAAGTATGTTGATAAAGGGAAAAAGACAGAGAACCTAACTCAACTGTGCCCCTAGTTCATTATGTTGACCATGTTTTGTTTTTGCTTTCTACTAAAACAATTTTGACCAAAATGAGAGTTAGATTGACATACTTGTTCGATTTTTGATTTCAAATCACGCAAGTCAGGCCATGAGCACTGAAATTTTTTCTTTTTGGGGTCCAAGAAATGGTCCAGTTTTAGAAAAATGGGATAATTTTCGAGAGAATTAGTCAACCTCAGTAAAAATCCTCAAAAACTATTTTTGCAAACGGTCATTGCTCAACGAGCATGAAACCTACTCTTGAGATGCACAACCTCGAATCCAAGGGAAAACGGCCCCGTGCTTGAAGAGAGCTGCATGGCAACGAAAAGTTGCCCCTTGTTTGAACGGCACCGCGGCGCATTGAATGGCAACGGAAAGTTGCCCCTTGTTTGAATGGCGCCGGCTTCTTGAATGGCAACGAAGAATTGCCCTTGTTTGAAGCAACCTTTGGGCGCATTTGCGGTCGATCCTCGAGCTCTGAACACAAGCAGACTCTTGGATCAGAGAAGGCAGAGATGATCAAAACCATTACATGGACACAATCAAATTTGAATTGTTTCTGGTGGACTTCGTAATGAAGTTGCCTCCGTATCCCAAAGATGGGAATCAAGCCTTACGTAGTTCGGGGTGAAGGTACACTCGGGTATTTAACCTCTCCTTTTTATGCTCTAACTTTTGCCAAGGCGCCTGTTGCAGGTTTTCAACCTTGCAAGCCTTCTTCTTCTTTTTTTCCTTTTCATTCTTTTCTTTTCATTTCTTTTCTTTTTTCTTTTCTCTTTTTTTCATTTTTTTTTATTTTTTTCCTATTTGCATTTTTTCTTTTTTCTTTTTTTCTTTTCTTTGTTCTTTTCTTCGCTCTAACTTTTGCCTGGGTCGCCCTTCCAGGTTTTCGGCCCAGCGAGCCTCTCAAAGGGTAGAAGTGTAACAAGTTCATGCCAAATGGTTTTGAGATTGAAGCCCTCTGTATTCAGGAGAGTGGCTGTTGTATCGATTTGCAGAAAGATCCACCTTTGGCTCTCCGAGCACACATCGGATATTTTTTGCCCCTAGTTCGAGGGGTGCTTCTGATCTAGCTTTGCAAGCTTCTTTTAACGACATCTGATCCTCTTGATCTGACTTCGGTGCCTCTTGTTCGAGGGCTGCTTCAAATCTGGCCCCACAGGCTTTGCATTGTGGTCGACCGTTAAACATTCTGAATGCACGTCCAAGGTTTGAAAGCAAAAGGGGGGGGCGAGTCTCGAGGCTGAGAGCAATCCTAAGCTGCATAATCTCAAGAGCGATTCCACACATGTCTTCGCAGACCATAAAACATTTTTGAAAGTTTTAAGAAAGCGACAAATCGCTACCAAGACGATGTAGGTTCAATCTGGATCAAAGCCAGGGTCCTTCTCACTACTCACACTAACAAGCATGATTTCATTCATTAAGGGCTTAGTATGCCTCTCTTTCTCTCATTTGATCAAAGTTTTGCAAATCAGAATTCCTCCCTCTTTGTTTTCATCGCAGTGTTCAAAAAGGTTTTGAAAAACTTAGGTCAATACAATGACTTCAAGGTACAAGAGAGCAGGTGGAATGCACTGCCATTTCATTCAAATCCCGGCACAACTAGCACACGGCAGAAACAAATGCGAGAGTATGGAAATCACTGCTGTTTCATTCAAAATCTGTTGGCATAACTGGCTCCCTGGCAGAAACAGACTCAAAACAAAACAAAAAGACAAACGCAAAACAAAATGGTGACGCTCGAGGTAACACCCCCGGAATCACCCGACTCCTATACAACAGATCGACTCGATACAACAAGATGCACCCAAAACAAAAGAGACAGACTCAAAACAAAAACAGACTCAAAACAAAACAACAAAATTGACCCAATACCCAAGTCGAGAAAACACAAAAGCGGTATTTGCACATTGCTCGTAGCAGGCGTGCCATCCACCATATCTAGAGTAAACCGAAAGCGTTGCGCAGTGGTTTATCCTCGATCACATCACATTATCCCCCAAGTTAATCGACCCAGTCTTGATAGACTTTGCTGAGCTCGGCGGGAGGATGACCCCGTTGTCCAATAGATCCTGTACTTCATGGCGAAGACGGAAGCAGTTGTTGGTAGCATGGCCAGTTTGCTGATGGTATGCACAGTACTGGGTAGCATCATGCGTAGCCGGAAGAGGGTTCGGGAGAGGCCGAGGCTCAAGGGGTTTGAGATGGCCTTGTCCAACAAGGATTTGGAAAGCTTTGGATAAAGGCATGTGGAGGGCATGGAAGACCCTCTGACCTCGGGGTTGGTACTTCTGGGCTTGTGGATTTTTGCTGGGTGCACCCGCAAAGGGATTGGCAGGTGCTGGCCTGGTTTGCTGATCTCTTCTGAGTGGAGGATTAGAGCTAACAGGATTGCCTCTGGTATAACGGCCCTTCTCCCGATTTTTCCTTTGATTCAAGCTGTCCCCAACTTGAGTGGCGAAAATGTCGTCCACAGTTTTTGCAACAACTGCGAGCACTTGCTCTTTGTTCAGTCCCTCGGCTTTCAAAGCCTTAACAACCAACAGAAGATGCTCATGGGGATCCATGCCTGCCCCTACCTTGTTCTTTCCACTCGTTTCCACTTTGCCACGGGATTGGCCTTCCTCAGATGTAGCCAGCCCCAAGACTGGGGAGCTTTTTGTCATGAACTCCCTGGTAGGCGATGTGGTTGATGATGGAGCCAAAACTCCAAAGGCTAAATCCGCCACTGTTCTTTGAAGATCTTCAATCATCCTCATCAGCTCGGAAGTAGTGGGTTCATGGGTTTGAGATGATTGGGGTTCAGGTGCACCCATCATGCATAAGTCCATGCTTTCTGGGATAAACACCTTAGGCTTAGGTAGATGGGCCGGGGTGATGTATATCTTGGGGTCATAGGTGGATGGTAGTGTATAGATGAGATTGAGGTAGGCGGGAAATATTTGGTCATTGGGGCCTGAAGGTGGAGCTATCGTCCGGTTATCGATGAGATTTTGGACCTCATGACGAAGGCGGTAGCAACGGTCGGTGCCATGACCGCGCTGCTGATGGTACATACAGTACTTGGAGGGGTTATGTCTGGCTGGGAGTGGGTCGGGAAGAGGTTGAGGATCGAGGGGTTTGAGATGCCCTCTTTCCATCAAGAGTTTTAGTGCGCTAGTCAGGCTCATATAGAGAGGGGTGAAAGTTCTGCCCTGAGCTCGAGCTGGGTCGGCCATTTGCAGGCTTGGATTGGCAAAAGGGTTGGCTGTGGCGACTGTATCTATTTCAGTGGGTTCGGGAATAGTGCTACTTCCGGCATTGGTACTCCTTGAAATCACCCTCCTTGTCGGTTCACTTGTTCTGGGAATGATCCCGCTGTTGAACGCATTCTCGACCTGAACCCCCAGTTCATTCAAACTTTTAAAAGTGAATAATGGAGCGACTATCAATTTCTGCAACATATCATGCTCGAGGTTCCGCACCATCATCTGTACTTGATCTCTCTCAGAAGGGCGGCGATCTGTTATCTGTGCTGCCTTTGTTCTCCACCTCGTAACAAATTTCACAAAAGGCTCTGTTGGGTTCTGGTGGGTTGCTTCAAGCTCTTGGATGGTCATTTCAACTTGGGTATTGTAGGAATACTGATCGACAAAGGCTTCAGCCAATTCTTCCCAATTTTGCTTCACTTTGTCCTCCAACTTAGCGTACCAAGTGACTGCTACACCGGATAGAGTTCTTCCATACAGAGAGAGTTTCTATGGCTTAGTCAGACCCATCGGCTTGAGGACATCCAAGAAAAGTCGGATATGTACCATTGGATCTCCAGACCCGTCGAAACGGTCAATATGTGGCATTTTGAATCTGTCTGGGAGCCGTACAGCAGACTCGGTGTGCCCATCCTCAATGTCGGGAATGGAGGTAAGGCCTTGTGCCTTTTTGAATTGCTTCTCAAGGTTCACAATTTTCACTGCGGTCAGATCGAGGTCATTAGCATCAAGGGGATAACGCCTCTCATTAGGCTGCACTAGGGGTCTGAAAACTTGGGCTTGAGCCAACCCTTCTCGAGGATTCGGACACTGCAAATCTTCAACTGGCGGAAGTGGGTCAAAATTCGGCTGGGGTCCCAAAGCTGGATGTGAGGCAGATGCCCCAAATGGGCGCGGCGTTTCAATACTGGTCTCAGCCTGCATGGCAGTTTTCGGATTTGGCGCTGCTATCACGACCATAAATTCTTCCGAGCCCTGTGCCATCACTGTCTGCTGATGATGTGACTGGTGACTGTCGGATCAGATGAACCAATGAGCCCTGATTGGCCTTTCTTTGCCTTGCCTCAGCGAAAGAACACTGGTTGCCCTTGAATTGAATCTCTGACCTAACAAAGTCTATCAGCACTAGTCCAATGTACCCGGGGGATATCGAAGCCTTCTGAAGCTATAGTTCCAGGACTACCCCAAGCAAAAGAGAAAACATGCAGCATCTCAGCCTGATTTCGCCAAAACAGATATGTGCAAAGCTAAATGAGTGTGCTCTCTACTGAATTCTGCCCCAAAATTCTGCCTGTAAGCTGATACCCTCAGGTAAACTGAATCCCAAAATACTGAACTGGTGCCCGCAGGCCTGATGCCCAAACTCAACTGATACATACATTCCCTGTAGAGACGCACTCTAACAAGCACATAGCAGATAAGTGAGAGCCAAACACCCCTATGTTGGGGTAGGGTTTCCCTATCCTATTTTGTCAGGAGCTAGGGTTTCACTACGCACGTAATGGCTTCAAACAACCTATAAACGGGTAAGCAACCTGTCCTAGTTTGGAATGGTCACTATGGATCCGAATATGCACTAGGTTGAATGGTCAAAAAGGGTGCCCCGGTAAAACCGGGGTTTGTGTTCCCATACTGGTGTAACAAGCCCGCGAGGGACCTCGCTACAGTTCGGACTCGATTTTGTTACGGTTCTAAATCTGAACCAAAGAGTCCAACTCTGGCAAATCATTTTGAAGAAAAACAGATTTTTGAAAGAAGTGCCAAACATGGACTGCTTTTCCAGATAACAGAGTCGCCACCTAAATATTTTAAAATGGGAAATTTAGGAAACCCTGACTCGGTGCCAAAAGGCCACGTGTCCGTCATCACCAAAGTTGGCTCGGGAACTTGGGTACGATTAGGGAAGGTCACATCGTGAGCACCCCCTCTCGCCCGGTCAAAGACCGGCCTCTACTAACCATGATATCTGTTTTTGAAAACTTTGTGCGTTCTTATTCTGGTTATTAGCCTAGTTTACTATGTGATGCTTGCAGCAAACAAGTATAGACTAGGCCGTCTGAATTGGAACAAAACATTTCATGTTTGTTTGTTTGAAAATGGTGTGATGGTGCTACCCTCAGGTAGGCTAAAATGCGGATTTGCCACCCTCGGGTGGGCTTAGAAAACATGATGTTGCCACTGTCTAGTGGGCTTAAAACAAACATTTGATGAATTATTCCAATTCAGATAACTCAACCTCCACCCACAGGCATTCAAGGCAGTTATATCACATAAGCAGTTAGCCTCATGGTAAGCATGCTATTCATGGCAACACTCACACGCATGCAAGGATGCTAAAGCATAAAACTCACCGAGTACTCCAAGCCAAAACAGAAAACTGATTAGGAATCATGCGTGATCCTACATATACTGAAATGCCTAATGCAACACATGCAAAAATGCAAACTATAGCAGGCTCGGCGATTCTAAAGATGGCATGTGGAATGCTACAACTATCAAGTATTCAATTTGGAATTGAAATACGATCACGATTTGTATGATCGCCGAGCAGATGCGTGCAAAACAGATGAATGATGCAAACATGCCGTCATACTGTATGCTAATTGAAATATGCCCTATATCTAACCATTGTAAGCAGGTAAATAAAAGGAAGAAAGAAATGGGGGTTGGAAGACATACATCACACTCACACACCCTTATTACAACTATGCCCTCGCGCAGAGGGTCCGAATGAATAATACAGACCCGAATAAAAGAATATTTACAGTCCGAAATAAATACAAACTCCTAATTAATTTACAAATTAACTAAGAAAGCTGTAAACTGGCGCACAGGCCAGGGGCTGCCTTGCTATAATGAATAGTGTACGCTGGACTGCCTCGGGCGGAAATTTTTGGGATGCCCCAATTAGCCTCTGTTTGCAGTATTTCTCGAAATGCGCGCCGGACTCCGAAAAGTTGTTGATCCTCGGTTTTTGTAGAGAAGCGGTGAAAAGGGCATAGCAATGTATTTTCACAAATATATGCATGCCTCGATCCTCGTGCCACCAATCACGCATACCGATGCATGATGGCCGAGGAATCGGATTGCATAACTCAATATAGGATGAATGCAGATGAATGCTATAACAAAACCTAACTCCATCATGGGTAATCCGGAGTGTCGGTGACTTGGGAATTGAGACTGTTCACACTCGGTCTGTACGAACGTTTCGCTTCGTCCGGGCTAACTCCTATCCCGAACACGATGCAATATGCATGATATGCAACTGACATGTGATATAGCATGCACGATGCTATGAAAGTGAGATGTCTCGAAATGCGTGCACACGGGTACGCAAACTGAGGCAATGGCATGAATGCAATCTAAGAAACAACCTAGTATGCACAATGCGGATGAAAATGGAATGCCTCGAAATGCGTGCACACGGGCACGCGAACCGAGGCGATGATGTGAAATGCAAGTCGGATAAAATCGAAGTGCCTCGAAATGCGTGCACACGGGCACGCAAATCGAGGCGATGACAAAATGGAATGAAATTGCATACGAAATGCAATGATGGGCTTACGCCAACATGAGAGGACCTCAGCCACACTCACATGGGCTGCCGTCGGATAAAAAAGATGCGCCTCAAAATGCGTGCACACGGGCACGCATACCGAGAAACACGGAATGACATGCGAAATGCAATGATGGGCTTATACCAACATGAGGGAGCCTCAGCCACACTCACATAGGATGCCAATGAATGAAAACGGAGTGCCTCGAAGTGCGTGCCCACGGGCACGCAAACCGAGGCAATGCACTAAGGCATGAAATGACATGGAAAATGATATGCAAGCATGCAAAACAAATTTCAGCAGCTAAATGAAGGGGAAAACAGCCCCGAAATGATACGAAATGACAATCAATGCATGAAATCATCCCGCAATGTGATTTTAAGTACCCGAAATGGCCTACGGCTATGCTAAACATGCAAAATTGGTACATGAAAGCAAAAACATTAGCAAGGCAGCCCAAAAAATAGCATCTTTTCAGTACAAAACATGGCCAAATTGTAAACATAGATATGGCAACAATGGCATGCAAAAATGGGGGAAAAGAGGGGATTTATTAAGCAAGTAGTATATAGAAAATTCAAACCACAAAATTTCCTTCTACAACTTTTAAGAGAAGCCAAAAATATGCATATTTACAGTGAATGAAAACTCCAAAATCAGTATGTAGATATGCTCAAAATAGCATGCAATATATGGACCAAAAGAAGGCTATAATGATAGGTCATGCATGGAAGCACCAAATGAGGTTGAGCCCTTCTACAATGTTGTAGAGGGGCTCAAAATAAGCCTAAAACCAGTAGGGGTCGGAGCCCAAAAAACAAATGTATATAAGCCAAAAATAGCATGCAAGATTATGATATACAAGGTGGATATTGAAACAAGTGGTATATAGAAGCATCAAACAAGGTTGAGCCCTTCTACAATGTTGTAGAGGGGCTCAAAATGAGCCTAAAACCAGTAGGGGTCGGAGCCCAAAACAGTAGGCAAGTAGGGTAGAAATAGGAAGCAAGAAAATGTCACAAAAGATGGAATTTGAGACTTACCCTTGAAGATCCAACTTTTGCTACCTCTTGGCTTGAATTTGTTGCTTCTTAGCCCTTGAAGAACCTTCCTTTGCTGCTGGAATGGTAGTGGTGATGGTGAGGCTTAGGGTTGATGAAGGGATTAGCTAGGGACTTGAAACTTTTTAGGATTTTTGGCTATGGAAATGGAGCTTTTGGAAGAGAGGTTCTTGAGATCAAATGTTCTAACCCTAGCAAAGGAGCTGTCCAGCCCTTTAAATAGGCAAGAAAGGGTGTAAAAGGGGAGGGAAATGGAGGCAAGCTTTCCCTCCCAAAATATCCCCCGGAGGGCTGGGATATTTTGAAAAATATCCGGACAGCTGTAAAGAGGTGGAAAGCAGAAAGCTGGCCGGCCAGGTGGTTTTCTGGAAGGTGGCCGGCCGGCCACCCCAACTGGTCGGCCAGCCACTCCCCCTGGCCGGCCGGCCATGGCCCAAAAATGAAGTCAAAAATTTCTGGCCGACCACCAAGGTTTAGGGTCCTCCCAAGTGTGTAGAATAAGGCCCCAGGTTTGGAATCTGGCAACACTGAAACAAGAGTCACAACATAGAACTTGAAGGAGAGGCTCAAAAATGAAAGAAACAATTACTGGCCGACCACCACTTTTTGGTGTCCTCCCATGTGTGTAGAACAAGGATCCAAGGCTGGAATTTGGCAACACTGGAACAGGAGTCACAACATTGCATTTGAAGGAGAGGCTCAAAAATGAAATTCACAATTACTGGCCGACCATGCACTTTTAGGGTCCTCCCATGTCCCCTCATCACAAATATGTAGCTTTGGTTGGAAGAAAATATCCCCAGGGTGTTCAACATTGACCCGGAAGTGAGCAAAACGAGCGCCGGAGGAGCGAAACTGATTTTCTGGAACAATTGCTGGCCTCCCACCCTCCAGTGATCTTCTTGATGCTAAAACAGAGGCTCCTGCCAAAAATGAACAAAAACCGATGCAAAAGGAAAGCTCGGAGCCAAAACCCAAGGCGATTCAGTGGTCCGAAATCGCCAGGCACCGAAAGTGGCGTCTGACATGGCATCGAGGCCCAGTGTTCCTTATAATGACAAAACAGAGGCACTTGCCAAAAATGAACGAAAACCGATGCGAAATGAATGCTCGGGGCCTAACCGCCGGTTCGGTCCCAAACCATTTATAACCGAAAGTGGCGTCTGACATGGTACCAGAGGCCCCAGTGTCCCTCGGTATGATAAAACAGAGGTGTATGCCAAAAACCGGAGAAGTCGAAGATGGTTAGGCGGTCCCGAGCCGAGGCACACGGCCTGACGGTCCCGAAAACCGGGAACCGGGCTCCGAAATGGGCAAAATGGCCTACGGCCACTGAGAGATAGCCTACAGGACCACTCCCTCCCCTCAGGAAAGAAAACAGAGAAAATCGAGTCTGGTTCGCAAACCGAGACAAGGCACAGAAGAGAGTTCGGAAGTCCGGAGGCAGGGCGCACAGCCGCGACTCTGAGACTTCTGAACAAGCACAGTATGCAACATCACCGAGCGCTCAATTGGTGACGTCTGAGTCTTGAGGACGGTCAAAAATGGGGTGTCTACAACTGGAAGAGCCCGTAACCGGTCAGCCTTACGAACATGCCTTAACAAGACAAGCCTCCGGCAAACCGCTCAGGAATAGCAGATGGCAAACACGGTGTCCTAGGCGCACCAATACAAATGCAATGCAAAGAAACACACAAGTGTAGTCAAAACTAGATATCATGAGTTCGAGTCAAGTTCTCTAAATCCCAGTCAAAGTCGTGAAGCGTAGGCGTCCTGAACGCATCCCGGGAAGGAGTGCGAGTCCTCCTCCGTTCAGTTCGATATTGGGTCACTACTTCGAAGGACTCAAATGTCACGGTTCTTAATCTTGAACCAAAGAGTCCAAATCAAATCGTCGTTTGAAAAGCAGATTTTTTTTGAAAGAAGTGCCAAACATGGACTACTTACGCCCGGAATCTGAGTCGCCACCTAAATATTTTAAAATGAGAAATTTAGGAAACCCTGACTCGGTGCCAAAAGGCCACGTGTCCATCATCACCAAAGTTGCCTCGGCTCGGGAACTTGGGTACGATTGGGGAAGGTCACCGTGAGCACCCCGCTTCGCCGGTCAAAGCCTCTACTAACCATGATATCGATTTTGAAGACATTGTGAGTTCTTATTCGGTTATTAGCCTAGGTTACTATGTGATGCGCCTGACATACAAGTATAGACTGAATCGCCTGAATTGGAACAAAACATTTCATGTTTGTTTGTTTGAAAATAGTTTGATGGTGCTACCCGCAGGTAGGCTAAGACGTGGATTTGCCACCCTCGGGTGGGCTTAGAAAAACGTGATTTTGCCACTATCTAGTGGGCTTAAAACAAATATTCAGTGATTTGTCCCAATTCAAGTAACTCAACCTCCACCCACAGGCATTCAAGGCAGTTATATCACATAAGCACATAGCCTCATGGTAAGCATGCTATTTATGGCAGCACTCACACGAATGCAAGGATGCTAAAGCATAAAACTTACCGAGTACTCCAAGCCAAAATAGAAACTACATTAGAAATCATGCATGATCCTACATATACAGAATTGCCTAATGCAACACATGCGAAGATGCAAACTATAGCAGGCTCGGCTATTCTAAACATGGCATATGAAATGCTACAATTATCACGTATTCAATTCGGAATTGAAATACAAATGCAGTTTGTATGATCGCCGAGCAGATGCGTGCAAAAGCAGATGAATGATGCAAACATCTTTGTCATCAGTATGCTAATTGAAATATGTCTTATATCTAACCATAAAGCGGGTAAATAAAAGGGAAGAAAGGCGTGGGGTTGTAAGACATACATCACACTCACCCACTTATTACAATTATGCCCTCGCACGAGGGTCCGAATAAATAATAATACTGATCCAAATAAAAGAATAATACATCGAATAAATATACTGATTCCTAATTAATTATCAAATTAAATAAGAAATCAGTAAAATTGGTCTTGAGCAGTGCCTTGACTCGCTCAGGATAATGATATGATGCATGTTTGAAATTTCTGCTTGGCGGAGATCCAGGATGCCCCGATTAGCCTCTGTTTGCAATGTTTCTCGAAATCGTGCCAAGTCCGGAAAGTTCTTGATTCTTCATTTTTCTTTGTGAAGCGAGGAAAGGGGCATAGCAATATATTTCACAAATATATGCATGCCTCGAGCCTCGTGCCACCAATCACGCATATCGATGCATGATGGCCGAGGAGTCGGATTGCACAACTCAATATGGAGTGAATGCAGATGAATGCTACAACAAAACCTAACTCCATCATGGGTAATCCGGAGTGTCGGTGACTTGGGAATTGAGACCCGTTCCGTCACTTTCGAACTGGGCGATGCCTCGTTTCCCGTGCCCGGGCTAACTCCTATCCCGAACACGATGCAATATGTAAGATATGCATGAAATGCAACTAAGATACAATCCTAATATACACAATGCTATAAAAATGAGATGCCTCGAAATGCGTGCACGCGGGCACGCAAATCGAGAAAACGATCCTAAGGCATAAGATGGCATACGCAATGCAAATTGGACTTACACTAACACGAGTGGACCTCAGCCATACTCACATAAGAGGCTGTCGGTTAAAAATGAAGTGCCTCGAAATGCGGGCACGCGGGCACGCGAACCGAGGCAATGGCATACACAATGCAATGATGCTAAAATGAGATGTCTCGAAATGCGTGCACACGGGCACGCAAACCGAGGCGATGGCATACACGATGTGATGAGACTAAAATGAGATGTCTTGAAATGCGTGCACACGGGCACGCAAACCGAGAAAATGGAATACACGATGTGATGAGACTAAAATGAGATATGCGATGCAATATGGGCTTACACCAACATGAGAGAGCCTCAGCCACACTCATATAAGAGGCCAAGAGATGAAAAATGAAATGCCTCGAAATGCGTGCACACGGGCACGCAAACCGAGGCAATGACATACACGATGCAATGAGACTAAAATGGCATACAGAATGCAAAATGGACTTACACTAACATGAGTGAGCCTCAGCCACACTCACATAAGAGGCCGATGGATGAAAATGAGGTACCTCGAAATGCGTGCACACGGGCACGCAAACCCAGGCAATGGCATTAAGGCATGAAATGACATAGAAAGTGATATGCAAACATGCCAATGGAATTTCAGCACTGAAATATGGGGGAAAACAGTCCCGAAAGATGGCGAAATGACACCAAATGCGAGGAATGGTCCCGAAATGCGAATTTAGGCACCCGAAATGGCCTATAGCTATGCAATGCATGCACAATATGGACATGGAATGAAAATACAGTAGCGAGGCAGCCCCAAGAAAAGCATTGTTCAGTCATAAAAAGGGCTAAACAGCAAGCACACATAGGATTAGGCAAGTATGCAAGAATGGCTCCGCAAGAGGGGTATTGAAGAAAGTGATACATGCGATGCCCAAATGGAAAAATATCCTTCTACAACACTGATGAGGGACTAAAAATATGAACATTTACAGTAAATGACATCCCCCAACTCAGTATGAAAACATGCTAAAAATGTCATGCAAGAACTAGGATACATAAGGCTATAACATGAGGTACCCCAAACATTCATCAAACCAGAAAAGACCCTTAATGAAATATGTCAAGAAGATCAAAATATGACTCTTTCCAGCTCTGATGATAGCCGAAAACAGAATCTAGATAAGCTTAAAAAAGCATGCAAAAATGGGGGTCAAAGAGGGGTATAATGACAAGTATAACATGGAGACCCAAAACAAGGTTGATCCCTTCTACAATGTTGTAGAGGGATACAAAATAAGCTTACTCACAGTTCATGACATGCTCCAAAACAGACTACATATAGGTCAAACAAATCATGCAAACTTACGGTAAATGTGAGAGATTATGAAGCAAGTGCATGATAGAGAGGCCAAAAAGGGTTGAGCCCTTCTTAAATGTTTAATAGGGGCTCAAAATAGGCCTACTAATATTTTACATTATGCTCGAAAACAGATCACTCATAGGCTAGAAAAAGCATGCAAAAACAAGGGTAAAACATGGATTCAAAGCAAGTGGCATATGGAACATTAAAACAAGGTTGATCCCTTCTTCAATGTTGAAGAGGGGCTCAAAATAAGCACAATATCAGTTCATGAGATGCTCCAAATCAGATCACACATAGGCCAAATATTCAATGCAAAATAATGGCATATAAGAGGATATTGAAACAAGTGCAAGATGGAGGGCTCAAACAGGGTTGAGCCCTTGAACAAACATGAAGAATAGCTCAAAACAAGGCCTCTTTCAGTTCTGGTCGGAGCCCAAAACAATAAGCAAATAGGCTTAAGAAATGAGGCAAGATTTGCAAAAGAGGGAAATGGAGCCTTACCCTTGTAGACAAGTCTTGGCTCCCTTTTGCTTGAAAAATGGATGCCTCCTAGCTGCTGGAATGGAGTTGTGATGATAGGGCTTGGAGATGATGAAGAAATGGCCCCAAAACTTGAAGAAAATGGAGTTGTATGTATGTATATGCTCCAATCAATCCATGTAACCTCTCTTCTTGAGTTGGGAGGACAGCAATATGGCCAAGAGAGGGAGAGAAGAATCCTTACCAAAGGGGAGGGAAATGAGCTCTATATTTCCCTCCAAAGGGGTCCCCCGGAGAAGATATTTTTGGGGGAAAACCGAGACACAGCCGAAATGCACACATCCCAAGGAAGCAGGCCGGCTAGGCATTTTTATGGCAGGTGGCCGGCCGGCCACGGCCGGCCAAGGGGCAAAAATGGAAAGTTGAATTAATGGCCGGCCATAGCATATTAGGGTTCTCCCATGTGTCCTCAACACAACCCTGTGGTTGAAAATTGGCAACTGTGAACCAAGAGAGAGAACAACCCGCTTTAAACAGGGGTTTCAAAATGAAAAAAAGAATTGCTGGCCGGCCTACTATTTTCAGGGTCCTCCCATGTGTGTACAACACAAATATGTGGTTTTGGCTCGAAGAAAATGGCCCTAGGGTGCTCAACATTAGCCCGGAAGTGAGAAAAACGGGCGCCGGGGAGCGCCGGAGGAGCATAACTGGTTGCTGCTGGCCTCCCACCCTCCAAAGGATCTTCTGGTGATAAAAGCAGTACACAAAAATGAACAAAAATCGATGCAAAAGCGAATGCTCGGGGCCAAAACACGCAGCCGGGGTCCCGAAACCGCCGTTAAATCGAAAGTGGTGTTTGGCCACAAAGTGGGTATCTAAGACCCCAGTGTCCTCGTTATGATAAAACAGAGGTACCGCCAAAAATGAACAAAACCGATGCAAAGCAAAACGAATGCTCGGGGGCCGTTAAGCACCAAAAGTGGTGTTTGGCCACGAAGTGGGTATCTAAGACCCCAGTGTCCCTCGAAAGGGAGTAAATGAGATGCATGCCAAAAACCGAAGGAATCGGAGATGGTTGGGTGGTCCCGAACCGAGGCACACGGCTTGACGGCTCCGAAAACCGGGAACCGGGCTCCGAAATGGGCAAAATGGCCTACGGCCACGAAATGTAGCCCACGGCCACTGAGAGATGGTCTACGGGACCTCTCCTTTCCCTCAGGAACAAAAACAGAGAAAACCGAGCTTGGTTTGCGAACCGAGGCAAAGTACAGAAAAGGGTTCGAAAGTCCGGAGGCAGGACTCACGGTTGAGACTCTGAGACTTCTGAACGAGCACAATATGCAACATCACCGAGCACTCAATCGGTGATGTCTGAGTCTTAAGGTCGGTCAAAAATGGGGTGTCTACAAGCGCGAGGTCTTCAAAGAGAGCCCCTAAAAAATTTAGGATTTTTCGCGCTCCCCAGGAGTTGAACTTGACTCTTGGCTGTGAGAAGGCAATGCCTTCACCACTGGGCCACCACCGTCGGTGGTCTATTAAGATAATTCATTGAACTAATAAATAAGCAAAATAAAATACATATATATATATACAAATGACAAATTTTATTAATACATAAATCATACTCGCATAACAAATGACCAATTTTGTTAATAAGTAAATTAACAACTTTCAATGATATGAAAAATATTTTTTAATTAAATATTTGGTTAATAAATAAAGTATTAAGTCAATTAATAGTTTTTAATGATATAAGAAATATTTTTTAATAACTAATTTTGATAATTTATTGTTGCATAGAAGAATAGTTTTTTATTTTAATTTTATTATTGGGTTAAATTAAAATTTATAACAAATGACAGTTGCAACTTCTAATATTATAAGACCGATTCATATTTTAAACAAACCTTAAGGGTGTATTTTTAATTTGTTAAAAAATAAAATATTTATGTTTTATAATTGACCAAGAAAGTTTACGTAATTACGAAAAAAACATTCAAATATATAAGCCACTATTAATAAATTATTTAAAATAAAAGGGCAAAATCAAGAGAGAAAAAAAACATATACCGGCGGGGGAGATATAGAAACCGGTGCCGTGCTAAGCACTAAATTAATAGAGAACTTGATCTCTCGGTGAGGCGGTAAACTGACAAGATCCTCGGGAAAAACATCCGAGTATTCACAAACTACTCTCGACAATTCAACCCGAATTTCATCACACTCACTACTCAAAAAGCTAGTAAGGAAACAACTAAGTTCACTCCACCCATGCGGATCGTATACCGGCGGGGGAGATCACTGGCATATACTAACCATGTGATTCACCACATTTGTAACATGGTATGATTTTGGAATTGAGAAATGTACTCTATGCATAAAATGTTGACTTGGATGTTGGAAATTTTAAACTAACCCTTTATATCTTAAATTTGAAAATGTGATGATTTAATTGGAACATGAGCAATGATGAAATTTTTGAATCTATATTTATGTATCACACTCACATCTTGATCATAGGAATATTTCATAGGTTTAAGAATTTCTTTACTAGATTTTGGTTCATCCCATTGTGGAAACAATTTTTCAGGTGTTGATGTTGGACTATGATTTTGAGTAGGCGTGGATATGGCTGTGGGCAAAGGCTCTTGGTTGATCAGTTTTTTAGCCTTACTTGTTTGGTTGTGTGCCTTATTTGTAAAAGGATTAAACCCTATTTAATTGATTGTAGCCCAAGGGGCATTTAAATATTTTGACTTATAATTGTTATATCTCATGTTATGTTTATAAAATCATATAATTGTCAAAGAATTAGTTTGCATGAGATAGATGTAATATTATTGAATGTTGCATTTCAAAGAGCGGATTTATAGGTTTTCTAATCTTTAATTATTTTGTTGTTCCATGATTGAACAATTACTCGCACGAGACTTCTAGCCATTTTCTTTATACTTCTTCACCTATTATTATGGTTTTGCTTTCATCCTCTTTGGGTTTTTGGATCCTGTAAATTCGGGGTGTGACATTGAATAAACCAAATATCACTGAATTTGGATTTTAAGAATACAACCATATATTTTCCATAAAATCAATCTTTGAAATCATATGGTTATAAACACAACCCAAATCAAGCAATATTCATGAAAAACATCCAAAATACTCGATTGATCACCCAAAAACACCTAACTTGCATTGTTTAAAAGCAATGCACCGAACAATGAAAGAAGAGAAACTTACCCGGATTCCACCAAAAAGCAACAAGATGCAAATAGGAATAAAATAATGTACATATGATCAAAAAACATTCAACTAAAATCCTGACCATATGGCCTATTATTTGCAACTATACATTCAACTAAAACATGCAAATAAGCTAACCTACATGATGCTGCATGATTATAACATCGTAACCATTACCAAACACTGAAAACATGCTTAAAAGGTATTGAAATTAACCAAAATTAGAGGACTTACTTGCAGGTTTGAATATTAAACCGAAGAGCAACAAAAAAAAGGCGAGAAATCTTGCTTAAAAGCTTTCCTTAAGCTTTGGCTATGCTTTGGATGTTCCTTATTCAAACCCTAGGTCTACTTTAGGTTGTAAAGCTGCAATTAGGGTTTAGTATTTTAGGAATTGAGGCTAAGGTTTTGAGTTTCACCCTTCTAGCTCACTAAAAATTCTTTTTTTTTTTTTTCACTCTAACTCTTGGGATCATCAAAGGAGAGAATGGAGTATATTTATGTGCATGGCGTGACTTCGGGGCTAAGAAAGGTCACTCTAGATGAAAAGAGAGAATGGAGAAAAGAGAGAGAAGAGAAGGCTGAGGAGAGAAAGAGAAGTTGAATAAATTGTTCGTCGAACTGGTGATCGATCGCCCTTGAAAAATGATCCATTGCTCTCCATATGCGATCGATCTCTCATCGGTCACTACATTCTACTTTTTACACTAGACAAAATTCAAGTATGGAGATCAATAGGAGTGTAAAACTGGCCCGCAGCCCGTAGGTGGCCTAAAGCCTACTATGTATTTTGTTGTGTCTTGCTCTTCATTTTCAGTGGCCTATCCGTCAATTGGATGTGTCCAATGCCTTTCTCATGGTCGTTTATCTGAGAAAGTCTATATGACTCAACCTCCTGGGTTTGAGGATCCTATTCATCCTTCCTATGTTTGCAAGCTTAATAAAGCTCTTTATGGCCTCAAACAGGCGCCTCGCGCTTGGTATAATACTTTCTCTTCTCATCTTCTTTCTCTTGGTTTTCATAATAGTGTTTCTGATACTTCTTTGTTCATTCAACATATTTCCACTTCTCTTACTTTTCTTTTAGTTTATGTTGATGACATTTTGATCACCGGTAATAATTCTTCTTATATTTCCTCTTTGATTACTCAACTCAATTCTATGTTTGCTCTCAAAGATCTTGGTCCTATTTCCTACTTTCTTGGCATTCAGGTTACTCATACTCCTTCTGGGTTATTTCTTTCTCAGCAAAAATATGCTACTGATATTCTTACTAAAGCTGGCATGCTTGACTGCAAACCTTATTTCTCTCCCATGTCTCTGAAAACTTTTACTACTGCTGATTCTTCTCTTCCCTTTTCTAATCTTTCTCTTTATAGGAGTTTGGTTGGTGCTTTGCAATACTTAACCATTACTCGACCTGATCTTGCTATTTCTGTTAATCAAGCCTGTCAATTTATGCATACTCCAACTAATGGTCACTTTTGTGCTGTTAAGAGGCTTCTTCGGTATCTTAAAGGCACTCTTTCTCATGGTTTATGCTTTACTCCTGGGTCTTTTGATCTTCAAGTTTTCTCCGATGCTGATTGGGCCAGTGATTCATCTGATCGTCGGTCTGTTTCTGGGTATTATGTGTTTCTTGGTCCCAATCTTATTTCTTGGGCTGCCAAGAAACAACTTACAGTTGCTCGCTTTTCCACTGAAGCTGAATATCGGTCTTTAGCTCAGGCCACAGTTGAAGTTTCTTGGCTTAAAATGCTTATTGCTGACATGCATATTCCTTTGTCTATTCCTACTGTCTGGTGTGATAATATCTCTGCAATCTCTCTTGCTTCGAACCCTGTTTTTCATGCTCGGACAAAGCATATCGAGGTCGATTATCATTTCATTCGGGAGAAGGTGGCTCAGCGTTTGATTCACCTTCAATACATTCCTTCCTCTGATCAAATTTTTGACATCCTCACTAAGCCTCTCTCTCCTACCAGATTTCAATATTTGCAATCCAAACTCGTGGTCTTTCCTTCGCCCATCAGTTTGCAGGGGCATGATAAGGAGTTGATCACATGGTCCATAAGCAGCTGCAGCAATAGGACTCATCCAACAGATCATGCTGAGACTCATCCAGCAGATCATGCTAAGAAGGATCATGTAACTGTTAGTCCAGATGTGCTGGAGAGGTTGTTAGAATGTGTTAGTTAGTTAGTTAGACTAGTTTGTTAGAAGGCACGTGTATAATAGATATTGTGAGTGTATAAAGTTTCAGCTATAAATATTGTGTAAATCTTAAGATTTAATTGTAATGAAAAATATCTTTCAAGTATGTCATCTTCTTGGTTTCTAACCATCTTCTGAGGCTATTGCTAACAAATGATAAGGTTCTTTTCTCGGTAGCAACGTAGTTGAGATTGAGTTGGTGTTTCCTGATACTTTTTGCATTTCCTCTTCCTTTATTAATGTATTTTCATACGTTGTATGTTTTTATTCATCAATAAAATTTTGTTTTGGCAGATAAGAAAAAAAAAATATAACTTATTGGAATATATATTACGGACTAATTGAGATACAAGTGTTTAATAAAGAATTTCTTAATAAATCTCCTCTTAAAATATGAAATTATAATCTTATTAAATTTATAATTTATATTGTCATATCATGTAATCAGCATGTGCCTTAACATTATCCAATTTTTAATATTTAATGCTATATTTTTGGCCACTTAAGTTGTTTACCTTTTAAGATTAAAGCCATTGAGGGGGGAAAAAATATGTCCATATATGAAAAAAGTGATTATCTGATCACGTCAATTTTTCATGAGCAATGTTATATTTTAGGCCTCTTAAGTTTTATACCTTTTAAGTCCATCTAAAAAAAAAAAAAAAGTTTTATACCTTTTAAGATTAAAGCCACTGAAGTTTTATACCTTTTAAGATTAAAGCCACTGAGGGAGAAAAAATATGTCCATAAATGAAAAATGTGATTATCTGATCACGTCATTTTTTCATGAGCAATGTTATATTTTAGGCCATTGGGTAAATTTTTTTTTTTTTTATTTTAGGCCATTGGGCAAGTTTTATACCTTTTAAGATTAAAGCCATTGGGTAAATTTATTTTTTTTTATTTTTTATTTTTTATTTTTTATTTATTTTTTTTTTTGAGACGTAAAAATTTAGCCAGAAAAGCTTTGCGGTGTTCTTCTGGCCAGTGGTCAATTTTATAGGGAAAAGAAATAGAAGGCATGAAGTTCTTTTTTTTTTTTTTTTTTTTTTAAGTCTTTTGCGGCAGTTCATGTTGGCGGCCACTGATTTAAAATGAAGTTTTCTTTTGGCTGATTAAAAAAAAAAAAAAAAAACTTATTGAAATATAAATATATGTTATGGACTACAAGTGTTTGAAAAAGAATTTCTTAATAAATCTCCTCTTAAAATGTGAAATTATAATCTTATTAAATTTATAATTTATATTGTCATATCATGTAATTAAATTTACATGTGCCTTAACATTATCCAATTTTTAATATTTAATGCTATAATTTAGGCCTCTTAAATTTTTTACCTTTAAGATTGAAGCCATTGAGGGGGAAAAATATGTCCATATATGAAAAATGTGATTATCTGATCACGCCAATTTTTCATGAGCAATATTATATTTTTGGCCTCTTAAGTTTTATACCTTTTAAGATTAAAGCCATTGGGTAAATTTATTTTTCCCTTTTTTTTTTTTTTTTTTAATATACATCTCACTAAATCAATGAGTTCTAATGAGTTTTTTTTTTTTTTTTTTGGTTAATAATAATACATCTCACTAAATCAATGAGTTCTAATGAGTTTTTTTTTTTTTTTTTGTTAATAATAATATATCTCACTAAATCAATGAGTTCTAATAAGCTCTAATGACATGAAAAGACAAAAACAAAAAATACAAAAACACACAAGACACAAATATCACAATCACAGTAGGACCACACCCCAATAGAGCTATTGGAGCATCATTATTAGAGTTTCAAAACTTTTTTTTTTTTTTTTTGGGGCTCAAGAGCAACACTTACTTGTATATATATACATTTGTTTTCTCAGAGCTTGATTTTTGAACTTAAAACCATGGTCTCTTGGTACCATGGTCAGTTCTTATTTATTAACTGTGTTAAATACAAAAGTAAAGTTTAACAATCAAGATATCCATAAACACGGCTCATGTTGGGATAGTAGAGTCCCCAGTTTTGCTCAATCCCTTCAGGTTTTTTATTCTCATTGAACAGTGCAAATATGAATGTGTCCATGATCTGGCTAGGCTTCCTCGGCGTCCCGTTCCTCTTGACATGATTCACAAGGTTTATGTTGTACACTTGGGCGTTGTCTATGCTCGTGAAAGGACTGTTCCCAGCAGTTGGCCAACCGGTCTCTGACACGACAATGGGAACATCGCCTGCACCAATCTTCTCCAAGGCCACATTGTAAGCATCAACCATGGAATCAAAGAGATTGAAGTACTTGAATTGCCCATCTACAACTGGTGTTATTGCATTGAAGCCGACAAACTCTAATGAAATCCCAGCCGGGTTCGAGGCATAGGCGAAATATGGGTACACATTGAGCATGATGGGCGCACCGGTTTGCTTCAAAACGGATGCCACATTTTCATCACTTCAGTTGTCTCACTAGTGAAGGTTCCTGCGGAGGGAGGGAAAGAATTGGCTATGATGCCGAAAGAAGTGACTGTTGTCACCTTTGTCCTGGTTAGGCCGATCGATCTGAGAGCATTTTGGATGTTGATCATGGCCGGTGCAACGTTTGTGGCATGACGGCCAGGGATTACCTGTAACATCCCGTCATACATCAGTTAGTAAGAAAAGTTTGTAAGGTAGTTTACGATTAGTGTTTTGATGTGCACTATTTAATTTCAAAACTTATGTTCCGAATATTTTCTTCTTCTGCGTTTTTTTTATTATATATAAATTACTGTTTATGCATAGTTTAATTACCAGTATAATTAAAGAGGTAAGAAAAATCGATCAAATCAATTGAATCGAATTGAACCATTCATATTTAACATGTTTTTTTTTTAACAAAAATTGGTTTGTGTGGTTTTTAAATTTGATTTGGTATCAGTTTATGCATCTTATATAACGAATTAAACTGAAACCGGCCACTTCAACATATATTATATTTATAATATATATATAATTTAATAATATAATAATATTAATAAGTATAATTAATTCATTAATGTCAATTAATTAGTATACCCTCATTATATATAATCTTAATCTTAACCCACTATTCTTGAAGTCTTAATATTCATTATTAGTTTTTGTTTCTATTTTTGTTGATCTGGAAATTGTAAAATATTTATTAAATGGATGGATAAGGTATGTTTGAAATGCTTGACAAAAGGCTAATTCAATATTTTTACATAAATGAAAAAATGGCTTAAATTTGAAAGATACTAAACTAATTAAATCACACTTAACCGAACTGTTTCAATTGGTGTGGTTTGATAGGAGAAACGATTTGTATTAGTATTTAAAATAATAAAACTGATATTATCGGTTCGATAAATTTTTTTACCTAAATGCTAACCCGTACCGAACTGATTACCTCCCTAAATATAATATAAGTGAGAGTTTACATTTAGGATTTTCATCCTATTCATTTCATAAATAAAATGCAGATCTGTATTTCATTTAATAAGATTATAACACGTCATCAAAACACAAATCAACAATCTATAATTATAATATCATTGTAAAGTTTTACCTCTACCCTTAACTGTTCCTCAAGTTAGGGTTACTTCGACAATTATTTATTTAGAGCATTTTATTGATTTTTTTTTTTTTTTTTCATTTTAGTAAAAAAAAGTTCAAAAAACCGTTCACTCTAGGTTCAACTAGATTAGAAGAAGCTAAAGACAAAAAAATATATATATATATATTAGTGTTATTATGAGTAATGCTAGATACTCAAAAGTTTTATTAAATTTTCTATTAACGTTGGGTTTAGTTGGAGAATTTGAGAAGGGATTTAGAAAAAGAAAAGGAAAATGTACGTGAAATTAGGTGAAATATAGGTATATTTTATTCACATTTTACTTATATTTTCCCTTTTTGTTTTCAAATTATTTTTCAAATCTTCCAACCAAACACAACGTAAATGTCTCATATCGGTGTGGGAATTTCATGGGGTAGATCTCACACCCATTTTAAATATTTTGCTAAAAATTTGATAAAATTTTTAAAACTTCTAATATTTTTTTAATATTATTATGATTCGAGATGAGTGGGCAAGATTTTTACCTCATTTCCTATAGTGATCCAATTGAAGTTGACATTGTTGCGGTAAGGAGCAACATTGGTGTTAACCCATGCATCTGCAGCAGCTTGGCTTGAAGCAAGGCTCGGTAAATCTTCGTTTCTGGTACCGACTGAGACTCGAAGATTTGAATCTCTCAACGCTTCAAGAACTTCAGGATTTGGATCATAAATCCTGATGGATCCAACTCCACACCTATTGTAAAGGTTTATTACATCTCTTGGAGCTGGAAGATTGTTTCCAAGCCTCCCATAGTTGATCCCGATGTTCGGTGGCAGCGGCTGAGCCAGAATATCTGTCCAGTGGTGTCATGTAATTAGTTAATATCAATGTCTTACTTTAAAAATAAATTTTCAAAACTAAAGAGCGACTTGTGAATTTTAGTCAATTAAAAGCATATATATATACCATGTAAAAATCTAAAAATTCTATGCTCAGAATAAAGAGTCTCTTATCTAAGTTCTCTCTTTAAAAAAATGATACCATTATGTTTATTATGACAATAATATCGTACTTGTCATATTTTATTTAGCATATAATATATTACACTCATAATGATAATGAATCTCACGTGAGTGTCGTTCACTATTAGTTATGCCACATAATATAGTAAATAAAACATGATAAAAATATACATATTAAATGGAGCATTACTCTATTTTTTGACAAATTTGAGTGGTGTCACTTTACAAAACTTCTTAAAAATCGACACTTGCAATATCACAATAATAATAATTCTATTATGAACACATAAAAAATAAGCATGATTAGCCTTGAAGAGTTGAGAGCTTGAAGCCAAATTTGCGGACACGAAAATGGAAAAGAGGAGCAATTATTTACTACCTTTAATGATAGTGACGACACAAGTAGGCAGGACTAATTTTTTAAAAATGAAATATATAATTTATTTATTTATTATTGCCTGAATATATTTTGGAGTGTTATTTGGTGTTGCAAATTGATTCAACTTGTTTGGCTTGATTTCTAATTTCTTAAAAACTAGTTTAGTGAATAAAATTATTAAAAGATAAAACAAACTCAATATTTTCATAGTTTTCTCTTGTGTTTATTTTTGCCAAACTAATTTATATTTTTTGAAAAAAGGAAAAGAAAATTTTAAAAAAAATCAAATAGAGTGTTCCAATCATTTTTGGACTGGCTTTTTGTAAGTTTTGTTTCGATTTTAAAATTACAGAATAATTTGTGAAGAGAAAGAAAAGAAAGAATAGAAAAAGTGTACAAATTTATTTTATTAAGAAAATTTTATTTTCATTTTTTCCCCCTTTAAATATCTATGATTCAAACACAACAATAAGAAAAACTTAACCAAAAAAAAAAAAAAAAAGAAGGTAAACCTATTTCATTTTTTTTAAAAAATTTTCAAGTTCATCTTGTGTGGAATGATCTAAAAAATAAATAATAATAATAATAAGAAGAAGAAGAAGAAGAAGAAGAAGAAAGTTCACTAAAGATAAAGACCAAAAATAAAAAACCATTTTTTTTTTTAGTTTTTTTTATATTTTTAATATACTCTTTTGTTCCATCTAAAAAAAAAAAAAAAAGAAAAAAAAATGGAATTTTTTAATTTTGTTTTTAAAAAACACTAAAAAGTCAATTTTCAGACCCACAAATATGTGTTGACAAGGTAATTTGGAATCTTACCAGCAAAGAGAAGCAATTGAGTTGTTATTATTGACACAAAGATGAACGAGTGCTCCATCATATCTATGGTCTAAATACCTTGCTAATAACAAAATGTACGAGTGAAAATTAGTTTGAATATTAAGCTCAATAACGCAAGAGGCTAGGGAGATCATGTCATATATATATACATTATGCTGGCCTAGTTTTTGGAACCCTTGATTGTGAAATCAATGAGTCCATTTCATTAAAGGGGTTTCCCAATTAGCCTTATTTGTTAAGTACATATTTTAGTTAAAAAATCAAAAAATTATTATAAGTTGTTATATTACTCTATTTACATTTTTGCACATCTTTTCGTAAAGAATTAAAAAATTACTAAAATAACATATTTCCAAACAAAGCCTAAGTTATGAGTAGTGATATATAAATAAAGAGGTTGACTTTTTTTAAGTTATCATCTCAATTTGAGAGAGGGCTTGGATTTAGTAGGTCTATTTCCGAAACGATTTCGGTAATGCGAACATTTCATTGTTTAAGACTTGTTGAGTAGAATATTCGTGCAACAAATAAAGATTATTGAATATCGGTGACTATATATTTGAATGATATTTGTTTTTAAAAAATAGACAACAAATATAATTTCAAAAATAGTTATCCATTTTTTGTCATGTAATTTTGATTCAAATATATAATTACCGATATCCAATTATCTTAATTTTTTTGCATGAATATTCTACTCGGTGAATCCTAAAAAGTGAACGGTTTGAATCACCGAAGTCAGTTCTAAAATGGAACTATCAAATCTAAACGATCTCTCATATTAAGATGGCTAATATGAGAGAAGTCAAACTAATAAATAAAAAATCTATACATAAAAAGTACTCTCTCTATACCAAAATATTAGTCCCTTATTCAATTTTTCATTGTCCCAAAATATTAGTTTCTTTTCAAAAATCAAAGACTAAAATAACAAATAAATTTCCTATTTTGCCCTTATTTTAAATTTATTAACAATAAAAAAAAGTACAAATATAACAATTGATATTCCTAAAAAAAATGTATTACCAAAGGGTAGTTTTGGAAAACTTTTAAGATATTCTATTTTTTAAGTATAATAATTGTACTACTAAAAAAAAAACTAATTTCCCAAAATGAACTAATATTTTAGGATGAGGGAATAATATAGAATGACAATAAATTTGGACCCTGATATGTAGAATGTAGACCCTAATTTGGTGTACTAATTAGTGCATCAATTGATGTCTCATAATTTAAGAGATTTTTTATATTTATAATGTAACTAATAAGTAGGATCGATAATAATATTATAACTAGTGTTGGTATACTAATTAGTACACTAATTGGTGCATGTAGCACCACCGTTAAAGGACTATTGTAGGCAATTAAATTTAGAGTTCAAAGGGTAACTTTTACGATAATGGTATTTAATTTCTAGGATTAATAAATTTTAGATTTCATAATTTTTAATATTTAATGTTATTTTCGTCGTCCCCAAATATTAGTTGTTTTTGAAAATTTTAATTTTTTTGGTAGTAAAATTATTACACTTTAAAACTAGTAACTTTTCAAAACTATATTTTGGTAGTACAACTATTACACTTTAAATACATTAATGTTAATGAATTTAAAAGAGTGACAAAATAAGAAATTTATGTTATTATTATTCTTTGTTTTTAAAAAGGGACAAATATTTTGTGATAATAAAAAATGGAATAAGGAAATTTTTTTGTTAATATAATTATTACACTTTAAAAATATGACAGTAACTTTTCAAAACTATCCTTTGGTAATATAATTATTACACTTCAAAAATATTAATGTTAATGAATTTAAAAGAAAGATGAAATAGAAAATTCATATTATTTTTATCCTTTATTTTAAAAAAGAGATTAATATTTTGGAATAATAAAAAATAAAATAAGAGACTAATATTTTAATATAGAGAAAATATATGTTAGACCTCTTAAATTTTTTACCTTTTAAGATTAATGCCGTTAAGGGGGAAAAAAACACCATAATAAGTGCGCATCATACATGTAAAATATAATTATCTAACCACATCAATTTTTCATTTCTAAAGAAAACTAACTAATGAACTATTATGTCAAATTTTTCATGAGTTAATTACATTTTAACTCCTTATAATATATATATATATATATGTTTGTGTGTGCGCATCGGATTGGCCATGAGGTAGGGGAGAAGAGATCAAAAAAACGTGAAAAGAAAGAAAGAAAAAGAAATAGAGAAGAAAAGGAAAGAAAGTGAAAACCTGATTTTGATTTATGAGATGCATAAAAAGAAAATTTGATAACATATCAAGGTTAATATGAACTTTTAGAAATATTGTTAATAGAGTTTGTCCTTATCCTTCACTGCACATCGCAAAGATGTTAAATGTATATTTTTAAATCACAAAAAGGTAATATATTTTTGGAACAAAATCACAAAAAGTTAAAATATAATTAACCCTTTTTTTTTTTTTAATAAACCAACCGTTAAACTCTTATGACAATTATATTGGCCAGATTTGAAGCTCGTTGGAGTTAAAAAGTTGTCTCATCTTGAGAAATTATTGGTTCGTCTTGGACACAGTCATGTGATATTTTAAGTGTGTTCTAATTGATAGAAGGCGTGAAATTTACGATTTTGAGTTGAGGAATTAAAAATATGAGTAAATATGAGGGTTTGTGATTGGTCTGAGGTATAGTCACGTAGTACTCTAAGACCAATCAATAATTTTTTCTCATTCATATATTTACATTTATACACTTATAGTTGGTTTGGGAACTTGGCTATTTTAATTATTTTTTAAACTTTTTAAATATTTTAACTTGGTTAATTTTTTTTTTAGAATGATATATATATATATATATATTTTGTAATTGATTTGATTATTGTGAGAGAAAAAAATAAAATAATTATGACTTAAATATGACATTTTATTTTATTAACTATTTTAATGTATTTTATTTTTATTAATTATTTTAACCAAAAATCATCTTCCTAAACATCCCTTTAGTATAATTATATTTCTTATTTGAAGCATATGAAAATATCTCCACATTTGATTGATTGACTTGAAATTTAGCATGTATGGTCCTACCTCGTTGGAAAAAAAAGTTATTTTAATAATTTTTTGACTTTTTATAATAAAAAAATATATAAAAATATAAAAAGAGAATAATATAATAATTTATAGTGATTTTTTGATTTTTTAACCAAAATGTTTAATCCCCAAACAGATCACAATTAGTTTGTTTTTGTTAAAAAAAAAGAGGTTTTCCCTTTCTAACTTCTAATTAATTTTCATCCATTTTTATGCCAAACGATTAGAAATTTTCATGCATTTCACGAAATGTTTTCCCGGCAACACTAGCTAGGTTTTGATGAATCTTTTTGAAAGATATGTGTCATAGTACTTCCCTTTTGCTAAATCATAAATAGAATTTCAAACTGTTATTTTCTTAGGCCATCCTCCTTACTTCCAAAGAATTTATTTATTTTTTCTCTATTCATTTTGAATTTTTGTATCTCTAAACTATTATCACAAATATGTGTCTGCTCTACTAATATTGAAAAAGTATTACAAGAACAAAATATATGAATTAAGTTTATTCTGAGCGAGACCTATATACGGTAATTTAAATCAGGATTTTATGTTAGATTTTTAAATATTTTTTTTATTTAAATATAACAAGTCCCTTTAACCACATCTAGTATCACAATAAATTTTGGTTTTAAGCTTTTAAACTTTTTAAACTATTTTGCCCTTAATAGAGGGTGTATTTAGTAGCTCATGTTGATCGTATGTGCCGAAATGTCAAGTCCGTTATTTTATAATTTCAAATTTTAAAAAATGGCATAGTTTTTATTGTATGCATTTATTTTTAATAAATTTTTTATTTTTGGAATCTACTAGCCAAGGTTGAATATGTAATTACGTAAAAAAGAAAAAAGAAATTTTGTTGTTTTGTGTTTGAGTAATTTAGAAATTTCAATTAGTGTGTCCAAAGTGTGAAATTTCAAATTTTTGTCCATAAACTGAAATTTTATGAGAACTAAGAAATTTGTTATTTTCTATTGACTGAAAATTTTCAATTGAAAGTTGTAAAATTTCTCTCTTTGTGTTTGAGAAATTGTGAAATTTTATATTTTTTGCCAAAAATGTTTAAAATTATGTAACTAAAAAAAATCAGATAAAATGAGATTTTTTGGCTTTATTTTTTCAAAATTAAATATAGATTTCATTTGATAGACCTCCTTAAATAAAATCTGAAAATATGATAAATTTCGTGAAAAATGAACGTATGGAAGTAGAATTATAGAATTTTAAATGGTCAAATAAAAAAGTCTAACTACCTTCAAAATTTTATGAGCATCTCTCTGTTTAATAATGTAATGATATTCCGATCAATAAAAATGCCAATGACAACCATTTGAACTATTAACATTGATAGTTAGTGCAAAAAAATAGTTGTTATGCCCCCAAAATAATACAATAAAGATCACTCACATGTGGAATAAATATGAGAAAAACATACTTTCATATATCGGAGTTCACTGTTTAACAACCAATTAAATGCCATGTAAGCTTACATGTTTTCAAATCATTACTTGGTTACACAAATTGAGTCTCGCTCATTACATCTTAAACTCTTAACTTTACAAATAACAAACATACACACATAAGGCATAATTAAGCCTCCGTTTGGGAAGTGTGTTGGCTTTTTAGCTTTTAGGCTTTTTTTGCTATTTTAGCCTGGGCTAAAAAGTTTGGTTTGGAAAGGACTTTTAGGCTTTTTGGCTTTTTTGACTTTTTTTGTGAGAGAAAAATGTAATGATTATGGGTTGGATGTGATGTTTTGTTTTTTGTGGCTAAAATAGCCTATTTTGTCTTTTGTGGCTAAAATAGCCAAAAAAATCCCGTTTAACTCTTGCCAAACGGAGCCTAAGAAACTCTTGCTTCCCAAAACTCCATCCACGCTATTGTCTTAGAGGAAGCATCTCACCTGTACCTGAAAATGGTATTTCCATATAGGTTGAGCCAACAGCCCAATAGAAATAATCTAACACAATTTATGAGGTTCAACAAATGTATAAATATCACGTACATAAACAATACCGATCCTAAAACATCCATATGACCTACATATCCATATGCCACTAAGACCAACCTTATTCCATTTTCCTTTAATTTCATTTCCAGTTCATATATGCTACTCAATTCATGAGTTAAATTCGTTATCTTTCAACAATCAAAATGAGACTACAACTCAATGATTTTTCAATTATGCAAAACTCACATAAACACTTCAAAACTGTCATTTTACGGATATTTCGTCCGAATTAATCGGCACCCATTTATATATAAAATTTCGGGTCTTTCACCCAAGACATTCTGGCCAACTTGCTTTAAATGGAGTCCATCCCCTTTCTCCTCCCAAATAAATATACATATGCAATGTATTTATAAACATAATCACATATGGAGTACATCCCCTTTCTCCTCCCAATAAACATACATATACAATGTATCTATAACATGGTCATATTCAATGACACCAACAATGGATTAGCATTAAATCGCATAATTCTCATGTAATTTCTACAACAATCATAGCTATCCTCCACCGATAGCCCAATGCAATTATTTCTAAAGAGATGTTTAATATCATAATAAATAGTTTATTCAAAACTTCCATAGGTGAGATAATACATATCCAATATCACCATTTATAATCACAACCTTCCGATTTCACGTTTTCAATGTTAATCTCAATTATTTATGCAAAATAATAATTTAATCAAAATTAGGGCAGAATCCCCCTTTCATCAAATATCAACCCCAAACACCAAAATCAACTATTTTGGCACAACATGATCTTATATTCAAGCCTCATACTCGTTTACCTCATATTCATCAAAACCCCTCTTTTCATTTCATATCCAAATCCTAGATTTGTCCAAACCACAACCAAATCTCATCATCTATACACAATAGCAAATAACTAAGCTAAAAACCATATTAGAGTGTAGAAAATTCCTACCTCAAGTTTTGAGAGAATCTGAGATGAAACCCCCAAATCTACGGTGTCGAAACTCGATCTACACCGCACACAATGAAGCCTTGGAGGTGATAACCAACTTTGGTGAAGAACTTAGGCCTAAATCCCAATGGATTTGGAGAAATCAAAGAGAGAAGATGACTTCTAGAGAGAGAAGCTCTAGACCTAGAAATTTGGAGAGTTTTAGAGAGAGAGGGGGCTGCAAAAAGTGATCTGAAACCCTAATTTACGGACTGATATAACAAGGTCGCTCGAGCGTGAAATACACTTTCCCGTAAGCAATTTCAAATGCATTTTGCATTTTTGCTTTCAGCGAGTTGACCGGGCAACTTGACCCTCGAAGTTGACCAGGTCAAAATCGGGATCGCTACAACCTCCCCCCCTTAAAGAATTTCGTCGCCGAAATTTCAAATCAAACTACCCAAACAAAGGGGTTTCTAGCGATCAAAATCACGTTATTTCATTTTTCAATCACAATATTAACTCTCAACCAATTTTTTTTTGCCATTTCCACCATGGTTATCTTATCAACAACAACCGTCCACATCATCCTAAACATGAAGCAAAGAAATGACAATCCGTAACTACTTCATGCTTAACATAACAACATACATAACAACATGTGGTCAACAATTTTAACACATTTCCCTCAAACACTAGGGAATATTAGAAGGAAAACAACTTAAGCATTTTCAAACAAATCCGGATACTTAGAGTGAACTTCGGTCTCCCGTTCCCACGTCGCTTTTTCAGCCCCATGGTGTGATACCCTCGTTCCGTAATGCGTTAATTGGTCCTTAATTTGAGTATGATTATGTGTTTAACATGATTTTATGTGCCATTGTGTGATAATATGTGGTTTTGAATTTCTATTTGTTCACCGTAGGAATATCTGTTTGATTCTTCCGCTCCGGAAATTAAATTGAAGGCCTTATCGGCCACAAAACTCGAAATTGATTACGCCATTGTGATTGGCATAATTTTTAGAGCCTACGGTGAAATTTAATTAAAAATTTATTCGAGTCAAATTAAATTGATTTAATTAATGTTTTAGTGCCCAATAATTTGATATTTATATTTTTGGCTAGTGGGACTTATTTTAAATGGGCATTCTACACTCAATTCCCTTTTTATATTCATTTGGGCTGATTTCAACTCTAAGATAAGAGAGGGGAGGGTCGGCTATAGAAGGAAAAAAGGGAGAGTTGTGCAATTTTGGTTCAAGACTTGAATCTCTTGAAGATCTAGCTCTAGATTTGGCTAGAGCTTGAGTGTTGAAGCTCTTAGGTGAGTGGATTCATGGACTCTTATTTGTAATTTGAAAGTTCAAAGTTGAAAAATGCTAAAGAACATGAATTGAGTTGGTTTTGTTAAATTTGAAGTCTTAGAACACATGCATGTAGGAAATTGTTATGAATTTCCATATTTGAACACAATGTTTGTGTAATTGCTTTGAATATTGCATGTTTGAGCTCAAAAGGGTATGATCCATGTAAATTTATAGTTGAAGCTCATGTATAATCACCATTGGTATCATCTAAGTTGAGAATGGGAGCTAGACATCACATGCATGTACAATCTATGAAGATAGGAGCTTTGAATGCATGAATGTGTATGTTAGAATTGAGTTTGGTGTCAATTTGAGCCATGCATGTGTTAAATCTTTGAAATTGAGCTCCATGATGATGTGTTTTGGTGTTTATACCATGTTAGTACAAGTATGTGTGGAATTGGAGCTATAAAATGCATGATTTGTTAGTTGAAAATCGAAATGAAGCTCAAGAACACAACTGGGATTTCCAATTTTTATGTCCGCCGAGCGGGAACTGCCGCCGGCGGAAATATGTGCTTCCAAGATTTTTTGTAGATTCGTGTCCACTGGCGGGGTAATTCACGCCGAAAGGGGGAGCTCTTTAGACAGCCTTTCGCTCAAGCGCCTAATTCACGCCGGCGTATTTTTGATGCAACCAAGATTTTGCGGGCCTTAAGGGTGCGCCGAAGCGAAAGTCTCACGCCGGGGACCTCGCTTAAAATTTTGTTTACACACTCAGATTCCGTTTTCGTCTTTTCACTTGTAAGCACCCTTAGGCATGGATTAAGCATTGTAAATGAGTTAAAGAGATAAGAATAAAGCCTAAAGAGGAAAATGTGAATTTAGAACGGATTGAATTGTTAGTGACCCTTTTGTGTTTATGGAATGTGTAGGGTCGAGCTCCAGGTCAAATCCATAAGCCGATCAATTGTGAGTAATATCTGAAATACATATTGTTATCCAATTGCTTACTTCTATGTAAGTTTTGTAAAGTTCATTAATTTTGAATGGTGGACAAAGTTTGACATAATAAGTTTGAAAGGCTTAAATGCCGCTTGATATGACAAGTTTGAAGGGCCTAAGAGCTTTTGATATAGAAGTTTGAAAGGCCTAAAGGCCATCTGAAATGAAAGTTTGGAAGGGCCGAAGGCTACCGACATCTAAAGTTTGATAAGGCCAAAAGGCCAACTGATATAAACGTTGAAAATGCCAAAGGCCAGTTTGACATGAATGAATTGGGTCAAAGGCCGTCTGATGTATAATGTTCCAATGTATTTTCTTTATTTGATATTATTCACTAGGTTTCCGCTCACGCTCATTCATGTGTTTGAAGGTGAGCCAAGAGAGGTCCTGACCTAACCCAAGTGAAGTCTCAGATGGAACAACCGAGTTTTCGAAAGTCAGCCTATGTTTCTCACACATGAGACTCGCCTTCGCCTTTTGTTATTTTGTTTTATGTTGTCACGTTGGCGGAGCCTTTGTATATGTTTGTATATAGTTCATGGGTTGACTTAGTTTTTGGATGATTCTACATGCATGTAACTTTTTGATACTTTAATTCTATTGTGAGTTATTAATGTTTATATGTATGACTTGTTTGACATGCCATATAAGCACAGCTCTAAGGACAAAATTTTTAAATTGCTTCCGTTTGGCCCCCATTAACTCTGTTAAAATACGTTTGGTTTGGATTGAGGCCGTAGGTAATCTCATGATCACTGGCCGGTTATGTCCTTAACCCACGGGGGCGGGTTCGGGTCATGACAGAGTGGTATCAGAGCACGAGTTAATAACTCACACACTTGTCCAAAAGAGCAATAAGCGTCTAGAAAAGATCTAAGATGCATTCATAAGTATGAATTTGAAAGCAGTGAGAATGTGCTTACTTTGTTTTATCTGAACAACTGTGTGTTATAATTTGTGATTTGCTTGCATTACAATTAATTGAATATGTATGCTCTTGTTATATGCATATTTGTGAACTTTTTGTATAAACTATAATGCAAGTTTAATCAGATGGTGAGGACAAGGGGTGATGAGATAGAAAAGTCTACTACCACTAGACTAGATAGAATGGAGAGACTGATTTAGGAAATAGCAGAGACATTGAGGCAACAACAGTGGCAGCAGCCATATTCTCCACATTCGCCTCCAGCACCTCCTGTGCCAGATAATCTGAATGATGACCGAATCATAGCCCTCACCAAAGAGTTCAAGAAAATGAAACCACCACAGTTCCGTGGCGGATTAGATCCTCTGAAAGCTGAAGCTTGGGTTCTCGGGATCGAAAAACTATTTGAAGTGTTCCCATGTTCGGAGACACAGCAAGTGCTTCTAGCCACCTTTATACTAGAGGACGAAGCACGAAGATGGTGGATGTTAATGCGTGAGAGTTACAAAGATGCTGACTGGGCAAAATTTCTGGAAATTTTCTACGACAAGTACTTCCCGCAGTGTGTCCGGGATAGGAAAGTGGTAGAGTTTATGGAATTAAAGCAAGACAGTATGACAGTGGCTGAGTATGAGGCCAAATTCACTAAATTGGCCAGGTTTGCGCCACATGTGATTGATACAGACTATAAGAAGGCGAGGCATTTTGAAGGTGGGCTTCAAAAGTGATATCCTTGAAAGAGTGAATGTCTTAAAGCTAGAAACCTACATTGGAGTGCTAGACAGGGCCATCATATCAGAGGCCAACATAGCTAGACAAGTGTAGACATCCCATTTTTGACCGTCCATAAGACTTCGACGCGACTGATGGTTTACATGGTGGAGAAAGTTGTGCAGGGAAAAGGTGCAATTTCTTCGGCAAAGAGAGAGGAACAAATCCCAACTACACGCCCCATTTTGGACCAAAGCTATTTTGAATGATTTTTAGAACTTAAAACCCTCTCTTTCAAAATATCTTGAAAATAAAGTTTTTACGATGTTCCGAGGCTCGTATTTTGTCAAATATTGCGCTTTTCGGTAAACTGAGCAAGGACAAAGTGGAAATGAATGAAAGAGAGATGAAATCTTTGAAAAATCTTTCAAAACACCTTACTTAGGGGTTTGGAGTTGAATAAAAGAGGAGAAGGGGGAAGAAATCCAGTTTGGGGTAAAACGGGCATGAACCGTTAAGAGAGAGAGTCAAGCAGCCCTCGCCGAATCGGGCCTATTCATTTGGATACTTGGAATCAAGCTATGAGGCCACCGCCGTTTGAAAGCTTACTCCCGGGGCTTCATTTTTCACTCAAGAATCTCCTAAATTCAATTCGGGATGGAGGAGATATGGTTGATTGAAGTAGGGCATCACTCCGGTTGGGACCAAATCTGCGCGACTTCATGGAAACGGGCATAACTTTTTCCACAGGAGGAATTTTGATCCAAGGTTTGTGCCATTGGAAAGATAACTTCCGGGGCTTCAATTTGGACACTTGAATGGCCACCATTGGACTTCCCAATCACCCACCGGCCACTTTTCTTCCCGGAAGCCTATTTTTCTTGTCCTGAAAGTAGCTGGCCGGCCAGAAAATCTAGCTGGCCGGCCACCCTTTTTGTGAAATGACCTTTTTGCCCCTTTAAACTAGCCAGCCATGCCCCCCTCCCGAAGGGTGTCCTAGATGTGAATTTTGTTTGCCACTACACCCATGTCCGAGGGTTTGGCCATTTTGGGGGGAAACTTGACTAGTTTCCCCCCCCCCCCTTTTTCCCTCCATTTTTCCACCAATTTTGCCTACATATACACCACCTCAGGTCTGTTTTTAGGGTTAGAAAAAATTGTTGGAGAGTCTTGTATACACATCTCTCTCCCTCTCTACTTCCAAGCTCAAAAACAACCAAGTTCCAACCCATTTCTTCATCACCACCAAGCACCACCACCACTACTCCATTTCTATCATCTTGGGAGGCTTTCCAGCAGCTAAGAGGCAGCAAATTTGGTCCAAGAAGCAACCAAAGATTGGTCTACAAGGGTGAGTGTCACTTCCTCTCTTTTGAGCTCAATTTTTGTATCATTTTTCTACCCTATTTTCTTACTGTTTTGGGATCCAAACCTAACTGAAACTAGGCTCATTTTGAGCCATTATACATGTTTGTTGAAGGGCTCAACCCTGTTTGAGACCCCCATCTTACACTTGTTTCAATACCCTCTTGTATGCCATTATTTTGCATGGTATTTTTAGCATGTGTGTAGTCTGTTTTTGAGCATGATATAAACTGTAGTTAGGCTCATTTTGAGCCCTTCTTCAACATTGAAGAGGGATCAACCTTGTTTGGGACCTCTATGTACCACTTGCTTCATTACCCTTCTTTGGTCCCTATCTTTGCATGCTTTGTTAGCTCATTTTGCTTCTGTTTTTAGGACATGATCAGAACTGAAAATGGCCATATTTTGACCCCCTTGTCATATTCCATTAAGGGTCTTTGGCTGTTTGGTGAATGTTTTGCATACTTCATGTTATAGCCCTTTGGTGGCCTTAATCTTGCATGGCATTTTTAGCATGTTTGTATACTGTTTTGGGGGTTGTCATCTACTGAAAAAAACAGCATATTTTTAGTCCCTCTTCAGTGTTGTAGAAGGGTCTTTTTATGTTTGGGCTTTTCATTTACCACTTGCTTCATCGCCTCCCTTGCGGAGCCATTTTCGTATGTCATTTTAGCCCTATCTATGCTTGCTGTTTGACCATGCTTTGTACTGTAAAAATGCTTGTCTCGGGGCTTCCTTGCTTCTTTATTTTCATGTCATGTTCAAATTATGCATGCTTTGTATAGCCGTAAGCCACTTCATGTAACTAGTTTTGCATTTCGGGAGAGATTCCATGCATCGAGTGTCATTTCGCTTTGTTTCAGGGCTGTTTTGCCTTTCATTTTGCTACTGATTTTTGCATGTTTGCATATCATATTCCATGTCTTTGCCATGTCTCATTAGAGTGGCATTTCGGTGCCTGAGGGTCCGTTCTCGGTTTGCGTGCACGCATTTCGAGGTGTCTTGTTTTCATCTGATGGCCTCCTATGTGAGTGTGGCTGAGGCTCTCTTATGTTGGTATAAGCCCATTATTGCATTGCATATGTCATTTCATCCATAGCATTGTGTATGCTCGGTTGTGTATTACCTCGTGCATCGTGTTTGTCATTTCATAGCATTGCGCATGCTAGGTCGTATATTAGTCGCATTTCATGCATATCATGCATATCGCATTGTGTTCGGGATAGGAGTTAGCGGCACACGAAGCGAATGCGTTCCGTACTCCGAGTGAGCAACGCTCTCAATTCCCAAGTCACCGACACTCCGGATTACCCATGATGGAGTTAGGTTTTGTTGTAGTGTTCATATGCATTCATTCTATATTGAGTTGTGCCATTCGGCTCCTCGGCCATCATGCATCGAGATGCGTGATTGGTGGTACGAGGATCGAGACATGCATATACCTGTGAAAATACATTGCTATGCCCCTTTCTTGCTCTCTGTTGCAGCATATCAAGAATCAGCAGTCTTCCGAGGCTTGGCGCGCTTTTCAAGAAACATTGCAAAACAGAGGCTAATCGGGGCATCGCCGTGGATTTCCGCGCAAAGCAGCCCAAACATGCATCATTTCATCATCCGGAGCAGAATCAAGGCAGTCCCTGGCTTGCATGCCAGCCTTATTTTTCTTAGTTAATTTGTTAATTAATTAGGGATTTGTATATTATTTGGACTGTATATTTTGGACTGTATTATTCTTTTATTCAGGACTGTACATTTATTCGGACCCTCTGCGCGAGGGCAAAATTGTAATAAATGTGGGTGAGTGTGATGTATGTCTTCCAACCCCACATCTTTCTTCCCTTTTATTTACCTGCTTACGATGGTTAGATATAGGGCATATTTCAATTAGCATCTGATGTAATGACATGTTTGCATCTTTCATCTGTTTTGCCCGCACGGGGCCCGGCGCATCATACAACCTGCTTTTTTATTTCAATTCCAAGTGGAGTCCTTGATAGTTGTTGCACCTCATATGCCATGTTCGAATAATAGAACTGCTATAGTTTGCATTTTTGCATGTGTTGCATTAGGCATTTTCTGTATACTTAGGAACCATGCATGGATTTCTAATGAGCTTCTGTTTTGGCTTGGAGTACTCGGTAAGTTTTATGCTTTAGCATCCTTGCATGCGTGTGAGTGACTGCCATGAATAGCATGCTTACCATGAGGCTATGTGCTTATGTGATATAACTGCCTTGAATGCCTGTGGGTGGAGGTTGGGTTATTTGGATTGTGACAATTCATCAAATGTTTGTTTTAAAGCCCACTAGATAGTGGCAAAATCATATTTTCTTAAGCCCACCCGAGGGTGGCAAATCCACGTCTTAGCCTACTTGCGAGTAGCACCATTAAACCATTTTCAAACAAACAAGCATGAACTGTTTTGTTCTAATTCAGGCGACTCAGTCTATACTTGTTTGCTGCGAGCATCACATAGTAACCTAGGCTAATAACCGGAATAAGAGCATACAAGGTTTTCAAAATCAGATATCATGGTTAGTAGAGGCCGGTCTTTGACCGGGCGAGCGGGGGTGCTCACGAAGTGACCTTTCCCAAGTTCTCGAGCCGAGGCAACTTTAGTGATGACGGACACGTGGCCTTTGGCACCGAGTCAGGGTTTCCTAAATTTCCCATTAAAAAATATTTAGGTGCCGACTCTGTATCTGGCAAAGCAGTCCATGTTTGGCACTTCTTTCAAAAAATCTGTTTTCAAAACGATTTTCCAGATTTGGACTCTTTGGTTCAAGATTAAGGACCGTGACATTTGAGTCCTTGAACTGTAGTGCCCCCAATATGAACGGAACAGGACTTAACCCTCCCGGGGCGTTCGGGGACGTCTACAGTTTCTGGCGACTCTGCTGGGGATTTAGAGAACTTGACTCGAACTCATGATATATGGTTTTGACTACACTTGTGTGTTTCTTTGCATTGCATTTGCATTGGTGTGCCTAGGACACCGTGTTTGCCATCTGCTATTCCTGAGCGGTTTGCCGGAGGCTTGTCTTGTCAAGGCATGTCCATAAGGCTGACCGGTTACAGGCTCTGCCAGTATGGGAACACAAACCCCGGTTTTACCGGGGCACCCCTTTTGACCATTCGACCTAGTGCATATCGAAATCCATAGTGACCATTCCAAACTAGGATAGGTTACTTACCCGATATAGGTTGTTTGAAATTGCTGTGTGCGTAGTGAAACCCTAGTTCCTGACAAAATAGGACAGGAAACCCTACCCCAACATAGGGGTGTTTTGGCTCTCACTTGCTTGTTATGTGCTTTAGAGTGCGTCTCTACAGGAATGCATGTATCAGTTTGCAAGTTCGGGCATCAGGCCTGCGGGCACCGGTTCAGTATTTTGGGACTCAGTTTGCAGGACAAAGATTTGGGCAGAAGTCAGTAGAGAGCACACTCATTCAGCTTTGCTCATATTGGTTATGGTGAAATTAAGCTGAGATGCTGTCGGTTTTCTCTTTTGCTAGGTAGTCTTGGAACCATAGCTTCAGAAGGCTCCAATATCCCCCAAGGTTCATCGAACTTGTGCTAATAGACTTTGTTAGGTTAGAGGTTCAGTTCAAGGGCAATCAGTGGCAGGGTAAAAGGGCCAGTCAAGCACAAATCACTAGTTCAGCAGTTACCAGATCAGGGGCCCTTATCCACCCCATCAGTGAACAGTCAGGCTGAGGTCTCAGTTTCTACTGCAGGGATAGATATACCAGTCAGTCAGATGGATCAGCAGAACACGTCAGGGATGGAGGCAATGATGCGTCAAATACAGGAAACTATGAAACTCATGCAAAGAAGACGTCATCAAGCGGAATTTTCCAAGCAGCAGGCTGCAATCATGGCTCAGCAAGCCGAGCTCATCACTAGGTTGCAACAGCAAAGTGGAGCGTCTGCTTCACATCAAGCTCCTCTCCCACTAGGAGCTCCAACACCCGGAGAGAAACCAAATGTCCAGGCAGATACGGACATTCCAACAGGGCCGGCTCCACCCCCAATTTTACCCCAGCTGTCCAAAACACCTACCAATCTACCGGACTCTCCCTTCGAGTTCGAGGTCGACCCTACAGCGTTGAAGTTGAGTAAGCTTGAAAAGTTGTTCAAAAAATCTCAGGGGGTAAAGTCCATCCCGGACATTGAGGACGAGTACACTGACGCAGCTGTAACTCTGCCGGACAGGTTCAAGATGCCTCACATCGACCGTTTTGACGGGTCGGGAGATCCCATGGTCCACCTAAGTTTGTTTTCAGATGTTCTGCGCCCGATGGGCTTGACAAGATTACAGAAGCTCTCCCTTTTTGGCAGAACCCTGTCGGGTATTGCGGCCATCTGGTATGCCAAATTGGAGGATTCAGTGAAACGAAGCTGGGAGGAGATGGCCAAGGCCTTCGTCGCACAATATTCATACAATACCCAAATCGAGATTACAACCCGTGATCTTGAGACAACGAGGCAGGAGCCTAAGGAGAGCTTCTCAGAATTCGTGGCCCACTGGAGGGCCAAGGCCTCAATGATGACCGTTAGGCCAACGGATAAGGATCAGATACGGATGGTTGTGCGCAACCTCCAGCCCAAACTAATGAAGAAAATGATCGTGCTCCCCTTCCTTACCTTTTCAGATTTGCATGAGATGGGAGTACAGATCGAGGATGCTATGAAACAGGGCCTCATTGACCAGGAGAAGGAGCAGCCCAGAGGCGTTACCGCATTTGAATCGACCACCAGTGACGGCCTGCAAGATCTTCCGAAGTGGGCATGGTCGCCACCACCACCCCAAGAGCAGCCACCCCCTTTGTTGGTGCATCCACTTCAAACCCCCGAACTTCAGATTATCTACCCCGAGGCAAGAGGGTTTTCACCCCACTCTATATGTCTTTGTCTAAAGCCCTGGGGGTCCTACTCAGGAAAGGACATCTGAAACCATTAGAGCAACGGCCTCTACCCGATCCTCTCCCTCCAAAGCATGACCCGACTAAGTACTGTGCTTTCCATCAACAAACCGGTCATGACACCGACAGTTGCATCCGTCTCCGCCATGAGATACAAAATTTGATTGACAACGGGGTCATCCGCACCAGGTCCTGCAAAGTCTATCGGCACTTGATCAGTGAACTTGTGGGGGATAATGTGATGTGATCAAGGGATGAACCACCTGCGGGCGGCGTTCAGTTTACTCCAGCTGTGGTGGATGGCATGCTCTGTTTTGAGCAATGTACAAGTGCTGTTAATTTTGCATTCTGACTTGGGTATTGGATCAGTTTTGTTGTTTTCTTTTGAGTCTGTCTTTTTGTTTTGAGTCAGTCTCTTTTGTTTTGGGTTTGTCTTGTTGTATCGAGTCAGTCCTGTTATATAGGAGTCGGGTGATTCCAGGGGTGTTACCTCGGGCGTCACCATTTTGTTTTGCGTTTGTCTTTTCGTTTTGAGTCTGTTTCTGCCAGGGAGCCAGTAATGCCAACAGATTTGAATGAAACAGCAGTGATTTTCACGCTCTCGCGTTTGCTTCTGCCTTGTGCCAGTTATGCCGAAAGTTCTGAATGAGATGGCAGTATTTGACTAAGAGCTGTGTCTTTTCTGTGCCTTGAATTCATTGCATCGACCTAAGTTTTCCAAAAGCTTTTTGAACACTACGGTGAAAATGAAGAGGAAGGAATTCCTCGGGTTTTGCAAAATTTTGATCAATTGAGAGAAAGAGAGGCGTGCTAAGCCCTTAATGAATGGAATCATGCTTGTTAGTGTGAGTACTGGGAAGGATCCTGGCTTGATCCAGATTGGTTCTACTTGTCTTCAAATGACGATTTGTCACTTTCTTAAAAACTTCCAAAAAATGTTTTGCGCGGTCCTGCGAAGACCTGTGTAGAATCGCTCTTGAGATTTTACAGCTTAGGATCGCTCTCAGCCTCAAGACTTGACCCCTCACTTTCAAACCTTGAACTGGGATTCAGAATGTTCAACGGTCAACTACAATGTGAGGCCTGTGTGGCGGTTGAAGCGACCCTCGAACAAGAGGCACCAAAGTCGGATCAAGGAGATCGACCTCATCAAGAAGGTTGCGAAGCCAAATCAGAAGCACCCCTCGAACTAGGGGCAAAAATATCTGATGTGCTCGAAGAGCCGAAGATGGATCCTTCTGCGAATCAATACAAAAGTCATTTTCCTGGATTCAGATGACTTCAGGATCTCAAAACCATTTGGCATGCACCTGTTACACTTTTACCCTTTGAGAGGCTCGCTAGGCCGAAAACCCAGAAGGGCGACCCAAGCAAAAGTTAGAGCAAGAAAAGATATATACGAAAAGCAAAAAAAAAAAGAAAAAGAAGAAAAGAGAAAAAAAAAAGAAAAGCAAAAAAGAAAAAAAAAGAAAAAAGAAAAAGAAAGAAGAAAAGAATTGAAAGAAAAAGAAAAAAAAGCTCATAAGGTCGAAAACCATAGCGCCTTGGCAAAAGTTAGAGCCTAAAAGGGAGAGGTTAATACCCGAGTGTACCTTAGCCCGAACTACGTAAGGCTTGATTCCCATGTTTGGGATACGTAGGCAACTTCATCCTGAAGTCCAGCCGTAAACACTTCAAATTCGATTGTGTCCATGTGATGGTTCTGGTTTTTGTCTTCACTGTATCCGAGAGTCTGGTTGTGTTCGTCGCTCTGAGGACTGACTACAATGCGCTGCGGTGCCATTCAAACAAGGGGCAACTTTCCGTTGCCATTCAACGCGCCGCGGTGCCGTTCAAACAAGAGGCAACTTTCTGTTGCCATTCAATGTGCTGCGGTGCCGTTCAAACAAGGGGCAACTTTCCGTTGCCATGCAGTTCTCTTCAAGCACGAGGCAGTTTTCCTTTGGATCCGAGGTTGTGCATCTCAAGAGTAGGTTTCACGCTCGTTGAGCAAGTGGCCATTTGCAAAAATAGTTTTTGAGAATTTTTACTGTGATTGACTAATTTTCTCGAAAATTGTTCCATCTTTTCCAAAAACTGGACCACTTCTTGGACCCAAAAAAGGAAAATTTTCAATGCTCATAACCTGACTTGCATGATTTCAAATCAAAAATTGAACAAGCATGTTAATCTAACTCTCATGCCGATAAAATTACTTTAGCAAAAGCTCAAAAAAATAAAAAAATGGTCAACATGATGAACTAGGGGCACAGTTGAGTCAGGAGTTCTGTCTTTTCTCCTTTGTCAAAAAACTTGCCAAGAAGGGCACTCTACACGCAAAAAGGCACAAGGCGACAACAAAAAAGGGCGAAAAAGCTCCCTCATCCTCCGAGAACAACGAGGTATCAAGCCCAAGTCTGGCAATTTAATCGAATGGATCAAGATATTCCACTCCCTCATCTGGACACATCGATTCGTCCAAACTCTCCAAGTGAGCATCGTCAACCGATGTCATTTGCAAATTTGCTACACACCGGTTAGCGCAACCTCTCTGTGGGAGGAATTCACTAGCTGTAAGCGGAAGAAAGAGAATCTAGCAGAATGCTAGGGGCACGAGCCCACAACTTGCTGTTTATCCATCAATCACCCAGGGGAGGGATTGAAAAATAAGAGATTGAAGAATAGAGAGATGTGCGATGAGAGGAAAAGTGAGAAAATGGATTTTTCAGAAAAACATAGCTTGAGGGCCGAGTGATGTGAGAACCACAAATAAGAAAATGGTGGGAAACACTACTCGGTGAAATAGGCTCCCTGTGCACGTCTGAGTGTCGTGTCTTTTTGTTTTATCTCGTTTCTTGTTTTGAGTCGTTTCGAGTGTTACTCGATGTATCTAGGTTGTGTGCCTTTTATTTCCTTGTTGAGTCGTTTTGCTGTGTTCAGTCGTAGGCTCAATACCTGGTCGAAAAACTCATCTCTCAATTTCAAAAATAAAATTGTTTTGTGCTCCGAGTGCCGTGCCGTTCTCCACATTTGTGCAAAACAAAATTTGTTCTTTCATAAAACCGCAGGATTCAACTCAGGTCATATGAGAACAGTAGAACCAGGACCTACCTGAAGCTATAATGGTTCCGGACTGCAAAGCAAAAGCAAAAGAGGAAAATGTTGGGCATCTGAGTTTGTTCCAACTTCAGTAGGCTCCGAGATTGTATTCCGTGTGTACCTCTTCAGGTCTTGCCAATGCTCCGAAATATGAGTGTGCCTCTACCTCAAGCTCAAGATCAAGTCTACCTCAAGCCAGAATGGCGATCAGAAGTGCTCTCTCTGAGTACCAGTTCCTTGCCGGGGTCATCTTGGCTGTGTTCACAATGAGTTCCTGGGAGATTAACTGCGACGGTGGAAACTAGAGTTCGAATGGCTGTTGCCTAGAACGCAAAGGTTCGGGATTTCCGAGACTAAAGTCTGGTTTAAATACCCAGAGGCGTGTCCTCGGCTTGAAATCCGTATGGAAGCCCCATAGGTTGAGATAGCGTGTATGCACCTCAATTCTGGATACTGGACCAACCTAGTCTGTCACCCCGTTGGAGAATAGGGAAAGTTGTGAATATGATCAGGAAAACAAGCAGCAGCCGTAGCTCCTACATACAGATGTTGTTACTTGTCAGCATTTCAGAGCCTTTGTACTGTGAGTTCAAGGTAAAGTGTTCGAAGAGCACGAGGGGAGATCCCCGTCAGAGTAGAGCGGTTCACCGCCACTCACCTCAGGAGGTGCTTTCTAAAGCGCCGCTTTGTCCATTTATTGCTTTCCTTAAGCATCATGCATTGTAATGCATTGTACCTATCAAGTTTCTTTCTCAGTCATGCACAATATTGTATGTACGGTTCATCCAAAGAAGTTCCATTTGAGATCATTTATTAGTGTATCAATCACACTTCATTCATTTAGTGTATCAATCACACTTCATTCATTTTGTGTATCTATCACACACATTCTCACTTTTGCGTATCTATCACACACATTCTCACTTTGTGTATCTATCACGCACATATTCACTTTTTGTGTATCCATCGCACACCTTTAGTGTATCAAACACACTTGTTCACTCAGTGCATCTATCACACTTTGTGTTCACCTTTTGTGTATCCATCACACACCTTTAGTGTATCAATCACACTTGTTCACATAGTGCATCTATCACACTTTGTGTTCACCTTTAGTATGTCTATCATACTCTGCTCACTTTGTGTATCAATCATACTATGCTCATTCGTTGCACTGTTATGCACATCTGTCTAGCATTGTTATGCTCATTACTTGCATTGTTATGCACACTTCACCTGCATTGTTATGCACCTTTTCACTTGCAATTATCACTCTTTCTCCTGTGGCGTCACGGCAGGTTAGACCTCTTCGGTTAAAAGCATTTGGAATACGTTCCAATGCTTACACCATTCCTAACACCGATACGTCCCTATGTTTCCCCTTCTTCGGTTAAAAGTGTTCGGAATACGTTCCAATGCTTACACCATTCTGAAACACCGGGATACGTCCCTATGTTTCTCCCTCTTCGGTTAAAAGCGTTCGGAATACGTTCCAATGCTTACACCATTCTGAAACACCGGGCTACGTCCCTATGTTTCTCCCTCTTCGGTTAAAAGTGTTCGGAATACGTTCCAATGCTTACACCATTCTAAAACACCGAGATACGTCCCTATGTTTCTCCCTCTTCGGTTAAAAGAGTTCGAAATACGTTCCAATGCTTACACCATTCTGAAACACCGGGATACGTCCCTATGTTTCTCCCTCTTCGGTTAAAAGTGTTCGGAATACATTCCAATGCTTACACCATTCTGAAACACCGGGATACGTCCCTATGTTTCTCCCTCTTCGGTTAAAAGTGTTTGGAATACGTTCCAATACTTATACCATTCTGAAACACCAGGATACGTCCCTATGTTTCTCCCTCTTCGGTTAAAAGCATTTGGAATACGTTCCAATGCTTACACCATTCCGGAACACTGGGATACGTCCCTATGTTTCCCCTTCTTCAGTTAAAAGTGTTCGGAATACGTTCCAATACTTACACCATTCTGAAACACCGGGATACGTCCCTATGTCTCTCCTTCTTCGGTTAAAAGTGTTCGGAATACGTTCCAATGCTTACACCATTCTGAAACACCGGGATGCGTCCCTATATTTCACATTCCTTACAGAACACCGGGATACGTCCCTATGTTTCACATTCCTTGTAGAACACTGGGATACGTCCCTATGTTTCACATTCCTTGTAGAACACTGGGATACGTCCCTATGTTTCTCCTTCTTTTCTAACCTTTGGGATACGTCCCTAATCTTTGGGATACGTCCCTAATCTCTAGGATACGTCCCTAATACCTGGGATACGTCCCTAACCTTTGGGATACGTCCCTAACCTTCGGGATGCGTCCCTAATCCTCCGGGATACGTCCCTCTGTTCCGCCCTCTTTGGTTAAGAGCATTTGGAATACATTCCAATGCTTAAACCACTCCGAAACACTGGGATAAGTCCTTACGTTTCTCTCTTTGTTCCTTCCTCAGCATTTCATTCGCACTGTCTTACCTGGGATACGTCCCTAACCTTTAGGATGCGTCCCTAACCTTCGGGATGCGTCCCTAACCTTCGGGATGCGTCCCTAATCCTCTGGGATACGTCCCTAATCCTCCGGGATACGTCCCTCTGTTCCGCCCTCTTTGGTTAAGAGCATTTGGAATACATTCCAATGCTTAAACCACTCCGAAACACTGGGATAAGTCCTTACGTTTCTCTCTTTGTTCCTTCCTCAGCATTTCATTCGCACTGTCTTGCGCACCTCACCTGTACTTGTTAGTACATTACATTGTTTTGCATACAAACCGGCTTCGTGTAGCGTGTAAGTCCAATCTTCAAACCGGCTTCGCGTAGCGTATAAGTCCAATCTTCAAACCGGCTTCGTGTAGCGTGTAAGTCCAATTTTCAAACCGGCTTCGCGTAGCGTATAAGTCCAATTATCAAAATCTTTCTGCATATCATTTTGCATCCTGCCCCTGAACTACGCTGGTTTGATTCCTTGCAAAGGGATACGTAGGCAGCCTGCGGGCACAACCATTAAATTATCTATATTTTGTTTGTTTGTCCAAGTCTTCGGCCTTGTCAAAAATGGGTCGTCTCTGGGCTTTGACATTCACTCCCGTCACTTCTTGACTTCCGAGTTCTGTCAAACAGGGGCAATTGTAGACACCCCATTTTTGACCGTCCATAAGACTTCGACGCGACTGATGGTTTACATGGTAGAGAAAGTTGTGTAGGGGAAAGGTGCAATTTCTTCGGCAAAAAGAGAGGAACAAATCCCAACTACACGCCCCATTTTGGACCAAAGCTATTTTGAATGATTTTTAGAACTTAAAACCCTCTCTTTCAAAATATTTTGAAAATAAAGTTTTTACGATGTTCCGAGGCTCGTATTTTGTCAAATATTGCGTTTTTCGGTAAACCGAGCAAGGACAAAGTGGAAATGAATGAAAGAGAGATGAAATCTTTGAAAAATCTTTCAAAACACCTTACTTAGGGGTTTGGAGTTAAAGAAAAGAGGAGAAGGGGGAAGAAATCCAGTTGGGGGTAAAACGGGCATGAACCGTTAAGAGAGAGAGTCGGGCAGCCCTCGCCGAATCGGGCCTATTCATTTGGATACTTGGAATCAAGCTATGAGGCCACCACCGTTTGAAATCTTACTCCCGGGGCTTCATTTTTCACTCAAAAATCTCCTAAATTCAATTCGGGACGGAGGAGATATGGTTGATTGAAGTAGGGCATCACTCCGGTTGGGACCGAATCTGCGCGACTTCACGGAAACGGGCATAAATTTTTCCACAGGAGGAATTTTGATGCAAGGTTTACGCCATTGAAAATCTAACTTCTGGGGCTTCAATTTGGACACTTGAATGGCCACCATTGGACTTCCCAATCACCCACCGGCCACTTTTCTTCCCGGCAGCCTATTTTTCTTGCCCTGAAAGTAGCTGGCCGGCCAGAAAATCTAGCTGGCCGGCCACCCTTTTTGTGAAATGACCTTTTTGCCCCTTTAAACTAGCCGGCCATGCCCCCCTCCCCAAGGGTGTCCTAGATGTGAATTTTGTTTGCCACTACACCCATGTCCGAGGGTTTGGCCATTTTGGGGGGAAACTTGACTAGTTTTCCCCCCCTTTTTTCCCTCCATTTTTCCACCAATTTTGCCTACATATACACCACCTCAGGTCTGTTTTTAGGGTTAGAAAAAATTGTTGGAGAGTCTTGTATACACATCTCTCTCCCTCTCTACTTCCAAGCTCAAAAACAACCAAGTTCCAACCCATTTCTTCATCACCACCAAGCACCACCACCACTACTCCATTTCCAGCATCTTGGGAGGCTTTCCAGAAGCTAAGAGGCAGCAAATTTGGTCCAAGAAGCAACCAAAGATTGGTCTACAAGAGTGAGTGTCACTTCCTCTCTTTTGAGCTCAATTTTTGTATCATTTTTCTACCCTATTTTCTTACTGTTTTGGGATCTGACCCTAACTGAAACTAGGCTCATTTTGAGCCATTATACATGTTTGTTGAAGGGCTCAACCCTTTTTGAGACCCCCATCTTACACTTGTTTCAATACCCTCTTGTATGCCATTATTTTGCATGGTATTTTTAGCATGTGTGTAGTCTGTTTTTGAGCATGATATAAACTGTAGTTAGGCTCATTTTGAGCCCTTATTCAACATTGAAGAAGGGATCAACCTTGTTTGGGACCTCCATGTACCACTTGCTTCATTACCCTTCTTTGGTCCCTATCTTTGCATGCTTTGTTAGCTCATTTTGCTTCTGTTTTTAGGACATGATCAGAACTGAAAATGGCCATATTTTGACCCCCTTGTCATATTCCATTAAGGGTCTTTGGCTTTTTGGTGAATGTTTTGCATACTTCATGCTATAGCCCTTTGGTGGCCTTAATCTTGCATGGCATTTTTAGTATGTTTTTATACTGTTTTGGGGGTTGTCATCTACTGAAAAACAGCATATTTTTAGTCCCTCTTCAGTGTTGTAGAAGGGTCTTTTTATGTTTTGGCTTTTCATTTACCACTTGCTTCATCGCCTCCCTTGCGGAGCCATTTTCGTATGTCATTTTAGCCCTATCTATGCTTGCTGTTTGACCATGCTTTGTACTGTAAAAATTCTTGTCTCAGGGCTTCCTTGCTTCTTTATTTTCATGTCATGTTCAAATTATGCATTCTTTGTATAGCCGTAAGCCACTTCATGTAACTAGTTTTGCATTTCGGGAGAGATTCCATGCATCGGGTGTCATTTCGCTTTGTTTCAGGGCTGTTTTGCCTTTCATTTTGCTACTGATTTTTGCATGTTTGCATATCATATTCCATGTCTTTGCCATGTCTCATTAGAGTGGCATTTCGCACTCGGTTTCTCGTTATGCGGCACGCTGCACGCATTTCGAGGTGTCTTGTTTTCATCTGATGGCCTCCTATGTGAGTGTGGCTGAGGCTCTCTCATGTTGGTATAAGCCCATTATTGCATTGCATATGTCATTTCATCTATAGCATTGTGTATGCTCGGTTGTGTATTACCTCGTGCATCGTGTTTGTCATTTCATAGCATTGCGCATGCTAGGTCGTATATTAGTCGCATTTCATGCATATCATGCATATCGCATTGTGTTCGGGATAGGAGTTAGCCCGGGCACGGGAAACGAGGTACGTTCCGTACTCCGAGTGACGGAACGCGTCTCAATTCCCAAGTCACCGACACTCCGGATTACCCATGATGGAGTTAGGTTTTGTTGTAGTGTTCATATGCATTCATTCTATATTGAGTTGTGCCATTCGGCTCCTCGGCCATCATGCATCGAGATGCGTGATTGGTGGTACGAGGATCGAGACATGCATATATCTGTGAAAATACATTGCTATGCCCCTTTCCTGCTCTCTGTTGCAGCATATCAAGAATCGTGCTTTTAGAGGCTTGGCGCACTTTTCAAGAAACATTGCAAAATAGAGGCTAATCGGGGCATCGCCATGGATTTCCGCGCAAAGCAGCCCAAACATGCATCATTCCATCATCCGGAGCAGAATCAAGGCAGTCCCTAGCTTGCATGCCAGTTTTATTTTTCTTAGTTAATTTGTTAATTAATTAGGGATTTGTATATTATTTGGACTGTATATTTTGGACTGTATTATTCTTTTATTCGAGACTGTACATTTATTCGGACCCTCTGCGCGAGGGCAAAATTGTAATAAGTGTGGGTGAGTGTGATGTATGTCTTCCAACCCCACATCTTTCTTCCCTTTTATTTACCTGCTTACGATGGTTAGATATAGGGCATATTTCAATTAGCATACAAAGATGACAAAGATGTTTGCGTCATTCATCTGTTTTGCACGCACCGGGCTCGGCGCATCATACAAACTGCATTTGTATTTCAATTCCAAGTTGAGTACTTGATAGCTGTTGCATCTCATATGCCATGTTCAGAATAGCCGAGCGTGCTATAGTTTGCATTTTTGCATGTGTTGCATTAGGCATTTTCTGTATACTTAGGAACCATGCATGGATTTCTAATGAGCTTCTGTTTTGGCTTGGAGTACTCAGTAAGTTTTATGCTTTAGCATCCTTGCATGCGTGTGAGTGACTGTCATGAATAGCATGCTTACCATGAGGCTATGTGCTTATGTGATATAACTGCCTTGAATGCTTGTGGGTGGAGGTTGGGTTATTTGGATTGTGACAATTCATCAAATGTTTGTTTTAAAGCCCACTAGATAGTGGCAAAATCATATTTTCTTAAGCCCACCCGAGGGTGGCAAATCCACGTCTTAGCCTACTTGCGAGTAGCACCATCAAACCATTTTCAAACAAACAAGCATGAAATGTTTTGTTCCAATTCAGGCGACTCAGTCTATACTTGTTTGCTGCGAGCATCACATAGTAACCTAGGCTAATAACCGGAATAAGAGCATACAAGGTTTTCAAAATCAGATATCATGGTTAGTAGAGGCCGGTCTTTGACCGGGCGAGCGGGGGTGCTCACGAAGTGACCTTCCCCAAGTTCCCGAGCCGAGGCAACTTTGGTGATGACGGACACGTGGCCTTTGGCACCGAGTCAGGGTTTCCTAAATTTCCCATTAAAAAATATTTAGGTGGCGACTCTGTATCTGGCAAAGCAGTCCATGTTTGGCACTTCTTTCAAAAAATCTGTTTTCAAAACGATTTGCCAGATTTGGACTCTTTGGTTCAAGATTAAGGACCGTGACATTTGAGTCCTTGAACTGTAGTGCCCCCAATATGAACGGAACGGGACTTAACCCTCCCGGGGCGTTCGGGGACGTCTACAACAAGCCAAGCCAACAACAGAATGGAAAGGCAACAAAAGGCAATGCTTCTTTTCAAAGAAGAAATTTCTGAAAAAGCAGAATACGAGCTCCTCAAATACTTCGAATTCTTCCCAGGACACATCTCCCATGTGCAATATTTGTAGCAAAAGGCATCGTGGGGTTTGTTACCGTGTGTCAGGGGCTTGTTTCAAGTGTGGTAAACAAGGGCACATGGCCCGAGATTGTAATCAAAATGGAGGAAAGAAAGCTGCTAGTTCCACTGCATCGATCCCAAAGCCAGGAAACACTTTGTGATCCGCTACTACCGGGGATACCGTGAGACAGGGAAGAGTTTTTGCGCTTGTTCCGGGCGATACATGGAATGCCAATGCAGTTGTCTCAGGTACTATTTCTATATGTAATCACTATACTTTTGTGTTAATTGACTCCGAATCCACACACTCTTTTGTGACATGTGCATTTGCATCTAGACTGAATAGACCCTTAGAACCATTGCCATATCTGCTATGTGTGTCTGCTCCATCTGGGGAATCTGTATTGTGTGAATCTATATACCGATTTTGTGAGATGCGTGTTGAGGATGCTACCCTATATGTGGATTTGTTGCCCTTGAATTTTAGACATTTTGATGTAATTTTGGGCATGGACTGGTTGACCAAATATTGTGCCACCATTGATTGTGTGACAAAACGGGTTGTGTTTAAACCACCCGAACAGAAAGAGATTGTGTTTGTGGGTAATGGGGTAGTGCCTCCACCTTATTTGATATCTGCAATGAAAGCATGTAAACTGATCAGGAAAGGGTGCTAGGGTTATTTGTGCTATGTGTTGTCTAAACAATCTGTGAATGTTGAATTGAATGATATCCCTATTGTTAAAGAATTTCCAGATGTGTTTCTGAATGAATTGGAAGGGAAATTGGTAGACAGGGAGATAGAGTTTACTATTAAAACTGTGCCAGGCACCCAGCCCATTTCTAAGACTCTCTACAGAATGGCTACTGCTGAAATGAAAGAATTGAAAGAACAGTTGCAAGACTTGCTTGACAAGGGGTTTATTCGATCTAGCACTTCGCCTTGGGGTGCACCAGTATTATTTGTGAAAAAGAAGGATGGAACCCTACGCCTGTGCATTGATTATCGGGAATTGAACAAGGTAACAATAAAGAACAAATATCCCCTACCCCATATTGATGATTTATTTGACCAGTTGCGGGGATCACGAGTGTTTTCTAAGATTGACTTGAGATCCGAGTATCATCAGCTGAAAGTTAAGGCAGAGGATGTTGAGAAAACAGCGTTCAGAACAAGATATGGTCATTTTGAGTTTCTTGTTATGCCATTTGGAGTGACTAATGTTCCGGCAGCATTTATGGACCTAATGAACCTAATTTTTAAAACCTACCTTGATGAGTTTGTTGTAGTTTTCATCAATGACATTTTGATATACTCTAAAGATAGAGTTGAACATGAACATCATTTGAGAACTGTTTTACAAATACTTCGGGAAAGAAAATTATTTGCTAAACTAAAGAAATGTGAGTTTTGGTTTGATGAAGTTGTGTTTTTAGGGCATGTGATCAATAAGGAAGGAATTTCAGTGGACCCACAGAAAATAGAGGCGATTGTGAATTGGCATACACCAACCAATGTGACAGAAGTCCGCAGTTTTATGGGCTTAGCTGGGTACTACCGGAGATTTGTGAAGGACTTTTTGAAATTAGCGGTGCCTCTTACCCAATTGACACGTAAAGGGCAGCCGTTTGAATGGAACGACGAAAGGGAAGCCGCCTTTCATGAATTGAAAACGAGATTGACCACGACACCAATTTTGACAATACCTTCAAGTACAGAAAATTTTGTGATTTTCAGTGATGCGTCTTATAAAGGTTTGGGTTGTGTGTTAATGCAGAATGGAAAGGTTATTGCTTACGCCTCCCGATAGTTGAGGCCACACGAGAAGAATTATCCAACGCATGACCTAGAATTGGCCATAGTTGTTTTTGCTCTGAAAATTTGGCAGCATTATTTGTATGGGGCAAAGTGTGAAGTCTACACAGATCACAAGAGCCTGAAATACTTCTTTACGTAGAAAGAGCTGAATATGTGAGAGAGGAGATGGCTTGAACTGATAAAAGACTATGATCTTGAGATTCAGTACCACCCCGGGAAAGCTAATACAGTTGCTGATGCCTTGAGCAGAAAATCAACAGGGAGTATGGCTTGTTTGCTTACTGAACAGAGAGAGATCTTGCAAGATTTTAAGAGGTCTGAAATTGAGGTGGTAATGTGTGAACAGGGAAGATTGATAGCCGCTATTATGGTCGAGCCGGCAATCATTGATGAAATCAAACAGAAATAGAATGAGGATGAATTCCTCAAGAAAGTAATTGATGAATTTGTGACAAGTCCAAAAGCAGAGTTTAACATTGAGAATGAAGTATTGAAATTCCGAAACCGAATATGTGTCCCAGACATTCCGGAACTAAAGAAGAGGGTTTTAGATGAAGCCCACAGATCCGTATTTGCTATGCATCCGGGTAACAATAAAATGTATCGGGATTTAAAACAAACCTATTGGTGGCCTAAAATGAAGAAGGAGATTGCAAAATATGTGTCCAAATGTCTTCAGTGTCAACAGGTTAAAGCTGAACATCATAAACCAGGCAGTCTACTGCAACCTCTCCCTATTCCCGAATGGAAGTGGGAGCATGTGACTATAGATTTCGTTGTTGGCCTACCTCGGAATTCGCGAGGCATGGATTCTATTTGGGCTGTAGTTGATAGACTGACTAAATCTGCACATTTTCTTCCAGTTAAAACCACGTTTAATGCTTATAGATTGGCTACTATTTATGTTGATGAGATTGTCCGTTTACACGGAGTTCCGGTATCCATTGTGTCGGATAGAGATCCAGAATTTGTATCTAGATTGTGGAAGAGTTTGCAGGAAGCTATGGGAACAGAATTGAGGTTCAATACTGCATTCCACCCACAGATAGATGGGCAATCGGAACGAACAATATAGACTTTGGAAGATATGCTTCGGATGTATGCTTTGGATTTTCAGGGGAGTTGGGAAGATTATTTGCCATTTGCAGAATTTGCTTATAATAACAGCTTCCACTCCAGCATCGGTATGGCACCATACAAGGCTTTGTATGGTAGGAGGTGTAGATCACCTATTTGTTGGACAGAGGTCGAGGATAGAGCTTTGCTTGGGCCTAAAATTGTGCAAGACACTTCTGAAAAGATCAAAACCATTCAGCAAAGTCTCAAAACAGCTCAAGACCGACAAAAGAACTATGCAGACGTTCGAAGAAGACCACTTGAGTATGACGTTGGTGACTATGTGTTTATTCGTGTGTCTCCAATGAAAGGCCAAGTCAGGTTTGGAAAGAATGACAAGTTGTTACCCCGTTACATCGGGCCATTCCAAATTCTGGAAAGGCTTGGTCCAGTTGCTTATAGAGTTGCTTTGCCATCGGGATTTGAACAAATTCATAACGTGATTCATGTGTCGATGTTGAGGGGTTACCTCCGAGACCCGTTTCATGTGATCGATTATCACCGAGTAGCTATTGACGAAAATATAGAATATGCCGAATGACCGGAACGAATTGTTGACCGGCAAGTGAAACAATTGAGAAGCAAGTCCATCCCTATGGTGAAAGTGGAATGGAAAGAGCACTATGGGACGGATGCCGCGTGGGAAAAAGAGAAGGAAATACGACTACGCTCTCCATATTTGTTTCCCGAAGAAGGTAAATTAAGTTTGGAGGACCAAACTTCCTAAAGGGGGGAAGACTGTGATACCCCTGTTCCGTAATGCGTTAATTGGTCCTTAATTTGAGTATGATTATGTGTTTAACATGATTTTATGTGCCATTATGTGATAATATGTGGTTTTGAATTTCTATCTGTTCACCGTAGGAATATCTGTTTGATTTTTCTGCTCCGGAAATTAAATTTAAGGCCTTATCGGCCACAAAACTCGAAATTGATTGCGCCAATATGATTGGCATAATTTTTAGAGCCTACAGTGAAATTTAATTGAAAATTGATTCGAGTCAAATTAAATTGATTTAATTAATGGTTTAGTACCCAATTATTTGATATTTATATTTTTTGCTAGTGGGACTTATTTTAAATGGGCATTCTACACTCAATTCCCTTTTTATATTCATTTGGGCAGATTTCAACTCTAAGATAAGAGAGGGGAGGAGAGGCTATAGAAGGAAAAAGGGGAGAGTTGTGCAATTTTGGTTCAAGACTTGAATCTCTTGAAGATCTAGCTCTAGATTTGGCTAGAGCTTGAGTGTTGAAGCTCTTAGGTGAGTGGATTCATGGACTCTTGTTTGTAATTTGTAAGTTCAAAGTTGAAAAATGTTAAAGAACATGAATTGAGTTGGTTTTGTTAAATTTGAAGTCTTACAACACATGCATGTAGGAAATTGTTATGAATTTCCATATTTGAACACAATGTTTGTGTAATTGCTTTGAATATTGCATGTTTGAGCTCAAAGGGGTATGATCCATGTAAATTTGTAGTTGAAGCTCATGTATAATCACCATTGGTATCATCTAAGTTGAGAATGGGAGCTAGACATCACATGCATGTACAATATATGAAGATAGGAGCTTTGAATGCATGAATGTGTATGTTAGAATTGAGTTTGGTGTCAATTTGAGTCGTGCATGTGTTAAATCTTTGAAATTGAGCTCCATGATGATGTGTTTTGGTGTTTATACCATTTTAGTACAAGTATGTGTGGAATTGGAGCTATAAAATGCATGAATTATTAGTTGAAAGTCGAAATGAAGCTCAAGAACACAATCTGGGATTTCTAGAATTTTGATGTCCGCTCCCAATGAACTGCTCAGCGGGAAATATGTGCTCCCAGTACTTTTTGCAGACTTGGTGTCCGCTCAAGCGGGGTAATTCATGCTTAAGCGGGGGAGCTATTTAGACAGGCCTTTCGCTCGAGTGCCCTAATTCACGCTCGAGCGTATTTTTGATGCGACCAGTACTTTTGCAGGCCTTAAGGGTCCGCTCGAGCAGGGAAGTCCATGCTCGAGCGGGGACCCTGTTTTTCTGAAATTTTGTTTACGCACTCTGTGTTCCGTTTTCCGTTCCTTTTCACTTGTAGACACTCTTAGGCATGCATTAAGCATTGTAAATGAGGTAAAGAGATAATAATAAAGCCTAAAAAGGAAAATGTGAATTTAGAACGAGTTAAATTGTTAGTGACCCTTTTGTGTTCATGGAATGTGTAAGGTCGAGCTCCAGGGCAAATTCACAAGCCGATCACTGTGAATAATATCTAAAATACATATTGTTGTGCAATTGCTTACTTCTATGTAAGTTTTGTAAAGTTCATTAATTTTGAATGGTGGACAAAGTTTGACATAACAAGTTTGAAAGGCGTAAATGCCAGTTTGATATGACAAGTTTGAAGTGCTTAAATACCAGTTTGATATAACAAGTTTGAAAGGCTTAAATGCCAGTTTGACATAACAAGTTTGAAAGGCTTAAATGCCAGTTTGATATGACAAGTTTGAAAGGCTTAAATGCCAGTTTGATATGACAAGTTTGAAAGGCTTAAATGCCAGTTTGAAATGAAAAGTTTAAGGGGCCTAAGAGCCAGTTTGATATAGAAGTTTGAAAGGCCTAAAGGCCAGTCTGAAATGAAAGTTTGGAAGGGCCGAAAGGCCGGTCTGATACGAAAGTTTGATAAGGCCAAAAAGGCCAGTCTGATATGAACGTTCGAAAAGGCCAAAGGCCAGTTTGACATGAATGAATTGGGCCAAAGGTCGTCTGATGTATCATGTTCCAATGTATTTTCTTTATTTGATATTATTCACTGGGCTTCCGCTCACGCTTATTCATGTGTTTGTAGATGAGCCAAGAGAGGTCCAGGCCCAGCCCCAGTGAAGTCTGTATGGAACAACCGAGTTTTCGAAAGTCAGCCTATGTGTCTCACGCATGAGACTCGCCTTTGCCTTTTGTTATTTTGTTTTCTGTTGTCACGTTGGCGGAGCCTTTGTATATGTCTGTATATAGTTCATGGGTTGACTTAGTTTTTGGATGATCCTGTATGTACAGAACTTTTTGATACTTTAATTCTGTTGTGAGTTATTAATGTTTATATGTATGACTTGTTTGACATGCCATGTAAGCACAGCTCTAAGGACAAAGTTTTTAAATTGCTTCCGTTTGGCCCCCATTAACTCTGTTAAAATATGTTTGGTTTGGATTGAGGCCGTAGGTAATCTCATGATCACTGGCCGGTTATGTCCTTAACCCACGGGGGCGGGTTCGAGTCATGACACATGGTGTCTCCATAACACCTTTACCAACGGTATAGTTTTTCCCTGTAGCACTTGCTCTCGGGTAACTAATATTTGAATTGGTCGTTCTTCGTAAGAGGCATCCTCATTTACCTCCAAGTCAACCCAATCAAGCACATGAAAAGGGTCGGGTTCATACTTCCTAAGCATAGCTACATGAAATACGTTGTGAACTCCTGAAAGTTACGGCGGTAAAGCTAACCGGAATGCCACTTCCCCAATTTGCTGTAAGATCTCAAAAGGTCCAATGAACCTTGGAGATAATTTACCACTCTTACCAAATCTCATCAAACCCCACCTTGGTGAGATTTTTAGAAACACATGGTCACCAACTTTAAAAGATAAAGGTTGTCTCCTCTTATTGGCATAACTCTTTTGTCGACTTTGAGCCCTAGCTAACCTCTTCCAAGTGAGAACCACTTTCTTGGTTGTCTCTCTAACAATTTCCCGAGACCCGATGCAGTCGTCACCCACTTCAAATTTCAACAAACCGGTGATCTACAAGATCGGCCATACAAGGCCTCAAATGGTGCCATCCTAATACTAGCTTGATAACTATTATTATAGGCAAACTCAACCAACGGTAAGTGCTTCTCCTAAGGCCCCTTAAAATCAAGGACACAAGCTTTAAGCATGTCCTCTAAAATCTAAATGGTACGTTTCGACTGTCCATCGGTTTGAGGATGATAAGCGGTGCTAAGAGTCAACTTAGTTCCCAACACCTCTTGAAGGCTTTGCCATAATCGGGTAGAAAAATGAGGATCCCTATCCGACACAATAGTCACAGGGACTCCATGAAGTCGAACTATCTCTCTAATGTACAACTCTGTCAAGCGTTCAACTGAGTCGCTGGTGCACATCGGAATAAAATTTGTAGACTTAGTCAACCTATCAACAATCACCCAAACGGCGTCATTGCCTCGTTGTGTTCTAGGAAGCCCAACTACAAAATCCATGGTAACACGCTCCCATTTCGACTCGGTTATTAACCCGCTGGTCTCTGATGCTCGGCCTTCACTTGTTGACAAGTAAGGCACTTTGATACAAACACAGCCACATCCTTTTTCATACCTCTCCACCAAAACTGGCGACTAAGATCATGATACATCTTTGTGCCTCCCGGGTGCATCGCAAGGCGCGAATTGCCTTATCTTTCTAAGTTCTGCCCTCTGAGCCGAGCGGGATGGTCCCTCACAAGCAAGGCCACCTGAAATGACTCGGATTTCACCAACTGGCGGAGGGGGATTACCTGGCGGCCGAGGCTGTTGTGGAGGGCGATCATGGCCTTGGTTAGGTTGGGCTGGCTGCCGGGGTGGGGTGCGCCGGCGGTTGTTTCTGAGGGGCTCGGTTCTTTGCCTCTGCTGTGGGCGGGTGTCCGTGAAGCGGCTGAGACGTCCTTGACGTATTAGGGTCTTGACCTAGTCCTTGAGGTTGATGCAGTCATCAGTGTTATGGCCATGGTCCTGGTGGAAATGACAATATTTGGACTGGTCTTTCCGATTGGAAGGGGTCCGTGAAGGTAGGGGCCATTTGAGGGGGTAGTCCCATTGGATCTGGTTGAGGACTTGTTCCATGGGAGAATTAAAAGGGATGTACCGCTCGAACCGACCGGCGGTCGGGCTGGTGTCGACTGGTCAGCACGGGGGGGTTGGTCTGTATAGTGGGGTGTTTGGCTATTATACTGGGTGTTTCTGGGTTCTGAGTCTTTTCTCTTTTCCCTGGGGGTCGGGTTTTTAGCTATGGGATCCTGCCGGGCGGTTAGTGAATCTTCAGCATTCATGTATTTTTGGGCTTTGGAGAGTAGGGCTGCCATGGAGGTCGGGGGGTTTTTGAAGAGGGAGAAGAGGAAATCGGACGATCGTAGCCCAGCCATAAAAGCCGTGAGGATGACCTTGTCATCATTTTTCGCTACTTGCAGGGCTTCGGTGTTGAAGTGGGTAACAAAACTGCGCAGCGACTCCCCCTCGGTCTGACGGATGTTGAGGAGTTGGGTTGCCGGGCGGCGTTGGCGCTGGGCTCCAATGAAATGGCTAAGGAAGGAGTCGTTGATGTGCTGGAAAGTGGAGATAGAGTCTGCTGGTAACTAGCTAAACCACAGTCGAGCTGACCCCTTTAGTGTCACGGGGAAAGCTCTACACGTGATCTCGTCAGGGAAGGCATAAAGGATCATGAGGGTTCGGTAGGTCTCCAAATGGTCGACTGGGTCCATCATACCATCAAAAGAGTCAATGGTGGGAATCTTGAACTTGGCGGGCAGAGGTTTGTCCCGGATGGAGGCAACAAATGGTGAGTTTGCCGTGGTAGAGGGTTTATGCTGAATGTTCTGCATGACCCCTTCGAGTTGGAGCTTCATTGCTCAGAGTTTAGTGTCCCAGAGGGGAATGTTGTCACCATGGTCACCAATGAAATTTGGACATCGCTGGCTTCCTTTAGGGGCTGTGCCCACGGCGGGCGTGGGGTAGAGGTGGTAGATTTATATGTGGAGGAGGAGGTTGCAAACCTTCCAAGTTGGGTGGATAGGGTTGCGGAACAGTATGGCTCGGGGCTCTTTCTTGGTTGGGTGGACTATCTGGAGGTGGTGGAGGAGGCATCGAAAGGTTTCTTTGGAGTAAAGCATTTATCAGGCTTGGTTTTGCTCGGCTATGCGGTTAATGCTGTTGGTAAGCTCTATAAAATACTGCGGTGGGTTGTTTGGATTAGGGGGGTCGGCCTGATGGTCGGTAGCATTATTGTGAGAAGCCATGGATCTAGTCGTGACCATACACTTTGATGGGTAGGAGGAAAAGGTTGTTGGGATAGGGTCTCCAGCGACAATGAGCACAACTGGCGCGCGGAGCAAAGTCTTTCCCACAGACGCGCGCCAACTGATGGTACAGTTTGTCCCAGAGAAGGGGTCGGACAGGTCCAAGCTCCTCAATACCCACGTCCAGCTGATCAAGCCCACCAGATTACCTGCAAACAAGTCCAACAGGGAACGGGGTAGTCCCCCAGTGAACCCTCCGACGAGCAAGTTAGAAGGAGAAGTAGGGTGTAGAGAGAGATTAGAGATAGAAAGCTTAACCTTCTTCTTGTCTTCAACGTTTGCTTATATCCTTTGGTAATCATTTCACTGTCCCTTCCGACCTGCCCTCCTCACCGAAAGTCTATGTTGTAGCTTACCTTGTTCAGGGTAAGGGGGTCATGTTCTGACGGAGAGGTGTTGTCGTAATAAATGTTGTGATGGGCTGCATTAATGGTGATGTGTAGTGGCAATAACTTTGCAGATCTTTGTCTGAATGTCATTGGCTTTTTATGCCATGTTGGATTCCAGCTATTCTGGACCTCACCAGCTGGGTTATGTATTGGGCTCCAAGTAATGGGCTTGGGTTGTTTATAGTGATTCATGGCCTTTATGGGCTTATACACGTCAAGTTCAATAAATAATTGTTGTTAAGTTTGGTGGACGGAAAGTCAAACTATGTGTCAATTTGGTTCCCATAGTTTACATAATGTGTCAATTTGCTCCCTGTCAAAATCGAGCAAATTAAAACATAGGGACCAAATTGACACATTGTGTAGACTTTCTGTCCACCAAACTTAATAACCGTTATTTATTGGACTAAAATGACACAATCTGTTAAATTAAGGCGCAAAATCGAACAAATTGAAATAACAAGGACCAAATTGATATACTGTGTAAACTATAGAGACCATTTGCATAATTTGTCCTTTAAATAGTAAAAATTCACCTCCACTAGTACTAACCACTAGAGACTATGATTACATTAGTATCACTACTAGTAAAATTATTTAAGGAGAAATTTATCAAATAATAAAATGCTAATGTCAATTTTAAGGGGTTGGTTTGTTAGTTAAGATTTGGAATCTAGGAATGTACTCATTTTAAGGTCTTAAGTTTGAAATTTTTGAAGTATAAATAATTTTTTGAATACCGAGTAATAAAAAAGTAAATTATGTTAGCAAAGTTTAGTGATGGATTTTTTTGGTTAATAGGGAAGTTTGTCAAATCAAGTTTTAATTTGTCATAAATTTTTGAATAATACTTGGTTGCTCGAAATTCAGTGGCCCAAATTGGCTCGAAACCCAAAACGGCGTTGTTTTGGGTTTCTTTTTTTTCCCCCTTCTTTTTCTTGCATTCGAATATAGAGAGAGAGAAGGAGAAAAGACGAAGAGAGAAGAGGAAGAGAGAAGGAGAAGAAAATAAGAGGAAGAGAGAAGACGGTGATGGAAGAGAAGGAAGAGGAGGAAGATCTGTGTGTGTATACACAAATCTGTGTATACATACATAGCAAACGGTGATGGCGGCAAATTTGTCGGTGGGTCTCTCGCCTCTATTCTCTCTACTTTTTTTTTTTCTTTTCTAGTGGATCTGGATCTGAATATGAAGTTGTTGATGATTTGTTGATGATTGTTGTCGTTGATGATGATGTTGTGTTGTTGGATTTTTTTTTTTTTTTTTTTTTTTTTTTTTTTTTTTTTTTTTCAGATTCGACAATTTGTTTATTTATTTTTTGTGAATGTTCGTTGTTGTTGATGAATGTATGATGTTGTGTAGTTGAATTTTTTTTTTTTTTCAAATTCCAAAAAATTATGATGTTGTGTTGTTGATGAATGTATTGTTGTTGTTGTTGTTGTTGTGTTGATGAATGCCCTCTTCTTTCTCAGCTTCATCTTCTCTCTCTATGTTCATCTTCTCAGCTTCGTTCTCTCTTTGTGTTCATATTCAAAGAGAAAAGAGCAAAAAATAATAATAATAATAATAATTTCCAAAACGACATTGTTTTGGATTCGGGCCGCTCGAGTCACCTTGGTTTCGAGCTACCAACCAGAACTGTAAATTTTTAGAACTCCAGCTCCAGTACCCCACCCAACATACCATCACCATCAACTTTACCACTGCGTAGGAAGCACACATACCTTTTCAGAGATTACGTACGCTTTGGATACATTGAAAATTATTATTTTAAAAAAATAAAATAAAATATTAATTTTTTTTTATTAAAATAGCATATTTAAAGTTGATAAATATGATAAAATTAAATATTTGATATAAAATGTAAATTAAATAATTAAAAATATAACATATAATAAATATATAAAATTATATATTTTGCGTGTGTTCTTAACATATCATGTCGTGCATTTTTAAAAATTTACATGTCCGCATATTAAGTATCATGTCCATGTGTGTTGTTAAGTTTGACACACTAGGTTGAGACCCAAAAATTAGAAAAATGATTGAGACACCTAATTTATCACCTCTAAAAATCACTTTTAATGATATGTCTAATTAGTGTCAAATTTTAATTTGTCAAACATTTCATCATATAAACTCTAACATTAATGTCACGTTTTTAAAAATGATTTAAGAATGGAAAATTAAGAGAATGTAATATTGTTAAAAAAATTATACAATAAACTTTTGTATTTATGTTATGAATAAAGGCACTCATACAAATGCTCTCAGAATATAACAAGTACACAAACAACTATAAGATCACACATTTGACACAATTTCTTATACACTCAATAACACCCATGTGTAGGGATGTAAATATGGCCCGGCCCACCTGGATCCGGCCTCAAGTTAGCCCATGACAGGTGGTGCGAGCTCCTGTTTTTTTTGGGTCAGGGGTTGAAACGTGAGGCCCAAGCCCAGGCCCAAGCCCACTCAGATTAGGGCCTAGGGTCGCGCCTGGAAGGCTTTTTTTTTTTTTTTCCTCTCAAAAAATAAACGATAAATATATTATGTATATAGATTATTTATGAGGGATAAAAAAACAAAAGAAAAATTGTATTAGAGTATTTTAGTTAAGATTAATGAGATGTTTGGTTATGTTTCATGTGTGGTGATATTTAAATTTAATTATGTATGACTTGTGTTTTTTTGATTATGAACTTATGACTAAAAAAGTATGAAATCATGCAATTTTCTTATTTTGAAATGAATAATTATATATATTTATATCAAAATAAAACTTTCACTATTACAATCATTAAATTAAATAGATAACATTTATTGAATGAATAATTTTTATTTCAAAATGAAATAAAATATGACAAAAATTTATATAATTAAATAAAATAGGTGTAGATTATTGATGATAGCAGAGCAATTGCATCATTATAGGTTTAGTACATCCCAACATGGTAGGCACTTACTAACCTGCCAATCATTTGCATTATACTCTACCTCAATAATATAATACAAAAAAATAATGAAATGAAATAATGAAAAATAAATTGTTGATCAATCATCGGAGGAGGTAAACAAGTCACTCGCATTGCCCGAGGATATGTCATCCAAATCGCTTTGAATTATCTCATTTTCACTATAATTTTATCATCTTGTAAGCGCATGCATATAATCTCTAGATATCATTAGTGCCTCAACCATTTTGGGCAAAAGTCTACTACGGTAATTGCTCAGTACCCGCCGACTGCATTAAAAGCTGTTTTCGAAGCAACTATAGAAATATGAATGGTTAGTATATCAGGGGCCATCTGTGAAAGCACATGCTACATAGTTTCATTTTGTTCCACCAATCCAAAATGTAAATTTTTTTGAAATCATCCACTATTAGGCTTTCTAAATAACATTGTAGTTCAGAACTACTTACGCTTGTATGTTGAGATATTCTTCTACTTTTTATTGCTGAAAAACTTCTTAATCTTCCTTGTCGAGATGAGGCTATTGGTGTAGTGTATAGGTGCATTTGTAGATGCAACTGCCTTGTATTTTTTAAATAATGTTTTGCATGTTTGCATAATAGGGGAAAATTATTTTTGATCAGCGAAAATATGTTTTAAAAATTCCTGTAAATCAATTTCTTTACACCTAGGATAAATTATTATGGTTAAACTTAAAAGATGAGGCAATGGATCAAAGTATTTATCAAAGTTTTCTTACACTGCATAAATAATTGTTACAAATATTCATTACCTATATATTTTACGAAAAATTTATTATTTTTGCTAATATATGTAAAACAAATGGTGAAGTAGGAATATATATATATATAAGAAAATAATTTTGTTGCAGTATCAAAAAAATTTAGAAAATCTTTATATAAGTCGACTTGGCGCCTATGTAGGAGTCAGTACTCCTCCTATTGATGTTGTTACAAAAAATAAATTTATTATTTTTCTTTGTTTACAAGTTCTTTTTAACATATTATACATTGAATTCCACCTATTGTTTATATCTAAAATTAATTTTTTAAATGGCATACCTTTTCGTTGACAAATTTTTTTATATTTTGAAATACGATTACTAAAAGACATAATAGTAACAACCGCATTTTTTTTTTTTATTACTAGTATAAAAGTCTTGTATACATTCATAACTTCTTTAACAATGAAGTTTAAAATATGGGTACAATAATGGACATAAAATATATCACCACTAACAAGTAATTGTAAAGTTGATTTCAAATGGGGTACAATCTGATTGTAATATTTTGTATTATCTAAACTAATGGTAAACATTTTATTTTGCAATGTCCACTCATATAATGCATTTCTTATTTCTACATCAAACGAATGACCAGTGTATAGAATTTTAACTAATTATATGAAATAATACTTTTATTTAATTTCTAATCATTATCAATAAAATGTGCAGTGATACATTGATATTGTAAACCATTATTTGACCACAAATCAGATTATTTGACTACAAATCAGATGTTAAACAAATACTTTCATTCAAATTTTTGAAGATGTCAAATAATTTACTTTTAATATCCTTAAATTTCTTTAAAATCCTGTTTGTAGTAGTATTTCTTGAAAAATTTTGAATTTGTGGTGCAAAAACTTTCGTGAGCCATTTGTATAAAATCGAGGCATTCACTAGTAGTAAAAGATTATTCTTTTTTAATAATATAATCAATTATAGAATTTTGTACACATGTGCGATCATATGAAAATGTTTGCAAATGACCAGTTGATGAAACCCCTAATTGCATTTGATTTCTAATACCAAGTTGTTGACTTTGTAAATGTTTGTTAGTATACCTTTTTAGATGACTAGTACCCGTTGTAGATGCAACACTAAGTAAATGTGCGCAATATTTATATTTTTCTTTAAATGTAATTGTACCATCAAGATTATTTACAAGTATTTTTTCAAAATGATCCCAAACACTACTAGTCGTGCCCCTAGATGATGATCCTGTTGTTGAAAAAGGAAGCTAGCTACATTAGAATGAGAATTAACAAATTCATATTGTGTAATATATGCATCAATATCGACATAAATATTAGAAATATTCAGTGTGTTTGGCTTCAATTTTCCGAATTTAATTTACTGAAAATTGAGTTTTTTTATTACTTATTTATATTTCGTGTTTTTTTTTTTGTTTTTTTTTGTTTTTAGTGAATATTTTTAAAATTTTAAGCAATTTTTTTACTTTGTTAGATGTACCTTACTTAGATTATAGTTATTTTGGTTTTAGACTCGACCTATTTGATATTCTAGATTCAAGTTTCATGGTTCTGTATTGTTATTCTTGTCTATTTCCTCTTTTTCCTCATTGAGTTTGGCTTTTGGGTTGCATTGGTGGAGTTTGAAACAGGTCGGTAGCTTGGTTTTCAAACTTTTGTTGCCCAGAATTTTACTCCTTCGCTCGAACGTTACTTCTTGTTCTCGAGCAGGCATTGTGAAGTCTCAGCACTTTTGCAAGCCTGCAAAACTACTAGAAAGTGTAATATACGCTCAAGCGGTGTTTCTTGCGCTCTAGCGATGGTCTTCTATCTATAAAACTACTAAGAGTGTGTATTCTACGCTCGACCGTCATTTCTTGCGCTCGAATGGTAACGCCCTTTTTCATTGTGTCTTGGTGCTCGAGCGTCACTTCTTGCGCTTGAGCGGTAATCATTTTTGTATCTGGATGCTCGAGCATCACTTCTTGCGCTTGAGCGGACTGTGCGTATATCAGTTCGTAAAAGTCACTTTTTACATCACTTTTTCATCTCTTTCTCTCGCTAAACTTTTCAAAACCCTAAATCCAGAGCCTCTCTCTCTAAAACCTACTTTCTCTTTATAAAAACACTTGGATCTATCCATCTCTCCACCCTACTCCCTTTATTAAAAAAGGAGAGCTCACCTAGAGCTTCATTTTTATCCGATCAAAGTTGAGTTTCGGCGTTGTTGAAGTTCCTTCACTCTCTCAATCATCTTCTAGCTTTGAGGTAAGGATTCTCTACACCTTTTTATGATTTTTAGCTTAGCTATTTGTTTTTTTATAAACAATATTGTGATTTGGAGGATTTTGAACAAACCTAGGGTTTTGGTTTAAAATTCAAAAGATGGATTTTTAAACGGTTGTATTGGAAATGGTTGGGGGAGTGTAAATGAGGTTGAGTTATGAGAAAATTGTTTATTTTGGTACTTGGAATAGACTTTGGAGAAAAAATGTTTTTTGCCCTAAATGTCTCAATGTTTATTTTGTATAAATAAATGAAATTATTGTTGGGAATGTGAAATAGGATGGATATTGATATGGATTGTAGAGTTGAATATGTATTATCGCTCACATCTTGAATTTTGGAAAGTTTATATGTATTGGAGATTTTATATCTGTTTAGAAATATTTGTTTTGGGCTATCGGTGAAGGATAACTATGATTGTTGTAGAAATTGCATGAGGATTAGGTCAATTGAAACAAATTTCTCATCCACGTGCATTGAACATTGTTGCTCATTTAATACATTGCAAATGTATATGAGTTTAATAAAAAGAGGTGAATGTTGGAAAGAGATGTGTATCACCAAATTAAGTTGGCCTGTGTGTCCAGGGTGAAAGTCCCGAAAAATGCACATATACATGGGTACTAGTTCCCATGGACAAAATATCCATAAAATGGTAATAGTAGTGCTTGTATAGGTTACGCTTACATAGGTGCCGTTTGACGGTTTCCCGTCGATGAAATATCCATGAAATGTGGTATCGTTAAGAATTTCCCCTTGTTTTCTATTGTAAAGAATACAAATTAAGAATCCTGATATAAATTGAGTATGGCATGATTTTATGAAATAAATGTAAATCGTTTTATCATGAGCATTGCATATGCATTTCACCCTTATATCTTTGTTAAGATTCATAAATTGTGTTAGATTATCTCTACTAGGATTTAGCTCACCATATGTGGGAAAACATTTGAAGTGCTGATGATATGCCTCTACCAAAGCACTAAGCTTGGGAGGATCTGGAGCAAGAGCTTCTTTTGTTGTGTTTGTTTTGTATAGCCAAGAGCTTTAAATGCATTGGACTTAAAGTCCACTTTTATTGTAACCAAGCCTCGTCTTGGAAATATGTAAGCACCCAGGGCATTTTTATTTGTTTATCTTCCTTTCTCTCTTTTAACTTGCAACATGTACTGTAGATTCAGGGTTAGGCTTTATGAATGTATGATGCATATGTTTCTCTTTTGTTTATTATATTGGATTTAATGGAGGATACCCTTATTATTGTTGTTGTCATATATTGGATATTGTGGATGGATTATTGTAATTATTTCGAGACTTAACAACTTGGTATCGAGGCGTGCAGTCTAAATACTTTGGATATGTAGGAAGTGGTTATCATAACAATGGGTTTATCTCGCTTGTCAGAGATATTTGTGTGTATGGTATACTTATGTGATAACATGCTTATGTGATTATATGGGTATGGGATTAAGTTTCTAGGATATTGATTGGGTCTTCGGGTTTCTAGAAGTCCCATTAGAATAACTTGATCACTACTATTTCTAATGGAACTCTAGCAACGCCAGAGAACGGTCATTATCCAGAATGAAATTCATATGTGTTTATGTGACTATGTGTTTATGTGGAGTGAATTACTATTGTCCCTTTGCATTAGGGGCCAGTGAGTTAGCTTTGGCACATTGTAAATGTGCTAATCTCTTTGTTACCATCATTAGGATGTCAAGACGTGGACGTGGTGGTGGTAGGCATAGTAGGCCTAGAAGGAATGAGGTGCTTTTACTGGATGATATTTCGGCTCAAGATGAAGGAGTTGGTCAGGCCAATGTGGTTGAACCAGTTGGTCATCAGGCCATAGGTGCCTTAGCCCACGAAATAGCCAGAGCATTGTGGGAATCCATGGACATTCTCAGGGCTGAGAATCAAGTCCAGGACTAAGTAGCTGAGGCAAGGCCGTTGTTTTTAAAGAGGGAGTTTTTCCGGTCTAATCCAGACGAGTTTTTAGGTGATCCCAAGGAGCCACTAAAGGCGAACAAATGGCTAGAGCAAATAGTGAAGACGTTCGAGATGCTTGGCATCGAGGACGACGAACTGAGAGTGACCTTGACATCCTTCCAGTTGAAGGGAGATGCGGGTCAGTGGTGGAAGTATGCGTGTCGGCGCATTGAAGTGACTTGGGAGGCATTTGTTAGTGCCTTCTAGGACAAGCTCTTGCCTTCCACTGTTAAGAAGAAGTTAAGGGACCAGTTCTCTAAGTTCAAGCGGTTGAGCACACCGGTGGTCGAGTTTGAGGTTACATTTACTAGCTTGTCAAGGTTTGCACTGGAACTTGTAGCGACTGAAGAGCGCCATTGTTTAAAGTTTGAGAACATGTTGAGGACTAGACTCATGTTCAAGGTGGCCAGTTCAATGGTTAGGGATTATGGACGCCTTGTGGAGGAGACGACTCATCTTGAGACCATGATGCAGATGGAGAAGGAATGAATGAGGGGCTCCAAGAGGGGTTAGGATGTTCAGGGGGACAATAAGAGGCAGAGGGGTTTTACCCCACAGTAGTCCCAGGGAGTGCAATCCAGGTCCACTTTTCCAGTGCCGATTTCGAGTTTTGGAAGAGGTGGTCAGAGAGATGTCACTTGTTTCAAGTGTAGTCAGTTAGGCCACAAGTCTCTAGCTTGCCCACAAAGAGGAGGAGGGCAGCAGTCAGTTCATTTTCGGATCGCTCTCAAAGCTAGACTCAGGGGAGAGGGCAGCCACTCACTTGTTATCAGTGTGGGTAGGCAGGGCACTTGAAGAAGTTTTGCCCTCAGTTCAGTGGCATGCCTGGTACGTCTGGTTCGAGGTAGAATTAGAGCCACCAACCTGTACAGTCAGTTCAGGCCTCAAAGGCCAATCAGGGAGCCTCTTCGGCTCAGTCAGTGCTTTAGGCTTATGCTCCGAGGGGTGAGTAGGTTGAGCAGAGACCTATAGGGCGTGTGTATGCTATTACCGCGCCAAACCTAGTACTAGCGCCTTTGGTAGTGAGAGGTACCTTCTTGTTATGTAATTACATTGCTAATGTGTTGATTGATATGGGTGTATCCCATTCATTTATCTCACATACATTTGCATCGCCTTTGGGGTTAGAATTAGCTCAGTTAGCATCTCTTCTCAGTATAGAGTCACCTATTGGTAGAGAGATTGTTTTGGAGTAAGGGTGTCGGGGTTGTGATATAGAGATTGCCGATCGCCGAGTTCCTTTTGTTTTTGTATTGATTGACATGTCGAGTTTTGATGCTATATTGGGTATGGACTGGTTATCTGCGTATCGGGCTGTTATAGATTGTTACTATCAGAGGGTTACTGTATGTATCTTTGCAGTGATTGTTTTTATTTTATGGGAGACAAAACTAATAGAACTTTATCCCCAGTGTATGATCCTCGTGGGCAGAGTGAGCTTAGTTGTCTTCTTGCAAATTTCTTGGGTAATGAATGTGATGAAGTCCGAGTTGAGTTGTCAAGGGTAGTTTGTGAATACTCGGACGTGTTTCGAGAGGATCTTACTAGTTTACCACCTCCCCGAGAGATCGAGTTTTCTATTGACTTAATGTCTGGCATGACATCGATTTCTATGGCTCCACATAGATTTGCACCTGCTGATTTAAGTGAGTTGAAAATTCAACTCCAAGAGCTACTAGATAAGGGTTTTATCCACCCTAGTACTTCACCTTGGGGAGTACCAACTCTCTTTGCTAAAAAAAAAAGATGGTGCGCTGTGACTTTGTATAAATTACCGGAAGTTGAGTCGGGTAACCATTAAGAACAAGTACCCAATGCCTTATATAGATGATTTGTCTGACTAGTTGAGGGGGTCTTATTGTTTTTCCAAGATAGACTTGAGATTAGGTTATCACCAGTTGAGGGTAAGGGAGGAAGATATCTAGAAAATGACATTCCGTACACGATATGGCCATTATGAGTTCCTATTGATGCCTTTTGGGCTAACCAATCCATCAGTCGTGTTTATGGATTTGATGAACCGAATCTTCTATAAATTCTTAGACCGCTTTGTGGACGACATTTTGATCTACTCACCCTTTCAGGAGGAACACGAAGAATATTTGTTATGAGACCCCTAGCTTTTGTAAACCTTATTAGGTTCCTAAATTTTGAGTTATTATAATAAAGCCCTTGATTTGTTGATTGTTCACAAATTAAACCCTAGAACCGAAAACGCATCACGGACAAACCCATACAAACCCTAATCGACCCAGGAAGCTTAGAAATCATTTCTAACACTCTAATATCAATTATTTAACTCTCAAATTTTAGATTAATCACTTCAAACCTTAACTTCCGGTTTTCACAATTTTCGTTCAGTTATTTACCTTTAAATTCAAAGCAAGATAATACAAATCGAATTATTTTTCCTAACACTAATTTGTTAACTCTACACTTGAAATAGATACTTTAATTGAGCCCAAGCCCTCACATTCTTATTAAATCACAAATTGACCCCAAACAAGTACTATTATATATTTATATATACACTTGTACCCTAAAATCTTTTTTTAACATTATATTTTACAATTTCCAAGATTTGTACACAAAAAATATATATAAAATAAGTCTCTCAACTCATCATTTATGTCTAGCCATCACCATTGTAGGTGTAATGAATGTACTATGAGACAATTTTCCATGATTTAAGAAAGAAAAATCTTTGACTTGGTACAAACTTTTATATACATGTATATAAGCAACTATGTTGGTTTGATTAGGAGGAAAACCCTAACTAGATCATATTTAGGAATCTAATTAAGACCTTTAATCCTTCACTATTCCATTGAATTCAAACTAAATCCAAACTATCTAATCCAATTTCAACCAATGGGCATTTAGAATCTTTTGCACCAAATTCACTAAATAAACAACCCCTCCCCTAGCATTTTACATACAAGAACAACACTTATACACACTATATTCAGCTGAGAGAGAAGAAAGGAAGGAGGGTGAGCTTGGTAGAAGAGAGGAGAGGAAGAAAAAGTTTGCTAGCAATTCCAACAACCCTCAAGTAAGCCACAAACTCTCTCTTCCACTTTCCTTTTTCAAATACATGTTATTAGAAGTTTAAAATGGTATTTTCAGATGTGTTATAATGGTATTCTTGTGTCAAAAATGAAAGGAGTTGAGCCTTGATTGTTCCCTTCTTCTATTTCTCTTAATCGACATAAGACTATACATTTTTTCTTATCAACCTCTCAAAATTTTCAAAGGCACACCTTCACCTTAAATTTCTGAGTTTAATACATATTATTTAGCATGTTTTCATCACAAGATAAGTGGAAAATTTCCCCCAGCTGACCTCTTTTCTCGCCAACTTTCTAATTTCAAGAACTGTGCCAGAAAAATCTATTTTACAGCCACCTTACAAAAATTGTAGAAAAATGTATAAAAATAAGCTGGACCTCCATTTTATGTAAAATCTTTCTTAAGGAGTTATCTTTCAAGGAAAATTGATTTCATTGAAAACGAGTGAGCAGTTTGTGAGAAAATCTGATTTTTGTAACGGTCGACGAATCTGGACAGAGCTGGAGTATTTCTAAAATAATTACAAATCTGGAAAAGCTATTCCATTTCCGAAAAATGTTATGAAAACTGGATAAAATTCCCTACAAACCATAGGAAGGCTGGGCTCTGAAAAAAATCTGAAGTAGCCCTTTTGTGTATAATCTTTAGATAGTACTGAATCCGGAAATTTTGTTTTCATTAGTGTTTTATGCTCATGTGTTCATGAATATGCCTATTAATTTATGATCAGGTCTCGATATGATATTTCATATGTCATAGGTTTATGTATTTTATTTTAATCCTTCGATGGTGCTCACACTTATGCAAATCTGGAAATTATATTCATGTGCAAATTTATTCCCTTAACTACTTGAATATGCCTAGAGCTACTTGTGCCTATCTTCATATGTGAATCTCATGTGTTGTAACCTTATTTCCTTCTATTTGTACTATTTAGTTGTTCAAACTTGTGCAATAAATGTTGTTTCAAGAGCATGTCCTAACTCTGACTTAAATTATCTAACTCAAACGGGAAACTTAATGGGTGGTAATGGGTTACGAATTTTTGGACAAAATTACTAAGATATTGATTGATTGATAGGATGTGTTCTCGATTTGGAAGTTAAAATCTCGCGCAAGTGGTTTTTCGGAACCCTTGAACGGAGCGGTTGTATTCGGATCCTAGGTATTTGGTGTAAGGAGGGATTTGGGCAAGACCCATTATTACCGTCTCTTTTGAGGCCCTGCGGTTGGCACTATGCGGTATATAACCGTTGGTAGGCATTCGAGGTTAGGTCTGCAACAAAGCAGTAAAAGAGGGGGCATACCGAATAATCCGTATCTGATTCTTGTGATTGGGAGGACGAAGTCTCTTTGGAGGATTTGTAGATTTCTAACATCTAACATTGTAATCCTTTATTATTGAATGATTATCATGCTTCATTACTTGCTTGTTATAATTGTGATGGTGTATTGGATTGGGAAAAAAGGATGGGGTGTGTGTGCGTTTACTGGGCATGCAAAGCTCATGGCGTTTCATGCCAGGTATCGAAGAAATGTACAAAGCCAACGAAGAGTCAAAGACATTTGAAGACTTAAGTTTTCTTTAGAGAAAGTTTGGAACCATTTCGCTCATTAGTCTAATTGTGCTTTTATTTATTCTTTTTGGATTGTAATAGTGTAGCACTCGACTTTCTTTGCGCATTCCCTTTCGGAGAGGCTCGAATTGGTCTCCTACAGTTTGGACTCCTATCACGGTTCTGAATCTAATCTCACAAAGTGCAATGTGAGACTGATAAACACCAAAGAGTCCAATCCAATAAATCATTTTGGAAAATCGATTTTGAATCAAATAATGCCAAAACTGGACTGCTTTGCCAAATTACAGAGTTGCCACCTAAATATTTTATTTTTGGAAAAATTAGGAAACCTTGACTCGTGCCAAAGGCCACATGTTCGTCATCACCAAAGCTGCCTCGGCTCGGGAACTTGGGTACTAGAGGGGAAGGTCCTCAAATGAGCACCCTTGCTCGCCCGATCAAAGGATTGACCTCTACTAAGCATGATATGTTGTTTTATAAACACATATGTTCTTATTCCGGTTATTAGTTAACTTCCTATGTGATGTGCACAGCATACAAGTATAGACTAAGTTACAAGATTTGGAACAATCAACTCAAGTTGGTTTTCGAAAATGGTTTGAAATGCCACTCTCAAGTGGGCTAAAACACGGATTTGCCATCAAACATGATGGGCTTGAAACATGATTTTGCCACTTTGCAAAGTGGGCTTAAAACTCACATTTATCAAATTGTTCCAATTCAAGTAACAAAGCCTTCATCCACAGGCATTCATGCAGTTAAGCATTTAAGCAAATAGCCTCATGGTAAGCATGCTGTCATGGCAACACTCACACTCATCCAAGTATGCTAAAGCGTAAAGACTTACAGTGTACTCCGAGCCAAAACAAAAGCTAGTTAGAAATGTACATAATCCTAACTATACAAAATGCCTAATGCAACACATGCAATAATGCAACTAAGTAGGCTCGGCTATCTAATCATGGCATATGAATGCAACAATTCGATAACATGCTTTGAAACACGTATTCAAACAGGTATTGAAATACAATGTAGTTTGAATGATGTGCCGAGCCCGGTGCATGCAAGATAGATGAATGATGCACGCATGTGAGCATAAGGTATGCTAATCAACACGTGCCCTAATCTAATCATCGAAAGCAGTTAAATAAAAGCGAGAAAGACGTGGGGTTGGAAGACATGCAACACACATGCACACTTATTACAACATTGCGCCCTCGCGAAGGAGGGTCCGAATAAATAATAGCTAACTAGCTACGCTACGCTAAGCTAAGCTAATTATTACAAACCAACTAATTAATTATTCTAGCTAATTAATTACAACACAATTGAAATTGAATAACTAACTAGCTGCACAAACTAAGCAAGTACAATACTCGAATCAAATAATTAGCTACAACTAACTAATTAAAGCAAGTAAAGTGGCCTCGCGGGTGAGGGAGACATGCATGCTCGGCTGGCTTCCTCCTGAAAATCCATTGCCTTGCCTTTGGTTGTCTCTATTTGCACTTGCCTTGATTTTTGAACACTGTACAAACTTCCAGACTACTTCTGCTCCAACTCAGGAACACCTTTGAACAACTTTTCTTTTCTGGCCGGTCGGCCACAGGAAGTGGTTGTCGACCACCACCACTAGTCGGTCGGCTACCTCAGGTGGTTAGTCGGCTAGCCCTTTTTCCAGACTTCTGTTTTTGCTGCAACAGAGAACAACAGAGGCAAATCAAGACATTTTGCAAGAAATATATGTACTGCCACTATCCTTATCATTTCTTAAGCTCAAAGGAGTGTGGCACTTGGCACTCAAGCTATCAATCAAACATCTCAATGCATGATGGCCAAAGGACCAAGCTTGTACAAGCTTAATGAGTGCACACATAAGACTCAAATGGCCACCACCCTATCATGCATGATCAAGGGTGTTGGCGACCAAGAAACGTGACACATTTCATCACTTTGAGTATGAAACGTCCCACATTTCTTGTGTTTGGATTAACGTCCGATCCAAACACATGCAACGCAACACAAGTGCTTATCTTGTTTATGTTTTACTTGGTTCAATTCTTGTTTAAACATTTTAAATTACCGATTAATCCTTTAACCAATTAAGTTCAATGTGAAAGTCCTCTAATTGGAAAGATGGCCTAAGCCACAAGTGTCTTGAGCATGAGAGAGGTCTCATGTTGTTGGTTAGTAGAAACCCTCAAGAGAGGATTAAAACCATTAGGCATGAATACCTCAATTTCATGCTCAAGCCAACAAGGGGCTCAAGACCACTTTCAAAAGAAAATTCAAAAGTGAAGAACAAAGGGAGGTTGCAGACTTTCAGTGTTGATATGGCATGCTAAAGACTTTAAATCATGCAAGCAATACATGCAAGACATGTTCAAAAGCCAAAATCTACAAACTAGTGAAGAGCACAACACTAGAGGCATGCAATATCAAGCTTAAATGACTAAACCAGCTTCAGATAAAGCTTAAACATGCCAAAACAATGGCCTAAACATGCTAAAATTTAGGCACCAAAGGCAAGAAAATTATGCGCATATGTTGGCTCGCAAGCAAGACACAAAGCACAACTCTCAAAAACAATGAAAGAATGACATATGTGAGAGTGTGATAGAGGTTTATACACTAAAATCACATGCTAAATGATGCTATGGCATGCAAACAACACAAGCAAAGCATGTTGGAGGCCTTAAAACACAAAGCTATTGAAGGCCTTTGCACTATAGCTATACAAAACATGAGTCATATGACCAAGACCACCCAAAATAGAGTTAAATCATGTTAAATCAGTAGCTAAAACATGCCTTAATTAAGCTACAAAAGGGTAGAAAAACATGCTCACATGTTAGGGCATCAACACTTGCAAACAAGACACAAGGAGGGGGAGGCCACCCCTCCTATTTGAGACCTCAAAACCAAGTTTTTGCCACTGAAATTCCCCTGGAATTCAATGGTTAAAAATCCAAAAAAAGTTGCTTCAAAATGCTTTGAAAGATAGCACAAAACTTAGCAAACAAGCTACAAAAGATGGTGGACCACCCCTAACTCCAAAAAGGATTTAAACCACCATTTTTAAACCTTAAAAAAAGAGGTTTTTGTAGTTGAAAAGTAGGCCAAAAACAGCATGCAAAGGTGGCCAAACAAGTGTGCAAAAATAAGCTTAAGGAAGGTAAGTCTTATACCTTTGAAGCACAGCACTTACACAGCCACTATCTGAGCCAAAACTAGCCTTTAGCAGCCCAAAATAGGTTCCAAGGGACCTCAGCCCAAAGATATGCAACTTTGATGAAGGATGTCTAGGTAAAGGAGGAGTGTATCTCTACTTCCATGCACACCCTCTTCTTGTATGCACAAAAGGGCAAGAGAGAGAGGATTTTTAGAGAGAGAGGCTTCCAAAATTTTCTAACCTTTCAAACCATAGAGAATGGCCTCCATATATAGCAAAAATACAAGCCTTGGTCAAAATATCTGAATTGGGACAGCTGGAGCTTGTGTAGAACAGTTGGAGGGAAAAGATCTGCAAAATATCCGAGTTTGGGACATTGGTGGCCGACCGGCCACTTGCAGTAGCCGACCAACTACTTTTCTAGCTGACAAGAATCCCTTTTGGATGACATATGGCCGACAAAGGCCATTTGTGGCCGACACATGGCTGACAAGCTTCATTGGTGGGCAAAAACTAGTTTCTGACCCCAACTTCAATTAGGAATATCTCATTCACCTGAACTCCTTTGTAGGTCATTCTTAAGCCAAAATTGAAGCCCCAAAAGTATTCTTTCCAATGGTGGCAGCCTCACATAAAAATTCCAAGTGTGCTAAGAGATATCCCTCTTTTAGTGAAGACTGCTCAGTTTCGGTCTAAACAGATTGATGGCTGACTTCAACCAGCCATATCTCTCTCATCCAGCCTTAGCTTGCGGAGATTCTTTAGTGCAAAATGAAGCCCCAGAAGTGCACTTTCCAATGGTGTGGGCCTCATAGTTGAAATCCAAGTGTACAAATGGATAGGCCCGATTTAGCGAGGGCTGCTCAGCTCTCTCTTAACGATTCATGCCCATCTTCTTTCCCAACTTGGTTTCTTCCCTCTCCTCTTCTTTTCTTCAACTCCAAACCTCTAAACAAGATGTTTTAAAGATTTGTTTCAAAGATTTCACCTCTTCTTCATTTATTCCACTTTGTCCTTGCTTGGTTTACCGAAAAGCGCAACATTTAACGAAATTTGAGCCTCAGAACATCGTAGAGAAATTTTCAAAAATATTTTGAAAGAGAGGGTTTTAAGGTCTCAAAATCATTTTGATCAAAAATATTTGGCCAAAAAATGGGGTGTAAGATTGGGATTTGACTCTCTCTCTCTCATTGCCAAAGAAATCGAACCTTTACACTGCACACCTTTCATCACCAAGTAAGCAATTAGTAGCGCCCATGTCTTAAGGGCTATAAAAAATGGGGTGTCTACAAATAGTAATGGAACTCGTTTTGTAAATTTAAAATTTGAGATGCTGTAATTATTATTTACCTTGTAATCCTATGCCTATCTCTACGTTGCTTATGAGACCTTGCATCAATGCCTTTTAAGATCTGTCAAAAGGGTAGTGCGCTACCTAAGAAAGATGGACTTAGAAGGGAGTCTAACTTGACTCCTCCTGCGATCTGGAATCTTACTCGATTATTGGCCATAGGACTCATTAGTGCCGTTTCCTAGACTCCTAACCTTAGATAAACCCTGTATTTAATTGATAATATATTCTCTAAGGTTTGTGATTTTTAGGGCGTCACAACTTGGTATCAGAGCCTAGGTTCAACCTTCAATCCACGTAACCCGATTTGCGACTCTAGTTACTTTTTCCCATACACTAGTGTATTATTATTAAAACAAAAAAAAAAAAACTTAAAAGAAAACTAATAATGGATTCCCTCTCCTTGACATAGGATGGCTAGTGACCCATCAAACGTCTGGTACTATGACCACTAGGGCTATTATCATTTCCAAGAAGACCAACACATTAAACTCCTTGATCCATAAGTTTACGACCAATGGTGTAAAAGAACGGGGAAGGAAAAATTGATCGAGGAAGTAAGGAAAGTGGAGGAAGCATGCCCCTATCTCACCCCTAAACAAAAGAGAGCTATAATTCGACGCCAACTCAAAAGTCAGTATCGGGCTCTGAAGCATGCACTTGAGCTTGAGAAGGATAACGAAAAATTTCTAGAAGCAATTTTCGAGGCACTTCAGAATGGGCTTGGGTTTTTCTCACATTCCACAATTCGGGAGCGGAACTTTTATCCAGAGTTCTTACTCAAACCAGAATCCCACCCAATTGGACCAGCAGAGATCCCCCCGAAAGTCAAAGAGCAACAGGCGTGTTGGGGTCAATGTTCCTCACACTAGGGCAAGAAGTTGACTCATTCCAAGACCTTGACTGATGTAGTAGCAACCAGGGTTAGAGTTGTAATTCGTAATCTCTAAACTGTTGTAAACGTATGTGTCAATATAGGTGTAGTACGATCTAGTATAACTCTAAGAATAGTAGTAGGAAGTATGGCAGCCACACTTGCACTATCAAGATGTAACCTTTTGTAATGAAGCCTACTACCTTTTGTAATGGCACCTACTATTATATATGAAGTAGTATTGTGTTTTTCTCTAAATTTGTTATCTATTAGTTGATCTTATTGTTTCAAACACCCTAGGATAACTCTAACTTAAGATTAGTTGATTACCCTTTTGGCATCCATAATTAGACTCCGGCTTATGCCTTACTACATACTATAAATATAGAAATGGTGGACTACACTTGAGCCCAATGCAATAGGAAAATGGTGTTGGGAACTCAAAATTTTGAGAATGAACTAATGCTTTCGTATCTCGAGGGTCAAATTTTGAAAGGATTAGAACACCTAAGAGGAAACAGACAAGATGGTAGGACTCACTTCTTTTTAGAGTTTAGGGGACAAAAATAACCCAAGTTTACAGGAGTATTAGATTCAAGGACGGTAGGAAGCTGGCTTCAGCAAATTGAGAAAATACTAGATACAATGGTAGTAACAGAGCATACTGACAGAATTAATCTAGCTGGATATGAACTGGGAGGGGAAGCAGACCATTGGTGGACCTTAATCAAGGAATCTAGGGACATCACAATGATGAAATAGGCGCAGTTTAGAAACCTGTTCTTAAAAAAAGTATCTTTCGGACGCAATCAAACAGGAAAGGATTCGATAATTTCAGAAGCTAGAGCAAGACACAATAACTCAATATGTAGTAAATGCTGAAGAAAAGGCGAGAAGATTCGAGTGGGGCCTAGACCTTATAATTAGAGAAAGGGTCTTACCTCAATGACTCCAAACATATGATAAAGTAGTAGACACTGCCTTAGATAGGAAAGTAGCTGACACAAGGAGGATTTGGAACAAAAGTAAAGAGAGTCAATCATTTGTAGGACCCCGAAGAAACCAGAAGGGAAATGTGGCACAAAGGAAAGAGTTATTATAGCTCATTATCGGGTTTGGAATTGGAGTCGTTATCACTTGTTTTCGAGTTTGACTTCGAATCATTGTTGCTTGTAAATGAGTTTGATTCTTCCGTTATAGTTTCCCATGTAGAAAAGAGCTTGAAAAGCTCATTTCTCGAGTAAAGTCATGCTTGTAATTCTTTATTACTTTGAACTTAGTGGACGTAATCATCATCTTTGGACAAAAAGGAAGAAAAGATAAGAAAATAGAAAAGTAATGTAAAAAGGGCTAGTAAAATTGAAGTAAAAGTGAAAAAAAGATAATAAAATTTGGTTAGGTTCAATCGAACGTTATATTGAACCTATTGCATCTTGAATCATCGAATACTATTTCTATAACGCCCCCAAAATAATACAAACAATCCAATACATAAGAGAAGTGAACATAATGGGATTGATATCATTTCATTCATCAGAGTTCGTAATACAAAAGATATTACATGCATTATACATTCATAAATGTTCATCCTGAATCTATAACATGTAACATTAGTTAATAACAACAAAAGAAATGCACTATGGGCTTACATTTTTCCAAGATAACACTTGGTTACAACAAAAGAGAGTCCTATGCTCTATACATGTTAAGCCCTCGGCTTGAATAAACATTTAAACATAAAACAACAAAATAGAGCCTCAAGCTCCTAAGTCCTCCCAAGCTATGTCCTAGAAAGAAGCATGTCACCGGTACCTAAAAAATGGTTTCCCAAGTAGGGTGAGCCAAAGCCCAGTAGAAACAGTCTAATACAATGTATGAAGTTTAACTAAGATATAAGTGTCAGATAAATGTTCAATATTCATGATCAACTTACATTCTTTCCATAACCATTCAATACTAATGTTCATACCTCAATCCATTCACCTTTATTCATTTTGAGTTAATTCAATTCATTCCAACTCATATGGAAAATATACATAATTTTTCAAATGATCCAACTGAGAGTACAACTCAGTTGTTCTCTATCCACATAACCATCATACAAACACTTCAACCTTGCCATTTTACGGAAATTTTGTCCACAGGATCGGCATCCATGTATTCATAAGATTTCGGGACTTTTACCCTGGACACTCCGGCCAACTTAATTCTCAATGGAGTCCATCCCCTATCTCTTCCCAAACGATGGAGTACATCCCTTTTCTTTTCCCAAAACATTATACATTTACAATGTATTTAAATTCATCGTCATATACAATGACTATCCATAACACATATTCAATGCCTTAGTCACACTGTCATATTCAATGACAACTTAAATGATTAGTTTCAATTCACCTAATCATCATGTAATTTCTACAACAATCATAGCTATCCTCCACCAATAGCGCAATATAGATATTTTTAAACAGATATTCAATCTTTATAACAGATAATTTATCAAATTTTCCATGAATGAGTGATTAAACAAATCTAACTACACCATTTATTTAGACCTTTTCCCAATTTCACATTTCTCACATCAATTTCATTATTTGTACAAATAATATTCAAAACACATTTAGAGTAAATCTCCCCTCTATTCAAATATTAATCCAAAGGCTAAAATTTACCATTTTAACACAAGATTTCCTCATATTCAAAACTCCATAGTCATCTATGGAATACAATATAGAAACCCCTATTTCAATTTGAGAACAAACCCTAAGTTTACCCAAAAACTCCCAAGATTTCCACCATTTATACATAACCACAAATAACTAGGTTAAAACTCATACTAAAGGATAGAATATCCCTATCTCAAAAAGAGAAGATGAGCCAAGCAAAACAGAAACCCCAAAAGTGCCAAAATCCAACTCTAATCGGTTCAAAGAGAAGATCTTAAGAAGCTCTACCTTTTTATCAAAGGGAGTAGAGTTGAGAGATCAAAGGATCTAGGCCAAAATGTAGAGAGAGAAAGAGAGAGGCTCTCAACTTTAGGGTTTTGGCCTGTTGCAAACACAACCATAATAACCCAAAGGCCAATTTCAAAGGTATACAAGGGAAGAAAGAGATAGACAACAATATGAAAGCATTAAACCAGAGCCCGGAACATCACAAGAGTTGGGTAAAAATTAGGATCGCTATAACCTCCCCCCTTAAAGAATTTCGTTCCCGAAATTTACAATTTAAGTTTCAAAATCAAGTTTAGCCAACTTCCAAAATGATTACAAATTAATACTCAACACCATGACCCATTTACCGGTCATTCAATCCCTTCACAAAATGAACAATTCCACAATATACGTCTCCCGAAATTTAACCAATTTCAATACGTATATCTTATATTTCCAAAACATATTCAATGTTTATAATATATTTGCATTTTCGAAACTTAAACAACATATACAATGTCTTTATACTTCATACACAAACCAAAATCTCAACATACAATCAAACATCAACAAATAAGTCTGGATATTTCTCGCGGACTTCCAATTCACGCTCTCAAGTTGCTTCCTCAACCCCGTGATGTTTCCACAATACTTTGACCAAGGAAATTGTCTTGCCTCGCAGGACTTGGTCTCGTCTATCCAAGACTCTCACCAGTCTCTCCTCATACGAGGCATCCTCATCTACTTTCAAATCAGTCCAATCCAACACGTGTGATGGATTTGGCTCATACTTCTGAAGCATACTAATATGAAGCACATCATGCACTCTAGAAAGTTGTGGTGGCAACGCCAAATGATAGGCAACCTCCCCAATCCGTTCAAGGATCTCAAAAGGGCCAATAAATCGAGGGAATAACTTCCCACTCTTCCCAAATCTCATCAAACCCCGCCTAGGGAATATTTTCAAAATGACGTGATCACCCACCTCAAAAGACAAGGGTCTCCTTCTACGGTCGGCGTAACATTTTCGGCGGCTCAGGTCATGATACATCATTGTGCCTCCCGAATGCACCGCAAGACGTGAATGATGAAACTATCGGAGTACTTCCTCTTGGTGAGACTCTGGCACAAACAAACAATCACGATATCTCACACTCTGGCCGAGATACACAGTCAAGCCCTTCTCTACCTTCTCACTAGAGACCTTCTCCCGGAGGGACTCTACCTCAAGGTCACCCATTTGCGCTTCTAACACTTTCGGTTCACAAGTGTAGGTTGTGCAACTTCTGAAAAACAAGGCATGATTCGATGGACTCACCAAGATGCAAGTCAAACTCCCCAAGAGTATTTCCCATTCTTGGATGGTAATACAAGCCACACTACTAATAGACTTCCTACTCAGGGCATCGGCCACAACGTTGGCCTTCCCCGGATGGTAATGCAACTCAAAATCATAATCCTTTGTGAACTTCATCCACCTTCTTTGCCTCAAATTCAAGTCATACGTATGTAGCAGATACTTGAACTCTTATGATCAGAAAACACCTCAAATTTCTCACCATATAGATAATGCCTCAAGATTTTCAAGGCAAAAATCACTGCCTCTAACTCTAAGTCGTGAGTAAGGTAGTTTCTCTCGTAGGTTTTCAACTGCCGTGAGCCATAGGCTATTACTTTGCCCTCTTGCATCAAAACACAGCCCAAAGCTTCCTGTGAAGGATCACAATACACTGAATAGCCCAGACCCCTCCCCGGAATGATCAAAACTAGAGTAGTGGTAAGTCTAATCTTAAGCTCTTGGAACGACTTTTCACAAGTCTCATTCCACACAAATTTGATTCATTTCCTCGTCAGCCTAGTCAAAGGTGAGGCTAATCTCGTGAAGTCCTTTGCAAACCGCCGGTAATACTCGGCTAACCCCAGAAAACTATGGATCTCAAAGGCATTCTTAGGCTATGCCCAATCTTGCACCGCCTCTCTCTTGGATGAATCTACAATCACCCCTTCCCCGGATATCACATGGCCTAAGAACTTAACTTCCCTTAGCTAGAACTCACATTTCCCAAATTTAGCATATAGCTGGTGGGCTCTAAGTATTTCAAGCACTACTCGCAAGTGCTCCTCATGTTCCTTCTCATAAGGTGAGTAAATCAAGATGTTGTCCATAAATACGACCACAAAACGGTCTAAGAACTCTCGGAAGATTCGGTTCATCAAATCCATAAACATAGCTGAGGCATTGGTTAGCCCAAAAGGCATCACTAGGAACTCATAATGGCCATACCGCGTACGAAATGCCGTCTTTGGGATATCCTCCTCCTTTACCCTCAACTGGTGGTAACCCGATCTCAGATCTATCTTAGAGAAACAATGAGACCCTTTCAACTAATCAAACAGGTTATCTATACGTGACATTGGATACTTGTTCTTAACAGTAACCCGGTTCAACTTCCAGTAATCAATACAAAGTCGCAACGCTCCATCTTTCTTTTTAGTGAAGAGAGCCGGTGATCCCCAAGGTGATGTACTAGGGCGGATAAAAACAATTCCTGGAGTTGAATCTTCAACTCACTCAACTCAGCTGGTGCAAACAGATATGGTGTCATGCCAGGCACTAAATCAATAGAGAACTCTATCTCCCGATGAAGTGGTAAACTAGAAAGATCATCGGGATAGACATCTGGATACTCACAAATCACCCTTGGCAACTCAACCCGAATTTCATCACACTCATCACTCTGAAAGCTGGCAAGAAGACTACTAAGCTCACTTTGCTACGCAGATCATATACCGGGGATAAGACTTTATCTACCCGGTCTCCCAAGAAATAAAAACAATCCCCATTTGAGGTACATACAGTAACCCTCTGGCGGTAACAATCTATAACAGCCCGGTATGACGATAACCAGTCCACACCCAAAATAACATCAAACCAGTCATATCAAGTAAAATAAATGCAAATGGAAGTCAACGACTAGTGACCTCTATGTCACAACCCCGACACCCCTGTTTCAAAATAACCTCACCACCAATAGGTGACTCTACACAAATAGGAGATGCTAACTGTGCCAACTCTAAACCCAAAATCGATGCAAATGTAGGCGAAATAAATGAATGGGATGCACTCGTATCAATCAACACACTAGCAACTAAATTGCAAAACAAGAAGATACCTCTCACGACAGATGGAGCTGGTACAAGATCTGGCGTGGTAACAACATACACATGCCCTATTGGCCTCTGATCTACCTGCTCACCCTTCAAAGCATAGCCCTGCTGCACAGATTGAGCCGAAGAGGCTCCCTAATTGGCCCTCGAGGCCTGTGCTGACTGTGCAGGCTGGTGACTCTGTATCTGTCTCGAACCAAATGCACCAGGTATGCCACCCAACTGTGGGCAAAACCTCTTCAGGTGCCCTGCCTGCCTACATTGATTACAAGTGAGTGGCTGGCCTCTCCCTTGACCTTGGCCACGAGCAGGCTAAGAACGATCTTTGCTTTCATGCCCTTCTCCTCTCTGCGAGCAAGCTGGAGACTTGTGGCCCAACTGATCACATTTAAAACAAGTCACATCACCTTGACCACCTCTTCTAGAACCCAAACTCGGCACTAGAAAGGTAGATCTCGATTATGCTTCCTGAGATTGCTGAGGGTTAGAACCCCTCTGCCTCTTGTTGTTCCCCTGATTATCCTAGCTCCTCCTAGAGCCCCTTATTCTCTCCTCCTCTGTGTGCATGATAGTCTCAAGATGGGCTGCAGCCTCCACAAGATGCCCATAATCTCTAATCATGGACCCGGCAACTCTAAACATGAGCCTGGTCCTCAGTCTCTTTTTGAACTCCAAACAACGGCGATCCTCAGTCGCCACTAACTCCGGTGCAAACCTCGACAAACTAGTGAATGTGGCCTTAAACTCAGCCATCGGTGTGTTCAACTGTTTAAGATGAGAAAACTTGTCCCTCAACTTCTCCCTTACTATAGTAGGTAAGTACTTGTTCTGGAAGGCGTCGACAAAAGCCTTCCAAGTCTCTCCAATGCGCCATTGCGCATACTTCCACCATTGACCCGTGTCTCCCTTTAGTTGGAAGGACACCAAGGTCACTCTCAAACCCCCGTCTTCAATGCCGATCATCTCAAACGTCTTCACCATCTGTTCTAGCCACTCATCAGCCTTTAGTGGCTCCTTGGGATCACCCAAAAACTCATCTGGATTTGACCAGAAGAACTCTCTTTTAAGAAAGAACGGCCCTACCTCAGCTACATAGGCCTGGACTTGATTCTCAGCCCTAAGAATGTCCATAGATTCCCTCGGTGCTCCTGCCATTTCACGGGCTAAGGCGCCCATGGCCTGTTGACCAACCGGTTCAGCTACATTGGCCTGACCAACTCTCTCCTCCAGTGTTGGAATTTCATTTGGTATAGGCATCTCGCGTCTACCATGCCTACCACTACCACGTCCACGTCCTGACATCCTAATGAAGGTAGCAAACGAGATTAGCACATTCATAAACGTGCCGAAACTAACTCACTCACGTCCTAATACGGTGGACAACAGTAATTCACTCCACATAAGCACGTAATCACATAAATGTCTACGAATTTCACTTCCAAAAAATGACCGTCTCGCGGCGTTGCTAGAGTTCCAGTTAGAATTGGCAGTGATCAAGTGCCTTTCCAACAGGACTCCCAGAACCAAACTACATAAGGCTTGATTTCTATCTTTGGGATACATAGGCAACTTCATTCTAAAGTCCAGCCATAAACACCTCTAAATTGACTGTGTCCATGTGATTGTTTGGGCCATCTTTGTCTTTTTTACATCCAAGAGTTTGGTTGTGATCTCCAGTGTAGTGCAGTGCTATTTAGACAACAGGCAACTTTCCATTTGTTGGATTCGGGGTTGTACATCTCAGTGATAGATCTCAGGTGTGTCCAGTTGTGATCCATATCGAAAATGGTTTTGAAAAGTTTTAATAAAAGTTGATTTTGTTCAAATTAATCTTTTTAAAACTTAGACCATTTTTGGACCAAGCGAAAAATTTTTAGTACCCACAACCTTCAATTTCATTGATTTCAATACAGGGTTCTCCGACTCTTGATACAAATTGAAGTTACTTTTTATTACATTCAAAAAGAAAAATTGAAAGTACATATTAAAGAAATAAACTTGGACATGGTTAAGTCAGGTGTTCCTGCGTCTCCTCCCAGAGCTTGTGAAAGCTTCAGATGCCAAAGTGGGCCCGGTTTGTGCCTCATCTTCAAGCCAAGTTATGCATTCGCCAGAAAGGGCGCAACTAAAGTTGGGAGCAGGAGCCAGAAGTTCTCTTGTCCTCCATGCAGTGGAATATCAGGCTAGCTGTGCGCTTCAGATCAGAAATGAAGTCAAGTACCCTATCCCTTCTTGCGGGCAAATCTGGTTGTGTCTGAACTGACGCCGGAACCAAAATGGAAAGTAGAAGACACAGTGTGTCAAGCCAACCAATTCAATACCAGGCTACCAGGACATGTTGTAGCTCATCTCAGGCAGATCAAGCCAAGGGCAACGCCAAGCAATGTCAATAGCAGATCTGTTCACATCCAATGGCACCACCACCCCACGTTCGGGAAGTCAACTAGTCACGAGTGAAAGAAATAGCCACGCGCTGAATATGCAGGACAAGAGTCCACTACTTTCAACCTATCCATGAGCCATACTTGGAGAGGGATGAAAAAATAAGAGAGATTAAAGAATAGAGAGGTGTGCGTGGAGAGAAAAGTGAGAAAGGGTTTTGAGAGAAAAACAGAGCATGAGGGCCGAGTGATGTGAGAAATACATGTGAGAAGGGTGGGAAACATTACCTGTAACAGTAGTGGACTCCTTGCGAGCTTGGTTGTTTCTCGGCGATGGAAAGCATCCAAACCCATTAAAGTCTCGGCTAGTGTCAAGCCAATGCAGCTCTTGCCATCTTTTAAGCCTTAGGCAACTTCGATCAGGTGAATGCTAGACCCTTTAAAGCCAGGAGCAAGTAGAAAATGAGCCAACATGCACAAACAGAGGGCATGTTGCCGAAAGCTCTGCCATAGATGGTCACCGCGGTCACCAGCATCAGAAAACCGATGAATCAAGCTTGGAATGTCCAGCTCCCCGTTATGAACCAAAGATCGAGCATTGTGTAAAGTAAGCTGACACATCCTTCCTAAAGTCTGGATGTGGCCAAAACGGGACTGGGGTAGGATTTTCTCGTCACACTATGACTCTATCAAGGCTTGGAACTCTTCAATTGTGGGGCATATCTCTTGTCCCTCGAAGCTAAAAACATGTGTAATTGGATTCCAACATCTAGCCGCAGCATGGAAGAATAGAAAACACAATGGAGTACGGCTCAGCGGGAATAGTGCGTTTAGCCCCAGAAATTCAACTTTTTCGAGCCACTTAAATTTGTAATCCAATCGAAGAGTTTTTCGGTGAAGAATGGCTCTATTTGGGGCAAAAATAGAGTTGAAATAAAGAAACCACGAAGCTAAAGTTTTTGTAGAAGATAAGGCAGTGAGTGGAGGCCAGGTGTCAATGTTTCAGAGGTTCTATTCATAGACGATCGGTAGGGCTCATTGATGGTTGGCAGGGGCACATTAATGGACGACAGAGAGAATGAACGGCTGATAGGCCATTTCCCATGGCCGGCAGCCTCTTTTTCATGCTCACTGATCTCCTGTGTGAAGATTCAGTTGTTCTTAGCAGTTGTATTATGTTATTGGCATCTTTTGAGGTCATGTTTTGGTCCTTTTGGGGCTTAAGCATGTTTATTTAAGTTATAACCGCTTGGTTTTTCTTATCGAGTTGTATTTATGCTATTTATTGAGTTGTTGCAATTTGCTTATCGAGTTGCATTTATGTTGTTCATCGAGTTATTGCAATTTGCTGATCGAGTTGTATTTGTGTTGTTTTTTTTTTTTTTTTTTTTTTTGAGTTGTTTTGTTCTTTTAGTTGTTAGATGGTTCACTACCTGATTAAGACAATGCAATTTCAATGTACAATTTTCAAAAAAGAATCAATCTCATTTTCATGTTGTGCGATGTTATGCGATGCTTAGAATGCAAAATGCAACACTTTTAAATCAAAGTTGAATTTCCATTCCAATCATGGTTTCTTTTGCAAAAGAGTACAAGTTTTTAAGAAATAAAACTGCCTAAGGCTGTACAGTGTGCTGACACTACTAGCAAAACAGAAAAAAAAAAAAAGAAAACAAAGCAAAAAGTGTCTAAATTGGTGCCGTCTGTCTCAAGCTCAAGAGGCCCTCTTCGTCCTCTTCTACGGCGGAGTGGACTCTGGAGCACTGTCACCATCGGCACCACTATCTGAATCTGAATCAGAGTCTGGACCGGAGCCCTCCTCAGCTTTTCCAGCCTCACCACTAGTGAAATCTGAGCTCGCGTCGCTATCTCCATCCTCAGATGACTCTGACTGTGGACTCGCAGCTTCCTCACCCTCGCTCGTCTTATCATCATCATCGCCTAAGATGGGCTTTGAGGGGCCACTCTCACTGTGGATGCCCCTAGCTCTACCTTGGCTGCGTGTTGGAGCCTGTCTCCCTCTCCTCCCTACTGCTGGAGAAGGTACTGAGGGTCCTGTTGCGGCTCCTACTAGGGCATCCGGTGGAACTAGGGTCCGAAAAGGGATTTGAAAAAGGGCAGGTCATCAAAATACATTAGTTGCAATGTATATCAGATGTAGTGTATGTATGCAATGTATAGGAGTAGAGTGTCTATATAGTGTTTTGATGCGATGAATCAGATCAGTGCAACTTAGGGCAGATTACAATTAAAATGCTGATGCGTCAACAGAGAATTTCATGGCATGAAGTGCAAATTGAAGGAAATTACCGGGATCCTGTAAAGGCTGAGTAGGTTTATGCTTGTCTAAACCATCCCCATCAGAGAAGCCACTAGCTCGAGAGCCTGTCCGGTATACTCTATGGATGCCTGTGAGTGTTTTGAGATGATTAGTGGTCTATAAAGCATGATTGAAATGAACTGAATGTGCAAAATGTGAAGTATGGTACATACCAGGGTAGGGCCTCGAACTCCGACAAGCTCGTGACTAGCTGGTGCAGGCTCAATGGGAATTTGATAAGTCTCCCCAGAATGTCCCCAGCAAGTCAGTGAAGTAGGCAACTTTGGCCATCCTACCCTTTGTCTCTCTCCAGAATCCCTCCTATCGCGAGTCCTGGTCGCTCTGGCCCCTCTGCCTCTCTCTCTCTCGCGCGGAGCTCTCGCTTCCTCACCTTCACGAACGCCGGTCAGAGGCGACATCAGATGTGTCTGAATGAAGGTCATGTAATCATCCTCTACACGGAAGAAGTTTGTCTCCAACCCTACCATGAACTGGATCACCTGGTCGACAGATAGTCTGTGTGTCTCTCTCATAGACATTGGAGGCGCCATCGGAATGAATGGGGTATGCAGTCCTAAAGTCTGGCGTGCGAAGCGCTTGCCCAAGAACCAGGCGCAGCAGATCGGGCCCTCAAGAAGGATATGACAACGGGTAATGACCCTAGCTGTGTCATATTGGGCTCGGAGCCCTGATGGTATTACGTCCCAAGGCTGCCATGTGATCTTAAAATAAGAGAATGAAGAGATGATTAATCGCTGACAATTGATTATTGAGTGTATCAAGTTGATTGAAAGGCAGAATAAACTTTGTTTTGGGTTACCTCATGCGCCATAACCACGTCAAAGTACCGGCGGAAAAACATAAAGTTCTCCAAGGTTCTACAGCGGAGCTGGCCGTCGTATACCCTAGAAAATGGGACTGTCACCGGAGTCTCCTCTATAGGCTCTGAAGCAAGAGTTGGGAAGTATGCGTACACCCATAGCTACAAGGAAAATGCAAAGCAGAAAGCATACAGTGTATGAGCAGATATAGAAAATGTAGAGCATAAGACACATGTGTTGAACAAATGTAAAGCGTGAAATGCTAAGCAACAAATATAAAGCAAAAAATGGGAACTAAGCTGTGTACCTCCTAAGCCCGCTAGTAGCCACCGATCAAGCTCCCACTCATGTAAGAAGCTGAGCTCATGTACCAATACAAGGTGGTGATGCCGGCTCTGCCCCAGCCGTAGAATTGAACTCACTGGAGTACTACCAATGCGCTCAGGCAATATAGGCCCACAGTATTGCACCTGTTCAAGAACAAGGTGGTGCCAAAAAGAAACACGAAGAAGCCCCAAGCGTACTGTTTTGTCGCCTCGGCTGTCTCGGGCTCAAACCCCCTATACTGCTCCTCAAACCAGCTATACCAGACCACGCCTGACCGGAGTGTTGGTGGGTGTGCCCCAAGTAGTGCGGCCCACACTGCCTCTCACTCTCCCATATCAGGGTCGAGAGGGATCGGATCACCCCCTACGACTAAGCCAGTGATCATGGCAAAGTCGTAGGGAGTCATCGTCATCTCCCTCGTGGTGGAGAAATGGAAAGAATTGGTGGTGTCCCACCACCTCTCCACTAAAGCCCCTAAGAGAGGATGGCTCGCTACAACCCGCATTAGGCTAGAGCAGAACAAACCGAAGCCTGTCTCATCGATAATGTCGCAGACTCTAAGTGGGAGCTCACTGTACCAATCCCGAGCGGTCGTCGTACCGTAGCCTTTAAAGGAGCGGGACCCGTCCTACAGTAATGCATGAGATGCATTCAGATTAAGCAATGGAAGTACAGTTGAATATAAAGTAGTCATGTATGAGATACAGTCAGATCAAGGCAATTTATGCAATCAGATCAGAACCGTGCAAGAAATGCAAATGGTTAAGGGTAATACTGCAGAAAAATAGTGTTCGTACCTCTATAATAATGGCCGACAAATGAGATGCTAGCTCTCTCAGTAGAAGGTCATCTGGTACATCCTCAGCGAAGTCGGTCAAGGCATTGATGCCTTCTACGATAGGTATTATTGTCTCAGGGTGGTACCTCGCTAGGTTAAAAGGGTGTATGCTCGGTGGTAATGGCTTCAGCTCAGCCTCTGGCTCGGCCTCAAAGTTTGCCGCAAACTCTACTGGAGGAAGCGTGGGGAGGGCCCCATCATGAGGGACATCATCTGCCATCTGAAATAGGTGCAAGATGAGCAAAATGAGGAAAAATAAAGAAAAAGGACGAAACTTTAAAAAAGTCAAAGAAAGTCAAAACCCGGGAAAGTGTACTAACCTTGAGAGAAACTCGAGGATAATGATCCTAGAACGGTGGAAATGAAGAAAGAAACGTCGAAACCAAATTTTGATCGGTTCAAAGTGAAGAGAACTAAAGGGTTTTAGCGAAGAAAATGTTTTTAGGGTATTGTAAAACGTGTGGATCTAGAGAGAATGAGCACCTAGAGAGCAAAGGAGAAGGATTTTGTGCAAGGGTTTGTGAGGAAATTGTCACGACCCCAAACTGCCCCTAGTAGAATGGTGCCGTGATGGCCAGTAATCCGAGATTACCGAAGGCCAACTTACAAAGATCACACACAATCAGAGTATACATATGGGGCTAACAAGAGCGAAAGCAATAATCTTAAAATACAAGTGGTCCATAAAGAGCTGTGCATAAGTCAAATGAAATGGCATACATCTTTACATATAACTTTACAACTTATAAATATACATTACATCTCATCAAAAGGGCTTCTCAAGCCGACATAAATAAAATACGTGATGTACAAGGTCAAAAGCATAGTCTTCACAGTTGCCGACATCCTTGATGCCGACCTAACATGCATGCAAAACATCGGCACAAAACATGCAGCTCGGCGTAGCCGACTTCTAGCTTGGAACCTACATATATACATAGAGAGGGTGAGTATGGAAACTCAGTGAATGGTACAAGTAATAAAGGGTTTAATGAATGATTCCCGAGGTCTTGTCAAAACAATACATATATCATAGCTTGTTCAAAACATGTACTTAGCATAACTTGTATCTAAACATGTACTTATAGCGTAGCTTATTCAAAACATACGTACAACATGGCTTGCATTAGAACATATTCTTGGCATTACTTGAACAGAACGTGCACTTGAGCTTAGATCATACTTGGCAAGACATACCCACCCGTTCATAGACCGTCGGTGGGGGCTATCCGTTCATAGACCGTCGATAGCAAAACCTACCCACCCGTTCATAGACCGTCGGTGGCAAAACATACCCACCCGTTCATAGACCGTCGGTGGTGGCTATCCGTTCATAGACCGTCGATAGCAAAACCTACCCACCCGTTCATAGACCGTCGGTGGCAAAACATACCCACCCGTTCATAGACCGTCGGTGGTGGCTATCCGTTCATAGACCGTCGATAGCAAAACCTACCCACCCGTTCATAGACCGTCGGTGGCAAAACATACCCACCCGTTCATAGACCGTCGGTGGTGGCTATCCGTTCATAGACCGTCGATAGCCGAGCAAAACAAAAGCATAACCTCGGCATCGAGCACACCCGTTCATAGTCCGTCGGTGGCCGATATCTTAACAAGGGTGCTACTTAGACTTAACGTCCCCTAGCACGGAAAGGACGATGCTACTTAGGCTTAGAGTCCCCTAGCATGGGAGGACTTGTGCCACTAATGCTTAAAGTCCCCTGGCACGTACGGACTTGTCATCATCAAAACAAAGCTTATACTTGATACATAAAATAGGGGTAATCATTCATGCTTAACAAATACTTTTCAAAAGCGAAGCAAAGCAAAGCTTATCAAAAGCGTATAACATAACTTTATTAAAAATACCACTCACCTAGCTCTTGGGCGTCGGGGTCACAACAAAGGTCCAAGTCCTACAAACACATGGCAAAGTCTCTTGAACATACTTCTCAAACAAGTCTTACATACATGCAAATGATCTCGGAAAACATCTTTGGAAGTCAAAACACATTTTACATGTCGGGAGGACATCTTTGGGCACCCATACTTAAAGATCATGTGAAAACAAACACAAAAACATATATCTTGGCTTGAACTTTCGGATCAAAACATGCCTTTTCTTCAAGAACACATGAATATCATTTTCTCTTTCTAAAACCGAACTTCAAAACAATGCATGGCTTTCAAAACGTATTCGATCATGCAATGCAATAACATAAACATAAAGAACATCATGAGCACATCAAGAATCTAACCTTAGAACACGAATCTAACGGTTTGATCTCTAGGAATCAAGCTTGAATCTCTATTCCCTCTCTAGAACTCCTTCTCCCTCTTCTAGAGCTTCTCTCTCTACTTCCTTAGAACAAAATACAACAAATGATATGTTTCTCTCTCTAACGGCTGATTTAACACTCAGCTCGGCCACGTGGCGCTACCGGGTTGGTTCTCTTCAAAAAGGTGACTGATAGATTAGACAAGTCACTGACAAAGCGTATCTAACAAGCTTGGTGGCAGGGCACCTCGGCAAGTGGTGACATCGGCAAGGACAAGACATCGGCAAACAAGGAACAATGACTTCGGCTAGTCAAGGAACAATGATCTCGGCTAGGAAGAACAACACTTGACTAAGCTGTGCCACACCTTGGCCTAGATGTGCCACACCTCGGTCTAGGTCATACCACTCCAGGACAAGATCACTTGGGTTCAAGATAACATCTCGGCCTAGATAATACACACCTCGGCCTTGGTGATACTCACCTCGGCCCAGATGATAATCATCTCGGCCAATATGCCAGGACAAAGGTGGAGGTCAAGCAAAGGGGTCCCCAGATAGTTCTAGGCTTAGGATGACCTCGGCTTGGAAATGATCTAGGCTCAACAATACAAGGCTTGACATGACTTAGGCTTAGCATGATCTAGGCTTAACAACACAAGGGAGGAACAAGACATACATATACACTCAAGCAAATCAAATACGTGCAAAACAGGGCAAGGTTCATAAATGTTAACTTAACAAAGCATGGTTATACAAATGCACATGAACATGATTATGGTATGAAATGTGGGTCCTTACAGAAATAGTGTGCCATCACTTGTTTTTGAAGACCTAAGAGTGAAAGGACAAATTTGCCCCAATCTGCCATCGATGGCCGGCACTGTTGTATTGGTGGCCAGCAACTACCATCAGTGGCCGGCAGAGGGCCGGCAGCCTCCCCTGATGGCTGGCAGGGCCCCACAAGCTTCCTCTACCTCTTTTTCTTTGATCTGTGTCCTTGGATTCCAAGAAATGCAAGAGGTGTGCTAAATTTGATTCAGAATGTCTTCGCGGAGGCTCAGAATTGTGTTTCCAGTGCGCAAGGGTCATCGTTCGTCAACTTGAACAAGGTGTATCCTTTTTTTAACATACTGCAACTCTTTCGAGTGGCAAATCGGAAGTTGCTTTGGAGTCATCTTTATCAACATGCTTTTGTCGTCACATGAAATGTGTTGCATAGAATATACATTGCTATTTTGTCATTACATAGAATATGCATTGCGAATTGTTTCATGGAACATGCATCACCATGATTGCATAGAATTTGCATGTTGCATTAAATATGCGTTGTTGATTATTTAGAACATGCTTCGTCTCTTGCATGTTGTGCATGAAGCATGCCTTAAAATTGTGTTACGGCTATTCATCTCGCATGGAACATGCATTTGTATTGAATTGTACTTGTTAAGTTTTCTCTTCATGCAGGCACGATATTTTATGTACAGTTCATTCGGAGGAACTCCAAGTGAGGTCATTCTTGTCATTTGAACACCCCTTGTTTTGGTTAGAAGCATTCGGGTACGCCCGGTGCTTACACCACTCTTGCGTTGGTTAGAAACATTCGGGTATGCTCGGTGTTTACACCGATACCTTGGTGGTTAGAAGCATTGGGTTGTGTGCTTGATGTTTATACCACTTCCTTGGTTAGAAGCATTTAGGATGTATGTCCGATGCTTATACCTCGTTTTGGTTAGAAACGCTCGGGCACGCCCAGTGTTTATACTGCTCCTCCGGTTAGAAGCATTTAGGTCGTGTGCCCGACGTTTATACCTTGCGTTGGTTAGAAACATGCGGGTATGCCCGGTGTTTACACTAACACCTTGTGGTCAGAAGCATTGGGTTGTGTGCCTGATGTTTATACCATTTCCTTGGTTAGAATCGTATGGGACATGTGTCCAATGCTTATACCTCATTTTGGTTAGAAACACTCAGGTACACCCGGTGTTTATACCGCTCCTCCGGTTAGAAGCGTTTGGGTCGTGTGTCTGACATTTATACCTCGCATTGGTTAGAAACACTCGGGCGCGCCCGGTGTTTACATCGACACTTCTTTTGGTTAGAAACATTGGAACATGCTCCGATGTTTATACCACCCTCCGGTGTTTGCACCGTTCCCTTTTCCCTCTCAGATGTGGCGCGTTAGGACGCTTTAGTTAAATGCATCTGGATGGATTCTGATGCTTATATCACTGTTTGTTTTGGTTGCATAATATTTGGATGTGTTTCAATTGTTATCACTGTTCTCTATGGCTCGGAACCTTAGGATGTGTCCGTAGGTTCATACCACTTCTTTCCTCGTGTGTGCCACGCGCTGTGATATTGTTTACTGCCTCGGGTGCGCCTGATGGTTTATGTTCTTTGCCCTTTTTTGTGTGAGGTGCAGTTAAGATGGCATAATTTTCTTACATCCTTTCTACATGAAATGTGGTTTGGTTCATGTTTACTTGCTTGTGTACGAGTTTGGTCTAGCATTTCTTTGCATAACACTTGTATCTAGATGCTCCATTACAGCCTCATTGCATGATCATAAGTTCTGTACTTGCATTGTGCATATCATTTGCATTTCTCCCCAGCCTGCGAGCGCATCTGTATTATTATCTTGAATGTCTCTCTAAGTCTTCAGCCTTGTCAAAAATGGGTCTTCTCTGGGCTTTGACATTCACTCTCGTCATTTCATAACTTCCGAGTTCTGTCAAAGAGGGGCAACTGTAGACACCTTATTTTAGACTGTCCTCAAGACTTGGATGTTCTTGTGGGTACATCCAGCGACAAGTTTGATTGCTTGTCGAGCACTCGAATTGTCACGTCCCAAACTGGCCCCTAAAAGTTTGGGCATGACCTATTCAGAATCGGACACTTGACCTGATATACAACATATATGGGGCTTGAACGGAAAGCATTAAACAACATAAATTAATATAAATAAAAGAACTACATCTATTGAGCGACCACTATCATGCCAGGATCACAAACAGAACATAAGGCAGATAAACATACAGTGACGTGCATCAGAGAATTTAGCTATGTACATATATATATATATATGCAGACCCAGCCCTCAAGATTGGGCGTATAACAAAACATTGAAAGGTAAAGGGATTATATACACTTCAACCTTAGACAGACAATCAGGGTACAAAACCAAAAGCTTAGCAAAACCCCATAAAATGAGCTGCCTTCATATAAGTGCCTGGACCCTCTGAGGTTGACAAAAGAGGAATGGATGCCATGGGTTAAGACTGACCTCCAAGTGGAGTGCCTACAAAAACAAACATAACATAAAGTGAGCCAAGCTTAGTGAATAGTAGTACGTAAACAATTTAACAATTAACTTGAATTACAATGCACATGTATCAGTGCAGAGAGCATATTGTTAACTTTATCTTGTAATTATTTCCAGAATGGCCTTAGGCCCAACCTTTAAACAGAATGGCTTCAAGCCTTTGATCAGAGTGGTATTAAGCCCTCAAAGAGAATGGCATTAAGCCCTTAAACAGAATGGCATTAAGCCCTTTTCATGCATGTATGAACCCAAGAGGTGTCTCGCACGGATTCTAGAGGTGGCTCACACTGTAGCACTTAGTTCCGTACAGCACTTTGTTTCATACCAGAAATACAGAATGGCCTCTGGCCTAACAGATCATACAGAATGGCCATAGGCCCAGATTGGCTTTAAGCCTAGTTCATAGATGTATGGATTCAAGAGGTGTCTCGCATTGCAGCACCTTGTTCCATACCAGAAATCATTAGGTCTTAAAGACCGATCAATCCATATCATGTCGTAACATAGCGTAAACAGAACGGATAACAGAAACCAATTCATACATATTCTTAATTATGCTTGAATCATAAACAAAAATCAGAGTTCATGCTTGATTATACATGGTACATCCAATAGCGCTAACATATCAATATAGAGCATACTTGTTAGTTCCATAAAGGAACCTCCGGTACTGGGAACTTGTAACATACTTGAACCACGGTATTATTACCCCCGGGCAAGGGCCATAAGACCACGGTATTATTACCCCCGGGTAAGGGTCTTGTGCTAAGGATGCCATGAATACTTTTACATATATAGACAATCACTCATTGATTCAAAACGTAACATATCAGAAAATAGAGCATTTCTTGTCATATCATGTCATTATGGTACACTTAACAAAGACAGAACAATTCACATTCTAACGTGGGTCGCATAATGACATTAAACCTTTGTATTCATGTCATAGGTTCTGAACGACCTCGGGTCCATATGTAACACAACAGAATAATTTTAGATTCACACAGATACCATTGCTCAAGGATGAACATAAGTTCCATTTATTCTTTAAGAAGCAACGTAGTATGCTGATAAATAACAGAGGGTTAATATTTATTATTGACAGAATAGAATGATTCCAAAGTCATATCAATGTACGCAAATCTTTCAGCGTTCACATAAGTTCACATTGATTTCCAATCGTCATAAATGTTCATGTAACACTTACGAGGAATAGAGCGTTAGTGACAATAATTATCAATGGTAAATAAAATGTACATTTTCGTACTATTACTCACAGTGTTGTAACGGAGCGCTTGCCCCTCCCGGGTTATGACCTACACACATGCACAACTTATACATTAGTTCATTTTCTTTCTTAATTCATTTCCTGCTTTATCTTACTTCAAACGAATTTACAAGCATTTTAAGGACATCAAACACATATTTAAAAAATACCAGAGTGTTAAGCACGCAAAACGGAGTGAATAAAATTTTGCAACATGGGCCGCACGTGTGGCTGTGAGCCCCGCACATGCGGCCATGACCTTCGCACGTGCGGCGATTCTGCACAAATTGCAGTTCGAAAATCCAGCAAAACTCAATTTTTGGTACACTTTTCCAAGGCTCAAAATAGGTTCTTTAATTGATGAAACATGGTTCAAAAATCATGTCCAAAGATATCTCAAATATCCAACAATCTCAATATGAATTGATTCCTCAATTCCTTGCAATTCATAAATATAAATTAAACACTTTAAATCCCTACCATATAGTTCCCAAACATATATAGAATCATCCAAATCCCTAAATGAGTTCAAATATGTAAAGATAAGGAATAAAATGAAATTCTTCTCCATATAGCTTAGCTTAACCCCAAATCAATTCAATGATAACATATCTTTTTAATTTAACCAATACACACCTTAATTCACATGATTATCAAAGAAAATCTCACCCAACTTTGAGAGAGGACTTAATTCAAGCCAAAAAAATACATACCTTACGCTTTAACCCTACCATCCTTCTCTATTTCCCAATCTTTCTTCTTGATGAGCTTAACCTCCTCCTCTCTAAACTCTCTTCTCCTCTCATTTCTCTCTCAAGAAAATATCTTGAGTAATGGCTTAAAAATAAGTCAAATATACAATGAACATAGATATATAGCTAAAGGTAAAGACAAAACTTAATTAGTTTAATCATTCCAAATTAAATTTCACAAAAACACTTATTATTACCTAAAAATTATGCTGATCTCAAATATAAGATTAATATCGGATTATTGATCTCCTAAGGCTTTCAATTCCTGATCCAAACATTTTAATTGTGACAGATATGTTTTCTTATTAAATAGATATGGATCTATAATCATAAGGTTCACTTAATTAAACTTAATTTCTCATGAAATTTCACAATAAGCATTTAAATGCGCAGAATAAAGGGACTGAAAGTATATCAGAAAACATGTACGAGGGTCAGGTTATTACATGAATTCTATGGCGGAACCCCATAGGTTTGAGCTTTCCAAACCCTACATCAATTCTGCCTCATTTTTGGACCATGTGTTGGTCCTTTCAGCATGCTTTTTTTGGTATACTGCCGGCCACTTTTGGGCATTGCCGGCCATGGACTTTGGCCTGCCGGCCATTGATGAGCCTTGCTGGCCATCAATGAGCCCCAGCTGGCCATCACTGATGGGCAGCCGGCCATCAGTGCATTAGTAGATATTTCTTGATATTTTTGCGCCAATTATTGCACAGATTGGAGCATCTGCTTGCATATGGATGGTTGGATCTTTGCAAGAGGATTTTGTATCTCCTATATATAGAAGTCATTCTCTTGCATGTAGGGGGTTACAAAATTTTGTGAGCAAAATTTCTCCCTCTCTCTCTCTAGAATTCTTTCTCTCTTTATTTTGTGCTTGAAAGTGGGAATTCTCTACACTCTTGCAAAAAGACTCTTAGCCAAACACTTTCACCTTGGAGTTGAGGTTCTTGGAGGTCTTGTTTGATGTCTTAAGCTTGGTTTTGGCTCAGATTTTTGGCTGTTTTAGTGTTGTGCTTCAAAGTTAAAGACTTACCTCTTTTAAGCCTTGTTTTAATTCATTGTTTGGCCACCTTTGTATGCTGCTTTGAGGCTGGTTTTAACCTCTAAAAAACTTTGATTTTAAGGTTTTAAAATGGTGGTTTAAGCCTTGTTTGGTTAGGGGGTGGTTTCCTCTCTTTGCTCTTTGGCTTGCAAAGCCTTTTGAGCCATCTTTCAAAGCTTTTAAAACAACATTTTCTTGTCCTTTTAACCCCTTTGAATTCGGGAAATTTCAGTGGTAAAAGTTTGTTTTGAGGTCATAAATAGGAGGGTGGCCTCGCTCTTTGTATCTTGTTTGCATATGTAGTTGGCTTAACATGTGAACATGTTTTTCTACCTTTTTGGGACTTGATCTCAGCATGTTTTTGCTACTAATTTAGCATGCTTTAGCTCTGTTTTGAGCTGTCTTGGTTATATGAGCTTCATTTTGCATGGTTGTAGTGTAAAGGCCTTTACTAGCTTTGAGTTTTAAGGCCTCTAACATGTTGTGCATGAGATGATTGCATGTTGTAGCATCATTTTACACATGATTTCAGTGCATATATCTCTGTCACACTCTCACATATTCCATTCTTTCATTGCTTTTGAGAATTGTGCTTTGTGTCTTGTTTGCGAGCCAACATGCGAGCATGTTTTTCTTGCCATTTATGCTTCTATCTCAGCATGTTTTAGCCACTGTTTTGGCATGTTGTAGCTCTATTTTGAGCTGGTTTGGCCATTTGAGCTTGATATTGCATGCCTCTAGTGTAATGCTCATCACTAGTTTTATGCTTTTGGCTTTGGAACATGTTGTGCATGAGTTGCTTGCATGTTGTAGCACTATTTGGCATGCCATTTCAGTACTAAAAATTCTACAACCTCCTCCATTTCTTCATTTTTCTATTTGTTTTGAGGTTTGGTTAATCTTATGATTGTGTTTAAGCTTGAGATAGAGCTTGTGCTCAATGGCTTTAACTCTCTTTTGAGGGTTCCTCCTAGCCAAAGGCATGATCTTTCTCATGTCTTAAGCCATCCTTTGGTTGACCCCTCCCTCATTAGAGGACACTCATCTCGAACTTAACTGGTTAAAGAATGGATCAATAATGAAAATGAGTAAATAAAATGAACCAAGAAAAACATGACCAAGATAAGCATGTTTTGTATGCATTGGATGTGTTCAATCAGACGTTATATTGAACACAAGGTAGATTGGTCCATTTCATACTCAAAGTGATGAAATGAGCCAATCTCCTTTGTCTCCATCACCCTTGATCATGCATGATTGGGTGGTGGACCTTTGTGTCATATTTGTGCATTTATTGAAAGTGTACAACTTGGATCTTTGGCCATCATGCATTGAAAATGCTTGATTGGTGGTCTTGGATCCAAGAGTGCCACTTCTTTGATGTTTTGAGATGATAAAGAGAGGCACAGTACAAATATGTCCTTGGAAAAACCTCTCTTTTCCTCTATTTGTGCTCTGTTGTAGTTTGGTGATTCAGCACACTGGTGGCCGACAGTGGCTTACTGATGGCTGGTAGTGCTTCATCTTTGTTCGGTGGTGTCTCTCTTTGGCCGACAGATTGCCGGCAGCAGCAATCATGGCCGGTAGGCCACTGGTGCATTCCTCAGCATTGAGTTGGTAATGTGGAGCAAAAAGTTCTTGGAGTAACCCTGCAAACAGAGCCTCTCGAGAGCAAACCAGTGGGCTTTTCGAGGCAAAAAACTGAATGCACGTATCCTCAGCTTCCCGAGGCAAAGCTAAAGCAGTGTAGTTTTAACATTTGTTTTGCATATTTAGTTAGTATTCATTGGTTTTGTAATTTAATTAATTAGTGTGCTAATTATTTAAGTGTTGTAATAATTAGTAAGTAGTTTACTAGTTATTCAATTGGTTTGTAATAATTAGTCTAATTAGTTTAATTAGATTAGTTTGATTAGCTTAGATATAGCTCAGCTTATTCATTTGGACCCTCATTTGAGAGGGCGCAATGTTGTAATAAGTGTGCGTGCGTGTGTGTATGTCTTTCAACCCCACGTCTTTGTCCCTTTTATTTAACCGCTTTCGATGGTTAGTTTAGGGTCATTTTTAATTAGCATACCTTATTCTCGCATGCATCCATCATTCATTTGTCATGCATACACCGAGGCTCGACGCATCATTCAAACTGTATTGCAATTTCAATAAATTTATTTGAATACGTGTTTAAAAGCATGTTATCAAATTGTATCATATGCCATCTTAGATAGCCGAGCCTATTTAATTGCAGTATTGCATGTGTTGCATTAGGTATTTTGTATAGTTAGGACCATGCATTGTTTCTAACTAGCTTTTGTTTTGGCTTGGAGTACACTGTAAGTTTTACGCTTTAGCATACTTACATGAGTGTGAGTGTTGCCATGATAGCATGCTTTCCATGAGGCTATTTGCTTATATGCTTAACTGCATGAATGCCGGTGGATGAAGACTTTGTTGCTTGAATTGGAACAATTCAACGAGTGTGAGTTTTAAGCCCACTTTGCGAAGTGGCAAATCATGTTTTAAGCCCATCATGTTTGGTGTCAAATCTGCATTTTAGGCCACTTGAGGGTGGCAAATTCAAACCAATTTCGAAAACAAACATGAGTTGATTCGTTCCAATTCTTACAACTTAGTGTATACTTGTTTGTGTGTGCGTCACATAGTAAAGTTAGCTAATAACTAGAATAAGAACACGTGTTTATAAAACAACATATCATGCTTAGTAGAGGCCGATCCTTTGATCGGGCGAGTGGGGGTGCTCATTTCAGGACCTTCCCCTCTCGTACCCAAGCTGCCGAGCCGAGGCAACTTTGGTGATGACGGACACGTGGCCTTTGGCATGAGTCAAGGTTTCCTAAATTTTCGTAAAATAAAATATTTAGGTGGCGACTCTGTAATCTGGCAAAGCAGTCCAGTTTGGCATTATTTGATTTAAAATTTGATTTTCTAAAATGATTTGCCGGATTGGACTCTTTGGTGTTTATTAGTCTCACATTGCACTTTGTGAGATTAGATTCAGAACCGTAACAGGAGTCTGAATTGGGAATTGTAGGACCTATTCGATGCTCTTTGAAAGGGGGCACAGAGAAAGTCGAGTCTACATACGCTGCTCGAGCATAAAAAACATTCTTCCAGCACTTTTGCAGAAGTGCAGAGTACTAAGAGTTTGCAACTCCTGCTCAAGCGTAGGAAATGCCACTCGAGCATAGGTCCAAAATGTACATAGCTCACTAGAGCGCAATAATGGCCGCTCAAGTGTAAGACCAAAAATCTGGACAACACAAAGCTTGAAAACTAAGTAACCAACCTGTTTCAAATACAACCACAACAACCTGAAGGCCAATTTCAAAGGTATACAAGGGAAGAAAGAGATAGACAACAATATGAAAGCATTAAACCCAAGCCCAGAACATCACAAGAGTCGGGTAAAAATTGGGACTGCTATAATTTCAGTGATGTTTGATAATTCATGAAGCAAGTGCACCCCCTCTCTTGAGGTAACTCATGATAGGGAGGAGGTGTTGTTAGTCTTTCATTTCATTTTATTGACCTCTTGTCCTATTGTTTCTAAGATCATCACGCAATAAATTTGCAATAATTGATGATTTGAGAATCGAATCTACTTCTCCCTTGATCATCTTCATGATAGGGAAAGACATAGAGGATAAACATCTCCTGGAAACACTTTATTTTTGCTCTATTTAAGCTCTGTTGTAGCAGGGCATTCCCCAGAAACAGTGGCTGGCTGGCCATCATTTTGTACGGTCGACCACTTCTCAGGGTAGGTAGTGGCATTTTTATAAGTAATGGCATTTTTACAACAGAACAGAGCAGAATTTGAGGCCAAAACAAAATAATTTTCTGACTACAAATAGAGCAGATTCTGGCAACAAACAGAGAGGTTTTCAGAGGATGTTCTCGGTTGTGTGCGTACGGTTCCTCGTCTCCCGTTCGAATCCATTAGATTAATAGCTTTTAGATTCATATGCTGTAATTAGTTAGTTGCTTTACTTTCATTCAGACTTGTAATAGTTAATTAATAATGTAGTTAATTCATTTGAGTTTGTAATAACTAGTTTTATTAGGACATTCATTCGGACCTTCTTGTGCAAGGGCAAACTTCTAATATTTGTATGTCTTCTAACCGCATTTCTTTCTTCCTTTTATTTACAAGTTTACCGTGGTTGCATATAGTATCATATTTTTGTTTCATATCATTACCATGCATTGTATCCATATTTGCATGCATTTTGGATTCAGTTCATCATTCTAATATCAATATTATTTTCCTAATTATTTGAATATGTGCGTTACCGCATGCTTTGAGTTGATCCATATGACATGATAAATAAGCCAAACCTAGTAGTTGCATTTTGTGTTGCATTAGTCACTTTGCATATTAGGAGCATGCATTTTTTCTAATTATTTTCTTTTCTTTGGCTTGCCTCGGGTAAGTAGTAAGTGGGCATTTTTGCTTTAGCATATTGCATGTGTGTTTGTAATGCCATATCAAGCATACTACCATGAGGTACATGCTTATTCGAATTACCTCTTTGAGTGCCCGTGGATGAAGACTATTTCGCTTAAGTTGGAATGACTTTGATAAATGTACATATAAGCTTGCTTTTCATTCAAGTAGCACATATTCAAAACTCTTTTCAAACAAACATGAAATCAAAGCATTCCAAAGTGGGTGACATAGTCTATACTTATGTGTCTCACATAGTAAGTTAGCAAATAAAATCAGAACAAGAGCATATTATGTAGATAAAAATCATATCATGATTAGTAGAGGCCGATTTTTGATCGGGTGAGTGGGGTGCTCAATTCATGACATCCCCTCTCATAGCTAAGTTCCTGAGCCAAGACACTTTGGTTATGACAGACAAGTGGCCTTTGGCATGAGTTACAGGTTTCATAAATTTTCCAAAATATTTAGGTGGCGACTCTGAAATTTGGCAATGCAGTCCATTTTTGACATCTCTGATGATTAATAGACTTTCTAAGATTTGCCTAACTTGGACTCTCGTTCATTTTTCTATTTCACATTGCATTTGTGAAACTAGATTCAGAACCACAGGAGTCTGAACTGTAGAGCTATCATACCCGATGAGACTAACCCCTTCGAGGAGCGCGAAAAACCAACTGCACATTTAGTCACATAAGCATGTTATCACATAGCACATCGGACATATAACTATCTCTATCAAGCACGATAAACCCATTGTGGTAGAAACCACTTCCCATATACCCAAAGTATTCAAACCCGGTACGCTCTGATACCAAGTTGTTATGCCCCGAGATAAATACAATAACTCGTTCACAATGTTAACGAATAATAATAAATGATAAAGTAATTATCTTTCATTAGTTTCCAATTAAGTTTACAAAAAGGTAACATATGTAGATATACATTCACAAGTCTAACCCTGAATCTATAGCATAATAGGATGAACACTAAGCAAATAGGAAATGCCCCACGGGCTTACAATTTTTCCATGACAGTACTTGGTTACAACAAAATGGATGTCAATCCTATACAGTTAAAGGCCTAGGCTTGTGCAAATAAATACAATAAGATAAACAAGATGAAGCCCTTGCTTCCAAATCCTCCCAAGCTATTATCTCAGTGGAGGTATCTTATCAGCATCTGAAAATGATTTTCCCATATACGGTGAGCCAAAGCCTAGTAGAAATAATCCAACACAGCATATGAATCTTAACAAAGATATAAGGGTGAGATGCATATGCGATGCTTGTGACAAAACATTTCATATCTCTTTCAAATCATGCAATGGCAGGTTTATATCATAGTTTATAAAACATTCTCCTTTCAATAGAAAACAGGGCAGTGAATCATATCTCCAGGAATCTCTAAAACAAGTTCCACATTTCACGGAAATTTCGTTGGCGGAAAACCGTAAACCGGCACCCATGTAAACGTAGGCTATACAAGCACTACTATTGCCATGTTACGGATATTTTGTCTGCGGGATCGACACCCATGTATACGCGCGGTGTTTGGGACTTTCACCCTAGACACACAGGCCAACTTATTTGATGTAACAACAACTCCTTCCCAAATTCACCCATTTCTTCAACACAAGATACATTTCCAATGAAATAAATATGTAACAATGTTCTATACAAATGGATGAGAAATTAGTTTTCGATCTCGTAATTCTCATACAATTTTTACAACAATCATAGATATCCCCTATTGATAGCCCAAAATAGATATCTCTAAACAAATAGATAATTTCCATAAAGATAAACTTTCCAAATTTTAAGATGTGAGTGATAATGCATATCCAATTCCAACGCCCTCATCCATAACAACTCAATGTCACTATTTCAAGAACAATTCCATTTATCAATAGACAATCAACATTTGAGATTTCGAGGGGCAAAAACCCTCTTTCCTTTATAGAAGCATTTCCCAAGGTAAAAACCCTTCATTTCATTATATCTCAACAATAAACATCTATCCACAATCATTTCTGATAAATCATTTGAAAACCCCTCTTTTGTTTTCGAACCAAAACCCGAGATTTTTTTCAAAAATCCATTTATTTCACAAAGTGGTTTTGTAAAAACAAATAACTAAGTTAAAAATCATAAGGAAGTGCAGAGAATCCCTACTTCAAACTTAGAAGATGAAAGAGAAGAACTTGGAAAAACTCAACGTCAACAAAACCACAAGTCACTCGGATCAAAAGGAAGCCCTTGAGATGAGCTACAATCTATTTCAAAGGACCAAGATGAGAAGGTACCTGTAAGCGAGTAGATCTTAAGATCTAGGTGAGAAAAGTTGATTTTTGAGAGAAAAGAGGGAAGTCACAGTCTAAAGAGAGAAGAGAGAGAGAGAGAGAGAGAGAGAGAGAGAGAGAGAGAAGAGTGGGTTTGGGGTCTATTTATAGTGGTAGAATAATAGACCTAAAGTCAAGAGAAAGAATAAGTCAAACTCCCCAAAAGTAGGGCCCAAAACCGAACAAAAAATCTGGAAATAACTCATAGGGGTCGACCTTCACCATAGTGGTGTTGACCCCCAAGAAGAAAAGCTGAGACACTAATGTTTTGCAGCAGACAATGGTCGACCCTAGGAGACAGTGGTGCCGACCCTATTTTTCAAAATGTAACCATGAACAAAACAGCAAGGGGAGGGTCAGCCCTAAGAACTGGAGGTGTCGACCCTAAATTTCAGTAGCCACCCTAATGACATAGCAACAAGGTGGTGCTGACACCACCAAGGCTGGTGTCAACCCCAGGAACATAACAAAATAAAGAAAAGAAGGCAGTGTCAACACCGCCAAGGATGGTGTCAACCCTCAAGCCAAAATCCAGCAAGAGGAGAGAGAATGATGACTGCTATGGATTTGGTTCTCGGATTCAAAGGCAATAAAAGGGTCGGGTCTAAGCTCGGATCACTATATATATAAAAATAAAAACAAAATGAATATGGGTATTTAGTTACAAAAAGATAGCAATTTTAAAACAATTTATATATTAAAGTGAGATATCTTGATTATTGTGCTCAACATCTTTCACATCATTAGAAATGTTTATGATAAAATCAATATTAAAATATTATATAATAGTTTTGTTAATGAATGTAATCAAGTAATTAGTTGATACCATATTCTTTTTTTTTTTTTTTTTTTTTTTTACAGATTAAAGCTTGTAATAACACTAGTTATAATAAATTAATTTTTTTTATTATATTTTGTCCAATTTTTGTTAATTTTATATTTTGATCTCTTGTTTCATAGATATGGAGAGGCAGCCACTTATCTAGAGAGAATGATCACTCAAAATTTGTTTAAAAAAAAAGAAGAAGAAGAAGAAGAAAAACTTCAATGGGGTGCCTATATAATTTGTAGATAACTGTAACTAATACTAAATATTTTTGAAATCGTAGGATGTGCGAGTGCCCCACTTGTTGCCCTTTAAGTCCAGCCATCATTGTATTAATTAGAGCTTTCTTTAGAATTTGACTATTTTAGTTAGTTTTTTTATTTTTTAATTATTGTAGTCTGGTTAAAAAAATTGTGTTTAGAAAGATAATTGACTTTTTTTTTGTAGTTGAATTGATGGTTAAAAAACCAAAGTAAACCAAACCAAGCCTTAAGTCCCATCAAATGAGGTCAGCTATATGAATCCTCATTCTTCACCCGGCTCTATCAAAAGCCATTTCGTTAGTCAAATTAAGTAGCTAAATATCTCTATTTACAATGCTAACCAACGTTAATCTAGGCCTATCCGGTCTCCTAACACTTTCATCTATCGTTACTGTGTCGTATCTCTTCACTACTACCTCTATTGGTCTCCGTTAAATATGACCAAACCATTTCAATCAATTCTCTCTCAACTTATCTTCTATCAGTGCTACTCCTACCCATTCCTGAATACACTCATTCCTAATTCTATCTTGTCTAGTTTTGCTACACATCCACCTTAGTATCCTCATCTCAGCAACACTCATCTTATTGATATGTTGTTTCTTGGTTGCCCAACACTCCGCTCCATACAACATCGCTAGTCTAATAACCGTTCTATAGAACTTACCTTTTAGTCTAGTGGGTATTCGTTTATCGCACAATATCCCAAATGCACGTCTCTACTTAAGCCATCCCGCCTTAATCCTATGGGCCACATCTGCATTAATCTCCCTCCCCGTTGTGATAATTGACTGTAAATAACAAAAATGTTCACCCTCAGGCAGTTCTTGGTTTTCAATATTCACTTCTTATTTGCTTTTATTGTTACTGTTTCTAAATTTACACTCCATATACTCTCTCTTAGTTCTTCTTATTCGGAAACCTTTAGATTCAAGTGCTTTTCTCCAAATCTCCAACTTTATATTAACTCATTCTCTAGTCTCATCCACTAACACAATATCATCTACAAAAGCATACACCATGGCACATCGTCCTGAATATTTCTCGCCAACTCATCCATAACTAATGCAGAAAGATAAGGACTTAATGTAGATCCTTGGTGTAACCCTACAGTGATAGGAAATTTATTTGTCTCTCCAGTAGGCGATCTAATAGTGGTCACCACCCCTTCATACATCTCCCTAATCACATCAATGTAACCTTTTGTCACCCATTTCTTCTCTAACACCAACCATATTATATCTCGAGGCACTCCATCATATGCTTTCTCAAGGTTGATAAACACCATATGAATGTTTCTTTTCTTTTCTCTATACTTTTCTATTACTCTCCTCAACAGATAGATCGCTTCCATTGTTGACCTGCCAAGTATAAATCCAAATTGATTCTCTGACACTTCTGTTATATCTTGCAATCGGCGTTCCATCACCCTGTCCCACGCATTCATTATATAATACATTAGCTTGATTCCTTTATGGTTGTTGCAATTCTAGAAATCTCCTTTATTCTTATAGATTGACACTAAAATACTCTTCCTTCACTCATCTGGCATGTTCTTAGTCAACAAAATTTTACTAAACAACCTAGTTAACCAAGCAACCCCCTTCTTACCCAAACACTTCCAAGCTTCAATAGGGATATCATCGGGTCCTAAAGCCTTATTTGATTTCATCTTCTTAAGTGCAATCTCCACTTCAAAGTTCTTAATCATGCGATAGAATCCATAGTCCTGGTTTATCGTATTACTGATTATTTCTTTCCCTATTGACGTACCTCCATGTTCCTCATTTAATAGTTTCTCAAAATAGTTTTTCTATCTTTCATTAATCTCTTCATCCTTCACCAATACCTTAGAATCCTCATTCTTGATGCACTTAACTTGATTAAAATCTCTTGGTTCCTCTCCCGTATCTTAGCAAGTTTGTATATCCTCTTCTCTCCCTTCTTACTGCCAGTCTAGTGTACAGGTCATCATAACCTTTCAACTTAGCGCACTACTTTCTTAACCTCCTTATTAGCCAATCTATAGCTCTTAAGATTTTCCTCAATTCTATCATTCTGCCACTTTCTAAAGCACTCTTTTTTTGCGTTAACGATTGCTTGAACCTTTTCCCTCCACCACGAAGTTTTCCTAGAGTTGGGATCGGTTTCTTTTGACTCTCCAAGCACTTCCCTTGAGATTCTTCTCTCATAATTGGCCATTGAGTTCCACGTAGTGTTAGCATCATCTTCCAAGTCCCAAACACCTTCTTTATCCATTCTATTCTTAAATATTTCTAGTTTATCCCTTTTAAGGTCCCACCATCTCGTCCTACGACGCCAACCATCCTTCCTAGCTTGGTATTGCCCTTTAAAACATAATTCTAGTATCAAAATTCTATGTTGAAAAGCCAGGTTCTCTCCAGAAATCACCTTACAATCACTGCATTTTAGGCGGTCCACTTTTCTCACTAAAAAGTAATCTATTTGGCTCTTAATTGACCCATTCTTAAAGGTTATCAAATGCTCCTCCCTCTTCTTACACATAGTATTGGCCACCACCAGGTTAAAAGCTAATGCAAAATCTAAGATACTCTCTCCGACCTCATTTCTATCACCAAAATCGTATCCACCATGCACCCTTTCATAGCTTAGTTTATCTATGCCAATCTTCACCTATAACTAGGTTCTCTTTTACGAGTATCTCCTGTAAGATCTCATCCATTCGCTCCCAAAAATCTCTCTTAGTCTGATCATCTAATCCTACTTGAAGGGCGTATGCACTAATAACGTTCATTATATTCCCTCCAATAACTAGTTTAAATAATATAATCTTATCTCCTTTCCTAATGATTGCCACTACATTTTCCACAAGACCCTTGGAAATTACGATTCCTACCCCATTCCTACATCTATCCTTACCACTATTATACAGTTTAAAATCAGTATCCTCAATTTTTCTAGCTTTCTCACCTGTCCACTTAGTTTCTTGTACGCATGCTATACTAACTTTCCTCCTAATCATAACATCTACTAATTCCATCGTCTTACCAGTTAAAGTTCCTATATTTCAAGTGGCTACCCTAAATAAGCCAATAAGCTAATTTTTTTTCCTTGTTGCCAAAATAGACCTTAGGCCTCATTTGGGAATAGACTGTTTTAGTATTTTTTTGATTTTTTACGAAAAGATGTGTAAAAAAGTAGAGAGAGTGATATGATAACTTATAGTGACTTTTATTTTGGGTAGTGGCTTTTTTTTTTTTTTTGACTTATTAGGCTATTATGAAAAAATGTAAAAAAAAGTAAAGACGTGATACAACTTAAATAAGCCAATAAGCCAATAAGTTGACTTTTTTTTTGCCATCCGAAAAGAGCTCTTTATCTTTATTGACTATTTTAACCTAAAACTTTCTTTCCAAAACAGGGTCTTAACATATATAATAACATGGAACCAATTAAAGAAACCTTCAATCCAAATCTCGTCGAGGCCATGGAGTTCAGATAGGCAAGAGAATTGCTGGGGAGCACTGAAGAGCAATCCTTGATGAATGATTTCATGATGGCCAAAAATGTCTAAAAGAAAGACGTGTTCATTTTCCATGTCCCCAACGAATGTCAAAAAAAAAAAAAAAAAAAGTTGTTAAAAACTTTATACATTAACAAAAGGTTAGATGTTATTTGGATACTAAAATCTTATGATGAGGGACTTCTAATCAAATTTCTCTAATTAATTTGTACGTATTTTCTAATTAGAAAGAAAAATTTAGTGTTAAGGGTTTGATAAGTTAACTAGAGAAAAGTAAACTGTAATTTGGATGGAATGAAAAGAGTTGAGTAAATGTTAAGAAAAATATAAAAGGAGTTAACATCCTCAATGGTCTAATTAGGAATGCAAATTTAATGATTATGAAAAGCTTGTCTAATGACTATGAAATATGAATGTGTGTGTATTATTTTTGGCAAAAATTATTACGTGGCAATTTTTTAAATTATTAATGCCACATGGCGATAGAAGATGAAGAGTCAAAGAATTTTTTGGGATTCACCATCGAAGTCAAATGGTAGCTGAGCAAAGGAAAATTATTTGATTTTATTAATTAACTAAGTTGATTGGTTAATTAATTCAATAAAATAATTTAGATTTGATAGTTAAGGTAAGTCTTAACCGTTCTTAAGAATTAAGAGGTTGTTGAGACTTATCTCCTAAATTGGTGCCTTTTCTCTTACTTTGTTACTAAGTTGGTTGCTATGGATGAAGATTACATAGGATTTGAAGATTTAGCAAATCAACAAGAAGACTACAAAAGTGGAACCAATTTTCCCAACTCAAGGCAAGTGGAGTTTTTATGGGATGTGTGTCAGCTTGGAAGGAGATATATACGACAAATGAGGAACCATTTTTCCTAAATAATGCGAGATTGTATTTTTGCGTTTCTTGTAGATAAACATGTTGGAAAATAATGGTTTTTCAGCAATTTTAATTCGAAATTAAAATGGGACCCAACTGCCAGTTAAGGTGGGCCTGGGTGGTTTTGTATTATCTCAAGTGAGAAGATTACAATATAAAAAATGATGGGCCGAAACCATTGAGTTGTGAATGAGAATTGTCTCATAAAGTGGGCATCAGTAGAAGTTGGGCTTGGGCCTAGGATTCGACTTGGACTTAGGTTTAGTCTTGGTCTAGACTGGCCTAGGCTTGTTTTGTGCATATGTTTTAAACTGGGTGTGGATCGGGCTATGACCCAATACCCGTATCCATTTTGTGACCCATCTAGTTGGATTATTTAAATAGCATTATATTTATTTATTTATTTATTCAACCTTTGTAACTCTAATCTTTTGATGATAGAGTTGATGATCGTTATGCACATGGGAGTTTTTCACCTTTGTAACTTTAGCCCTAAAAGCTAGAGTTGATGGCCATTGATGCTGGGTTTTATGGTAGCCTTCATGGTTAAGACCTCTTCCCTACAAGTATATAAAAAGGGCCTTTTCCCTCTAACTTAGAAGAAGAGTTTTTTTAGAGATTTTTGATAGAAAACGGAGACGTTGTTTTGAGATAAAAAAGTTAGAGTTGGAGATGATTTTTTACACCAAAGAAAAATTTTCCTATATTTTGCTAGTCCCTTCTTTGGTTCTTGTTAGAGAGAGTGCAACCATTATCAAGTTCGCCAAAGCTAATAGAAGGTGCTTCTACGTTAGCCTAGTCTAAACCGTCATATCTTGAGAGATATAAGTCGACGTTCCTCTAGCACACACGGTGAGGCAGCTAATCTGTTTTAAGGACACTGTGATATCACACAGGCTTCGGTTTGCTTCCTTCTACTAGTTTTATTTTATTTTGAATTTCTGTAAATTCTAGCATGTTCTTGTTATGAAATTCAAAGTGGTTGTTCACTATGAATCTATTTATTTTATTTAAGTACACAATTTATACAATAAAACATACATGGCAAATGAAGAGGCTTTGAGGATCAATCTAAATGAGTCTTTTCTCTAAATCATGCATTCTTGAGTGACGTGGCGGCTTCAAGGTGCTTGATAGACCAAGCCAAAACTATAAAGGTGAGAGGGTAATTTGTGTAACCCAAATTGGCCCGAGCTAGATGGAAGTGACTTTAAGGCTTGAGCCGTGTGATGGGCTGAGCTATGTCTTGAAGATAACTTGGTTTGTGTCGAGCAGAGGCTAAACCAATCAAAGATGTTTGACCGAACTAGTAAATGTCCATACTCTTGGACTTAACTACTTTCTAGAGTCAGTCAATGCTTTGACAGAGCTACAAGGGAAGACGGTCAAACGGAACTAAGAATGAAGCATTGACCTAGCTAGGAAAGAGTCGCGCAATGTTAGCATAGTGGTGCGTTGTGCAAACCCTGCATGGTGTTGCGGGTTACACGACTAAGTTAGTGGTGGACAGAGCAAAGTTAGCTCGGCTGATCGGCAAGAAGCCACGCAAAGAGTTGTGCCATCTCACTTGGCTTGTAGTGAAGAGGGTGTTAAAGGATAAATATTATCTTTAGGGAATGTGATTTCTAAGAGGACCCTGCCAAGGAAAGTTAGAGTCCTACCACTACAAGAAAAGTATGCTTATGAGACGGAACTTTTTGCGATGGCACATTTGCCATCGCAAAAAATGACTTTTTGCGACGGCACAACTTGCCGTTGCAAAAAATGTGACTTTTAGAGACGGCACAACTTGCTGTCGCAAAAAATAGAGTATTTGCGACGACAGAAATTGCTATCGCAAAAAAAAAAAAATAGAGTATTTGTGATGGCAAAGATTGCTGTCGCAAAAAAATAGAGTTTTTGTGACGATACTAGCTGCAATCGCAGAAAAAAAAAAAAAGAAAAAAAAAAAGAGTTTTTTGCGATTGTAATACATACTGTTGCAAAAAAAAAAAAAAAGAAGGTTAAAATATATATATATATATATTGTGACTTTGAGACAGCTTCATATATATATAGTCATACAATGGTTTAAATAAATGCAACGGTATTTTTCTGTTACAAAAAAATAAAATAAAATAAAATAAAAACGACGTCGTCTTACTCTTTTGAACATTTCTCTTTTCACCAATTTTTTTTATCTTTCTATCTCTCTGTCTTTGTCTCTCTTCTCTTTCTCTCTCTCACTCATAACTTTTCTTTGTCTGTCTGTCTCTCTCTTTCTCTATGTGTCTCTGTTTCTTTTCTCTCTCTCTCTCTCTCATCACTCTTCTTTGGCTGTCTGTCTCTTTCTTTCTCTCTATGTCTCTGTCTCTCTTCTCTTTCTCTCTCTCACTCATCACTCTTCTCTCTATCTATCTGCATCTTTGTCTCTCTCTTTTCTCTCGTCCATCTTTCTTCTCTTTATTTCTCTTATCTCTTCTCTCTCTCTCTCTCTTCTCTCTCGCTCTCTCATCTCTCGCTCATCTCTCTCTCGTTTATCTATTTTCACACTTTTTTTCTCTTTCTCTCTTTGTCTATATCTTTTCATCTATTTTTCCATCTTCCTATCTCTCTTCCTCTCTCACTCATCACTCTTCTCTTTCTGTCTATCTATCTTTTTCTCTCTCTGTGTCTCTCACTCATCTATCTCTTCTCTCATCTCTTTTCTCTCTCTGTTTCTTTCGTTCATCTCTCTTCTTTTTATCTCTCTCATCTCTCATCTTTCTTCTCTCTATCTTTCTTTTTGTCTCTCTTGTTCATCTCTCTTCTCTCTATCTCTCTCTCTCTATCTCTCTCGTCCATCTCTCTTCTCTCTCTGTCTCTTTTCTGTCTCACATTCACTCACTCTCTCTCTCTCTCTCTCTCTTACTGTGTTTGCATTGCTCACTCTCTCCCTCTCGTCTTCTCTATTTACTGAGCTCCCTCTCGATTTATTGATCCACTACAAGAAAATGCACTTTTAGCGACCATTTTGTCTCTCTCTCGCTCATCACTCTATCCATGTTTCTCTATCTCTCTCTCTTTCCTCTATCTGTCTCTCACTCATCTCTCTCTCTCTCTCTCTCTCTCCACCCATCTTCTCTACCACTTTCACCACTACTGCAAACGTCATTCCACCACCACCACTACTTCTACTGTTGCCACTTCACCTCTACGACTACCATTACTACTACTATTGCTACCACTCCACTACCACCACTACCACTACTGCTACAATTATCTCTCCTTCACCCTTGCCACTCCATCTACACTACCACTACCACAACTTCACCACTAATCTCTTTCGCGATCACCACCACCGCCACTATCATCTCTTATCCACTACCTTCACCACTACTGTCGCTCACTTTCCTCTATCACAAAAAATTAGTTCATGATTTTTAGTAACAAAAAAAAAAAAAAAAAAAGGCTGCAGAAAAATATTTTTCATTGACCACAGAAAATTAACTTTTATTTTAGTAGAAAATATTTTTCATTAAAATATTACCCCTACTTCTACAAAATAAAAAAATAATAATAATTTTTTTTATTAAAATAAAAATGAAACAAATAAATTTTCAATTTTAGTAACTAAAAAAAAATAATTTTTTTTTAAAAAAAATTCATTAACTACAAAAAGAAATTATTTTAACAAAAAATAAAATTTTTTAACCATGGCAACCCCGTCAAAAAAAAAAAAATTAAACAATATTATTTTATTATTTAAATTTCATTTGTGACCTAAAAAAAAAAAAAAAGATTTAAATTTTATTTTATCCACCCCCTCTTTAGTTTTTTCCATTCCCGCCTTTTTTTTTATCCACCCCCTCTTTAGTTTCCCCCCCCCCCCCCCCCCCCGGGGCCCGCCCAAAACCAAAAATCCCTAATCATATGTCTGCTTCTTCCATAATTTCTCTAAATAAACTCTTCTCTCTCACTGTTAATCTTGTGCAATTGTTATCTGAAAATTCCAAAATTTCGTTTTTTTGATTCAGCAATCTAGACTTGGGTTGCAAATGGCTGATGAATCGAAGAAATGGGTATTACTCGTTACGGCTCAGACCCCAACCAACATTGCTGTGATTAAGTACTGGGGTAAGAGAGACGAAAGCTTGATTTTACCCATTAATGATAGTATCAGTGTGACTCTCGATCCGGCACATCTCTGCACCACCACCACTGTCTCTGTTAGTCCTAGCTTTGATCAGGATCGCATGTGGCTTAATGGAAAGGTAATAAAAAACCTAACTATTTCTGGGTTTTTATGTTTCAGTGCTTTTTAAATTTTTTTATATGTGATTCTGCTGTTATTCGGCTGTTTGGTTGCTGAGAAAACTGAGGAAATGAAGACAAATGGAAAGTCAATTTGTATCATTTGTATTGTGTTCTTGCCAATAAGAGGTAGTTGGGTTATTCGTGGTTGAGTGCAAGGATTCTTGTTGATTCTTGGATCTTAAACTGAGAGTTTAATAACTTGTTGACTTTTTCAATTTCCTATATTTTTTCTTAATTTTATTTTTCTTGTTATTATTTGGATCTGTGATCCTTTCCAATCAATTTAGTTTCTGAGAACTGGAAAATATTCGGAGTTAAGAATAGAAATATCTGAATTTTGGGTTTTATGTTGTTTGCAATTGGTAATCCCATGATTATTAGCCGGTTACGATATTAAACCCATAGGGTCTGATTTGGGTTGTGACATACCCTCCACGTAAGGTGTATCATACCTACCACCAACCTCATTCTATGATACATTCTTCAATATATCATAACTACCTCTTTTGTTGCCCATAGCATAGACCCCAAGATCAATATCCTATGACATAAGGGTAGGCGAGATACCTCCATTTTGTCAAATCAAGGAGAGTCAGCCACTTGGTCCTGTATAAGCTAGCCTCTAATAGTCTGTCATCCTATATAAGGGGACTCCAATGCAAGTGTTGAAGCAAGTTCATCCCTTACTCTACTATTCCATCAATGGTCCATCTCCTGTTCTACCATCCTCTCTCTCACTAAAGACACCTTAACTCTCTCCTCCTCTGCCTCTATTGACTCATTGACCACCACCCATATTTAGAAATGTCTATGATCACTAATTCTCCTTCTTGCTCTTTTATAACCTCCTCAAAAACACTAATTTTATACAAGAAAAAACATATAGAAATTACACTTTAAGGCAATGTTTGTTTTTCGAATTAAGTTGGAGAGATAATGAGTATGGTGGGATTGAGTGAGTGGAGATTACTACTGTCGTGGCATTAGATTGGAGGTGTAAGGTAAATGGCAAGCTAAGAAACGCTATGCTGAAAAGGCCCAGATGAAGAAAACGTGAGTGTTTTGTTTCTTTTTATTTTTTATTTTTTATACATTTACATGTGTTTTCATTTTATTTAATTAAGATTTTGATTCTATACTTGTTTTTGAATCTTGAATTTTAATATTGATGCATTGATCCGTAAACCGTAGTGGTGTTTAGAATTAGAATTGTCAGTTTTTGGAAATAAGTTTGTTTCTTTTGGTCTTTTGATGAAATTAGCAGTATCTTTTGAGGAAAAAACATCTCATCTTTCTTTATGAGTTCTGAGCAAGCTTTGGAGTTGGTGACATGCGTGTTTGCTTGAATGGTAAGTTAATCCAAATCCTTTCCATTTTTTCATTTTAATATCCTCTTCATGGATCTGGTTTCCGTTTTCAGCTCAAAATGTTAGTAGCTTTTATGTCTGAGATATTATATTGTTGTAATAATTTTGTGTTTAATTGTTGTTTACTGTTTTGGAAAATGAAATTACTATTGAGGATCTTGTGGACTCACAAGTCACCAGATCAACTGTCTATAAATTCCTGGGATGGTCAGTCTGTCAGTTGCTTAATGGTCTTATTTGTTTCACTCTCAAATTATAAAATATCATTTTTATAAATTTATTTTCTATTTTTGTTTTTGTTTTTGTTTTTGAAGGTTTGTAACTGGTGATTATGATGTTCATACATTTTGATCTTGATATCGGAAGATGATTACTGTATTGGGCTTTGTATTAGTCCTGAATTCCTCTTTATTATTTTTCTCTCTACTTCTTATCAAGATTTGATGATGTTGAATATTTGGATTCTCACAAAAAAAAATAAATGTGGACAGTTTTGATCTGAGCATTTGAATGTGGCAGTCATGACATCTAATAGATTTATGAATTTGGGAGATCAAAGAGTATTTTGCGCTCCTTATTTTATTCTTGTTTTTATTCACACAATTATTGTCTGATGGTGAATCTGAAGCTTTGCCTATAAGATCATTCTTTTAAATTTCCCTTTTATTATATTTATGAATGCCTCTGCAAATTTTTTAAAAAAAATTTTATTTCAAGGAAATTTGGGTTTAAGGGTGTTAGTATCTTGGTGTTTTGGTCAATAGTTTCTTAACTTTGACAAGTTCAAGGTTTTTAATTTGGGGTTTCTGTGGTTTTTGAATCCTTAATTGTTGCAAAACACTATTTTTCTTCTCTTTTAAATTTCCTTTTTATTGTATTTATGAATGCCTCTGCAATTTTTATTTTTATTTTTATTTTTAAAATTTTATTTCAAGGAAATTTGAGTTTAAGGGTGTTATACTGTATCTAGGTGTTTTGGTCAATGGTTTGTTAACTTCGACAAGTTCAAGATTTTTAATTTGGGGTTTATGTGGTTTTTGAATCCTTAATTGTTGCATAACACTATTTTTCTTTTCATTATTTTTTATTTTTATAAATCTTCATTTGGTGTTGGTAATTAATTTGGATTTTGTTAAATGCTGAAAACGGCGAGTTTCTATTTTTATTTTTATTTTTTGAGGATATATATATATCATTCTTCTTTTGTGTGTGTATATATATATATCATTCTTCTTTTGTGTGTATATATATCATTCTTTTGAGGATATATATATCATTCTTCTTTTGCGTGTGTATATATATATATCATTCTTCTTGTTTTCCAATTGTAGATTGCTGTCATTTATACTTGTTTAATGCATTATGGTTTGAATAAACAACCTTTTGGCTAATTTTCCACCATGTCTACAGGTTGGCTGTGCATGAAGAATCATCATCCAGGCGAAAGGTGGATGATGATGTTCAGGAAGGAGCTATTCCTGCCTATCTGCTTGATCGTGAAACGACGACACGGGCAAAGGTATGCTATTTTTAGCTAAGATGATAGTACTTTTTTTTATAAAGTTCTCCATTTTATGGATGTTAAGTGCAAATATATGTTGGCCATGTACCATTACTGATTATCATATAATGCTGTCTGTAGGTTCTTAGCAACACTGTAAAGCAAAAAAGAAAAGAGAAAGCTGGAAAATGGGAGGTGCCTCTACCCAAGGTAGGATCAGCTACAACTTTGTACATAGTATCTTTCTTGCATGTTTTTTTCTTGAATTTACTGGATGTCTTTCTTATTTTATGTTTTCATACCCTAGAGGACCTCTTTTAGGGAAATCCGCCTATTATAGGAGTGGAAATGGGGAAGATGATGTGAAATTGTTAATAACCAATTATGTATTTAAAGAAAATAAAAATGCCAATTTTCAGTTCTTCCCCACACTACAGAAATTGACACATAATTATATTTAAAGAAATTAACACATAATTATATTGTCATTAATTATTTTTATTTTTTGTTTTCAGATATTTCCCCAGTAGTAGTTTGTTTCTTGTGGAATGCAGGCGTATGAAGATTGCAATTAACTTTTGTTTTTGTTACCCACGGAAGAATCATGATGAAAACTTTTGTTTTTGATTTACATTATTTTGAATTGTGAACAACATTATATATTTAAACGTTTTATATTTATCATGCAACATTATATAGTGGGATAATTTTGTTAATACATTGTTATGAATGGAAGAATATTTTTATTATGGATGAATGGAATTTTTATATTATTATGTAATTATTGGTTTCTTTTTCAATTATTTTTCATTTAATACAGGTAATTTTCATATTTTTAATAATTTTATTGTAATTTTTTTTTTTTTTTAGACGGCACCACATTGCCGTCGCAAATGATATCCGCACTAGTTGAGACAAAAGCCTTTTACGACGGCATCACATTGCCGTCGCAAATGATATCCGCACTAGCAAAGACAAGAGCCTTTTGCGACGGTACTCTTTGCCATCGCAAATAATCTTTTAGCGACGGTAGGTATCTTGTCGCAATAAAAATTCTTTAGTAATGACATTTTTGCCGTCGCAAATAACGCCTTTAGTGACGGTAGCATAGTGCAGTCTAAAAAAATCTAAGATTTTTTCATATTAATGGTGACGGCAAAATTCCGTTGCAAAAAGGCAACTTTGCCGTCGCAAAAAAAGGCGACGGTAACGTGTCGTCGCTAAAACCTTTTTGTAACTTCCTTTGTTGCGACCCCCCACTTGCCATCGCTAAAAGTCCTCTGCTGTCGCAAAAAACCTTTTGAGACGGCATTTTGAGTATTTGCGACGACATTTTGCCGTCGCAAAAAGTCAATTTTTTTTTGTAGTGTACTAGGATTGTGCCATGTAAAACTTACAAAAACTTAAACCAAACCCTAATCTCAGATATTTCAATTATTATTCCCGAATTCATAGAGCTCTTATCTCCTTAGTCTACTTGCTGACTTAGACATTGGAGGGGTTTTTGGCACACATCCGCCAGCTAGCTCATGTTTATGATTTATGTGTTACGACGACGTTTGGAGGAGTGCAAGCTTGATCAATAGGATTATACGAGTGAAGATTATTTCATGCTCGTATAATAAGTATTATCCATAGAGGCCAAAAACCGTTTCTATTCTTAGGGGTTAAATTAAGGATTAAGGACACATGTCAACAGGAGATGCTATCACGTTTCTGGCAGTTGAGTAGAAATAGGGGCTTCCCCAACACTATATAAAGGACTCTAAGTGCAACATTCAAAAGGTCCCCGACTAAACAACTCGACCAAAAGTTTTTCAATACATTTAGCTTAGCTTCATAGTTATAACTTAACTAGGGTTGAAAATAAACTGAGCTGTTCATGAACAAGCTCGGCTCGGCTCGTTAAGGGCTCGGCTCGACTCGTTTAGTAAACGAGCCGAGCTCAAGTTCAAATAATCTCTACTCATTTATCTTTATTTAAATTATATAATAAATATATTATTTATATATTAAATAATATAAATAATATTTTTTATTTAAATATTTTTTTAAAAAAATCTTATCAATCTAAACTATGCCGAGCTCGAGTTTCATTAATATTAACGAGCCGAGTCGAGCTCGAGCCCAGTTACTTATGGAGCCAAGCTCGAGCTCAACAATGCTCGGTTTGGCTCAGTTCGTTTGCATCCCTAAACTTTAACTTCTTAGCTCAATATAGATAAATTAGATTAGTCAATTGTACTTCATTTGTCAATCAATGAAAATTCAATTCTAGTTTAGCCTATCTTTAGGAGCTAACAATTTAGAAAAAGTCCTCTTCATTGGAGCAAGATCCGAACCAGCGACGGTTGCTCTAATCCACACACAATCATTTCTATATGTTAGAAGTCAGAAATAGTTAAACATTCTTACACCTTGAATTAGGTTTATAAGTTCTGGCACGCCTGCAATCAAATATATAAACGCAAGCGTATGCATTTGTCCCCCAAGAGTTTCTAAGTGGTAAGAAAGATCGGAGTGGTAAGCATGAATTTTTGAGACGATAACCATAATACATACTTATAATTAATTTAAATTATAAAAGATCATTATACTCACCCTTAAATAATAGAATAAAACTTCTTAATTTCAAATATAAAATAGAAAGGATTACAACCCGTCTAAATCACCATATTGTGATATATAACTTGAGTTCATATCGTAGTGTAAATAACACTAACTTTTACAAGATAAATGTGATACCCCTGTTCCATAATATGTTAATTGGTCCTTAATTTGTATATGATTATGTGTTTGTTATGGTTTTGAATGCCATTATGTGAAAATATGTGGTTTTGAATTTCTATCTGTTCACCGTAGGAATATCTGTTTGATTATCTGCATTGGAAAATAAATTGAAGGCCTTATCGGTCATAGAACCCGAAATTGACTACGCCAATGTGATTGGCATAATTTTTAAAGCCTACGGTGAAATTTAATTGGAAATTGATTCGGATTGAATTGAATTGATTTAATTAGTGAATTAGTGCTCAATTATTTTATAATAAAATAATGTGACCAAGGGAGCTTTTATAAGGGCCACTACACTTTCATTTTTGTTCCTTTAGAGCTCAAACATCTGAGATTATGTTCTAGAGAGAGGGAGGAGCCGAATTTAGAGAGAGAGAAGGCTCCAAGTAGAGATTTGGCTAGAAGACTTGGTGATCTTGAAGGCACACTCAAGAATTTACCATAAATTGGAAAGATTAAGCTCCTAGGTGAGTAATCAACCTTTGATTCATGGGCTTGAGTTCTAATTTTGTGAATTGAAGATTGATTAGTGAGTTGGACCATGGATTAAGTAAGATTTAAGTTGATATGAGCATGCATGTAAAGGATTCCTATGAAATCACCTAATCTAGCATGTAGTGTATGAATTATGAAAGATTGTGAGTTGAATCATGTATGCAAGTATGTTTTTGTTGAGTTTCATGGGAATGAGCACTAATTGCATCATTAGAAGTGAAAATGAAAGTCAAATTGGGCATGCATGTTGTTTATAAAAAAATGGAAATTCTGAATGCATGAGTTTGAGTTAATTTGGGGCATGCATGTGATTAATTTGTGAATATGAGCTCCATTGTGTTGTAATTTGGTGTTGGTACTATGTTAGTACATGTATATTTGGATGTTTGAGCCAAAAACATGCATTTGGAGCCTTTGAATGTTGAATTGGAGCTCAAGAAAACATTCTGGAAAACTCAGATTTTTGATGTCTGCTCGAGCGAGTGAAGTGCCGCTCGAGCGGAAAAATCGTGCTCCCAGCACTTTTTGCAGAGTTGGGTGTCCGCTCGAGCGGGATATCTTACGCTTGAGCGGGGAGTTTTTATAGACAGGCCTTTCGCTCGAGCATTTTATTATACGCTCGAGCGTATTTTTCATGCAACCAAGATTTTTGCGGTGTTTAGGTGACGCCTTAAGCGGGGACCTTGTTTTCTGAAATTTTGAAAATGCATTTTGTGTTCTGTTTTTTTCGTTCCCTTTCACTTCTAAGCACTCTTAGGCGTACATTGAGCATTGTAATTGAGTTAAGGAAATAAGAATGAAGCCTAAAGAGGAATATGTGAATTAAAGAACGGATTGAATTATTTGTGACCCATATGTGTTATGTGATGTGTAGGGTCAAGCTCCAGGGCAAATCCACAAGCCGATCACTGTGAGTAATATCTCAACAAAAGATGTTTGAATATGCTGTTGTCCTATTGATTACCTCTATGTAAGTCTGTAAGTTCATTAATTTGAATAGTGGACAATGTCTGATATGAAAGTTTGCAATGGGCCAGAGGCCGTTTTGACAAGAAATAATAAATGGGCCAGAGGCCGTTTTGACAAGCATGAATGAATGGGTCAGAGGCCGTTTTGATCTGAATGATTAGGCCAAAGGCCAGTTTGACACGAAAGTGTGAATGGGCCAAAGGTCGTTTTGACATAAACAAATGGACCGAAGGTCGTTTTGACACGAACGAACGGACCGAAGGTCGTTTTGAGATAAATGAATGGACCGCAGATCGTTTTGAGATATATGAATGGACCTAAGGTCGTTTCGACATGAATGAGTGGGCTGAAGGCCGTTTTGACACGCATGTATGGGTCGAAGGCCGTTTTGACGTAAACGAATGGGCCGAAGGCCATTTTGATAGAAATGAATGGGCCAAAGGCCGTTTTGACATAAATGAATCGGCCGAAGGCCGTTTTGACATAAATGAATGGGCCGAAGGTCGTTTTGACATGAATGAATGAGCCGAAGGCCGTTTTGACATGAATGGAAATCCGAATGGGCTAAAGGCCAGAATGTTTGGAACTACAGTCACTTGATTTGAATTTCATATAGTTATATATCTGTTAAATAGAAATATGAAATGGGCCCAAGGCCGTTTGGAACACGTTGTTCTACATTGTTATGTAACTTCTGTATTTGATTTGATATTATTCTCTGGGCTTTTGCTCACACTCATTCATGTGTTTGTAGGTGAGCTAAGAGAAGTCCAGATCCAGCCTCAGTGAAGTCTATATGGAACAGCTAAGGTTTTGAGAGAGTCAGCCCTTGTGTCTCACGCACGAGACCCGTCTTCGCCCTTTTGTTATGTATTTACGTTTTGTCAAGTTGGTGAAGTTTTGAATACGTCTGTAAATACTTTTCATGGGTTGACTTGGTTTGGATGATCCTGTCTGTATAGAATCTCATGTCATTACATTTTCTATTGTGAGTTATTAACATATGTACGTATGGAATGTTATAGTGTGCATATAAGCACGGCTCTATGGACAAAGTTTTAAATTTGCTTCCGTTTGGTCCCTTTTACTCTGATGATTCTTGTCTTATTTGGTTTGAGGCCGTAGGTAATCTCGTGATTACTGGCCGGTTATGGCCTTAACCCATAGGGGCGGGTTCGGGTCGTGACAATAAAATTGCAGAAGATAAATTAAATTGATGGGACTTTTTTGGATGTTCCTAAACAACCACTCAGTACTTTTAGAATTTTCTCCAATACTAAAGCAATATTATACATGGCAACATATTGTGATATGATTTTAATATTTTGTGATAGGGAAAATTATTGATAAATCCTATTTAGAAGTGTTTTAGTCCAAGAAGTCCATGAAGGAATTTTTTAACCCATTTAGTCCCATGTATGTATAGTTTTATTCCATAAAGTCATTTTTCTTGATTTACACTATTTTCTTGGACACTTATGCCCTTATATTTAATTTTGATACCCTTATAAATATTTTTTGAACGGTTAGCAATTTATGATGTGAACATTCATATTTTAAAATTGACATCGGTAGGAATGTAAAATTGGCCCGTGGACGGCCCGAAACCCGTCAGCGAGCCGGGGCGGGCCTGAGCCGTTGACAATGTGAATATTCACATTGACATGTTAACATTCACATTAATAGGAGTGTAAAATTGGCCTGCGTCCCGTGGCGGCCCGAAACTCGGCCGCAGTCCATGGGCGGCCCGGGGCGAGCTTGGTCCGGGCCGTTGACAATGTGAATATTCACGTTGATATGTTAACATTCACATTGATAAGAGTATAAAATTGGTCTGTGGACCATAGACGGCCAAAAGCCTGCTCGCGGCCCTGGGCGGGCCCGGCCCGTTGACAATGTGAATATTCACATTGACATGTTAACATTCACATTGATAAGAGTATAAAATTGGCCAGCGTCCCGTGGGTGATCAAAAGCCCGCCCGCGGCCCGGGACGGGCCCGGCCCGGTCCGTTGACAATGTGAATATTCACATTGACATGTTAACATTCACATTGATAGGAGTGTAAAATTAGCCCGCGCCCCATGGCTGCCCAAAACCCGCCCACGACCCGTGGGCAGGCCCGGCCCGTTGACAATGTGAATATTCACATTGACATGTTAATATTCACATTGATAAGAGTATAAAATTGCCCGCGCCCCGTGGCTACCCAAAACCCACCCACGGCCCGTGGGCAACCCGGGGCGGGCCCGGCCCGGCCTGTTGACAATGTGAATATTCACACTGACATGTTAACATTCACATTGATAAGAGTATAAAATTAGCCCGCGCCTGGTCGCTGAAACCCTCCGGCCAGTGGGCGACTCGAGGCGGGCCGACAATGTGAATATTCACATTGACATGTTAACATTCACATTGATAAGAGTATAAAACTGGCTCGGCCCATAGGCGGCCAAAGTCCTTTGTGGCGGGCGGCTTTGTTTGAAAATTCACATTGACAATGTAAATATTCACATTAACACGTTAACATTCACATTGATAAGAGTATAAAATTGGCCCGCGGCAGTGGGCTGACGGCATTGCAATGTGAATATTCACATTGACATGTTAACATTAACATTGATAGGAGTGTAAAATTTGTCCGCTACCCGAAGCTCGCCCTTGAGCTGGGGTAGGCCCGACCCGACCGGTTGACAATGTGAATATTCACATTGATATGTTAACATGCACATTGATAGGAATGTAGAATTGGCCTGCGGCCCGTGGGCTGCTCGAAGCCCTCCCATGGCCTAGGGCAGGCTCGTTTGGGTCTGGGCCCGAGCATGTCCGAGACCCTAGGCTAGGGCCTAGGCCATCACTTTGAAGCCTGGCCCGGTCCATTAGCCCGTTTAAGGCCCATTCAAGGCTCGGTCCAAGGCCCAGCCCACTTGAGGCACAATGTCTTTTTTTTTGCAAAATAATAAAATTTTGGTAGAAAAAATTAAAAAGAATTAAAAAAAATAGCCAAGCCTGCCCAAGCCCGACCTAAACTCAAGCCTAGGCCCAGGCCCACCGGCCCAACCCGAAGCTGTCGTCTTTGAGCCGCGGGCCAATTTTACACTTCTATCAATGTGAATGTTAATATGTTAATGTGAATATTCACATTGTCACTCAGCCAGGCGAACCCGCCCGGCAATGGGCTAATTTTATACTCCTATCAATGTGAATGTTAATATGTCAATATGAATATTGACATTGTCACGGGTCGGGCTGCTCGCCTGCCGCCCACGAGTCATCCATGGACGCGTCAATTTTACACTCCTATTAATGTGAATATTAATATGTCAATGTGAATATTCATATTGTCATGGGTCGGGCCCGCCCCAAGCAGCGGGCGGGCCTCGGGCTAATTTTACACTCCTATCAATGTGAATGTTAATATGTCAATGTGAATATTCACATTGTCACGGGCCAGGCCGGGCTCGCCGGGCCCACGGGCTTCAGCATCCACGTCATGCCAATTTTACAGTCTTATCAATGTGAATGTTAATATGTCAATGTGAATATTCATATTGTTACGGGCCGGACCGAGCTCGCCCCGGGCTGCGGGCTAATTTTACACTCCTATCAATGTGAATGTTAACATGTCAATGTGAATATTCACATTGTACATGGGCCGGACCCTTACACATTGACGATATGAACATTCACATTAGGGGTATTTTGGTAATTATGTCACCCATAGGACTTATTGAAACATAAGAAAATAATATGAACTAAATAGAACATAAGTAGATGAAAAGGGTATTTTGGTCATCTTATTTCAAATAGAACCTAATGGAATAGTCAAAAAGAATATGGATTGAATGGAACATAAGTAATTAAAGATGGATTTATGAAAAAAGCTCCATTTGTGATATGCCAATCATATTAAAATATTGTTTCAGAGAATTTCAAATCTCAATATATATCGTTAGATATATCGTGTTAATTTTTAATTTTTAGGAAAAAATATAATTCGGTGTATATTTAAAAAAATTACAAATAAATAATAAATTTTATAAATATTAATAATCAAAATGCCAATTTTTTTTTATAATGTTTTTGTAATTTTTTTTTTTATTTTAAAATCCAACTAAATTGTCATTCATCCTAATTTTTCATAAGGAAATTACAATTCAAATGTATTTTCAAAAATAATTACATAAATATAAAAAGATTTATAATTTTAATAATTAAAATTAAATAATTTTATCATGAATTTGTAAAGTTTTTTCAATCATCTAATTATGGTTATTTTCCCATTTTTTTTATGGATAATACTTGAGACCCCCTTTTGGGGGCACCCCCTCACCCCCCTTTTGCCATGTGTCAGGGGGTGATTGGATGTGCAGGAAAAGGGGACCAATGAGAGAAGAGAGGGGGGTCAAAAGGGGGTCTAAATCACCACCCTTTTTTTATTCATGATGGCAATTACCAACAACACGTAGGTCACCGGGAAATTATAATATCACCTCAACAGTAAGAGACTCCTCTCCGTATCGTGTTTTTCTTTATTAGAAATCCTCTTGGGTGAACATTCAAATATTCTTCAAACTTTGTATTTGATTCATGAATTTTGGTAAAGATTATTAAAAAAAAAAATTGTATTTCACTTATCTTTTTCTTTTCCTTTTCCTATTCCTTTCTAAATCTCTAATCCAATCCATGAACTAATCACAAAAAAAAAAAAAAAAAGAAAAAAAAGAAAAAAAAAATTTGTAGTGATGAAGTTGGTGCTCCTTACTTTCACACCTTGGTTAAGCCTAAACTACACCCCTCCTTCCCCCCCCCCCTCTTTTTTTTTCCCCAAATGGGTTTATGATGAGATTATTTTACAAATACGTAAGTGATATTTGATAGAATTAAAAGTTAAATTTTATACTTTTTAAAATAAAGAATTGTTTGATAAAAATGTTAGTGTGAATATGAAACAAATCGTTAGATATGTACAAAATGAATTTGAAATATATTATTTATAAAATTTCCTTTCGAATTTTTATACTCTAGTGGTGAGAGGTGGTTGAGTTGGCGGCGACAGTGGCTATTGTGCCAATGATAATGATGATGACAATGAAAATGGTAAAGATGGAAGAATAGTAGTTGTAGAGATTGTGGAGAGGTGTAGCAGAGATAAAAGCATGGTGGTGGTGGTAGTTGTGGTGGTGGTTGTGGTGGAAGCAATGGTATGTTGATGGTGGTAGCTGTAGTATGGGTCGCCACGGTGAGAAAGGTGGAGGGTTGTGGTAGTAAAAGTAAAAGGATGGTGATGGTGGTAGTTGTGGTGGTATGATGGCAGTGGTAAAAGTAGCCATGGTGGGAGTGTAGGTGGTAATGTTATAAATTTGATAAATTATAATATTAAATTTACTTTGAGAAGTATATATGATCAACATCATATGATGATTTCATTGGAGACGAGATACATTGGATTGTAACTCTTTAAGTGGTTATTATTACAGTTGCAGACAGTTACTAATAGAAATTCAAATTATAAAGGCACCATCTATCTATACTATTATTAAAAGTGAACAATTCATTTGTTGTCCAAACTTTGGTGACTTCTCCTTTTGCCATGTGTCCTCTTTTTTCTATTAGAAATTTAAAAAAAATAAAATTAGATAGTTAACCGGAGCAAGACTCAAACCTTATACCTTAGATTTAATAAACACAACTCTTACCACTTGGATGACATACCATATATACTAAATTTTTTTTTTATTTTTATTTATTTTAATTACACACGCATCACATATGGCAACCGCTAGTTTCAAGTTGAAAGACATGTTTTCAAAATTTTCAAATTCTAAAAATTCAAACTAATGGTTGTGTTCTTTCATAAAGGTGCCTTTAGTACCTTCTGATTATCTATAAATTTATAATTGCAAATCCAGGAAAAGTACTCCAGATTTCTCCTTGTTTTCTTTTGTTATTATTTTATGTCAAATACACAATTTTGTAAGGAAAGTTCTACAAGGCAATTTCAGATTTTGCTGTCTACAGTTGGTGACTTTGTTGTATCCTAGAAGTGAATTGCTTTCAACCTAGCATCAAACTCGTTTGAGTGGGGGCAATTATCTCCTTAAAGAAAGTGTCCGCAACATGTCTCAAAGTCGCATTTTGCTTGATTCTGTCTTTCTTTTGACTTGCTGTTCTAACAATTTTAAGGTGATAATTCAATGGCATCAAGCTTTGATATGGCAGCTTTTAAGGTGATGAATCAAGAGCTCGGGAAACTGGACAGGTTTGATGAAACAAATTTTACTCTTTGGCAAGACAAGTTGATGTTCCTTCTCACAGCATTGAAATTTTCATATGTTCTTGGTCCAAACCTGTCAACACTACTAGACCCAAATGTTGGGGATCGGGGATCCCACCCAAAACTTTTTAGAAATTATACCAAGCAGAAAAACGCACCCACACTCAAAGAGACACCATATTTAACGTGTTTCGGCCTCAATGCCTACGTCCATGGGAGAGTAACCGATTATCACTATAACAATAGAGATATTACAGAAAGATTATAATAGAGGAGGAGCTCACACCAACCACACTCACCCACTCACCCGTCTTCCTCTCACACCGAGAGAGACGGTCTCGTTGCCTCACATCTTTCTTTTTTGCCTTGGTTGCTCACACTATTAAATTCTCCTTTCAACCTCATTTATACACTGAAGAGAATGTGGAGAGGTTGGCTGGCATAACATATGGCCAACACCTTCTTCTACATGGCCAGCTCATTCTTTCACATGTTGCAGCATATGAGAAATGATCACTCCTCACATGGGGTGATCTCCAACAAATCACCCCTCAACCCATGTGAGGTGATTCACTGCACACACTATTGCTAATCTTGTCACGCTAAAAAAATCAACATAATCTATATCTCCTCACTGAGATGCTTGCATCCCCTGAAACTAGAGATAATACACCAAAGATACAAGAGGAGGAGGGAATCCTATCCTCAACTTAACTCACACCACTCTCTAATTTGGAGAGAGCCTTTGCTCCTATCTCCCATTGATCTCTTCCACGCTTTCTGTCTTGGATGTCTTCTATGCTTAAACTTTGCGTAACCAAGATATCCTGCACCCCCTGATTGGATGTCTTGCACCTACTACCTGTGATGCCCTTGACTGTCATACATTACCTTGCAGGACTAATTATTGAAGCAACAAAAAACTCATCGTTTGTTCCATCAACGTCCTCGGTTTTCTTTTCTCGGAGCTTTTCCTCTGAACTATTAGCCTTTGCCCTCTGCACTTCTAAACAACCTCCTAGCATTTCCATACGCTCGTCGTCTGTGCCTTTGTAATCCTTGATTTGCTGTTCAGTAGATTGATGGTTGATAGTAGCTCCATCTGTCAAAGCATCGTCAGCGATGCAATTTTGCATAGTGCTTTTACCCATAGCTTCTGGTCTCTCTACATCGAGCTTTCCTAAGAGATCCACATCAACTCCATCCTCCACTGCCATGGAACTAAAGAAATCACCATAGAGAAAAAAGACTTGCCACTCTTTGGCGCGCACTCTTGCGTTTTATCCGTCTTAATTTCTCTGTTTGGCAGTTCCTGTGAACTTTTAACAACCCGTTGCTACACACTCTTCTCGCGCCTCTGTATGACACTCTAGTGTACCCTTGCACTGCTGCACGTCTGCATTTGTGTTTCTACGCTTAATAAGCTCCTTTGCAACTATTGTTCTACATGTCCACATACCACCAGTACCTACTCGTATCTGATACAGTCTCCATGACCAAGATTTCCTTGAGTCTGTACTTGTTGCCAAATCATCTATACGTTGATGAATGGTCTTCTCTTTTGATTGAACCAGATTTTCTGATGAACTTCAGAGATAATCATCTTTGCAATCCTCTTATCACCCCTAACCAATCCTGATCTCCCTCGATTTCCCATTTGATCAAGCTTGATCTCTTTTGATCTCCAATGATCTATCTCTCAATTTGTATCTGGTTGTCCAATCTGGTTAGAATCTGCCCATTCTAACCTCTTAAGTGAATTCGCAGCGTTCCACAATATCCGACAACCTTCCTTCAACTATTAAAGATGACAAACTCCCATGTTTTGAAAATCTTCAAAAAAATCATCTAGAATTTCACTATTCTGACATTGCGGTTGCTTCTGGAACGGTCCGTTTAGCTAAGATCAACCTTCGCTGCACTTCTGGGGACCACACTGAAAAACATCCTCGAAAGTTGGGTCACACCACAATTTTCTAAAAATTATGGGCCAAATTACAATTTTCAGAAGTTTAGGCAATATTTCGTGTTCCAACAGAATATTCCGTCCACTGTAGCTGACGCCGTTTGCCACTTTGATCTTTCTTCTTTTTTGCAACAACTCCGATTCAAAAATCTAACCGTACGGATGTGTTTGGAATACTCTAAATAGTTGGAAAACACTATTGGATCACCAGAACCGGATTCCGAATGGCTCAGATCAAGCCAAAATAGTTTGGATGCTTCAAATTTGCAGTTGCACCTTAGCCGCGTCGCACTAGATCCCTCCTCTGCATGCTGATGTGGCAGATGACGTGGCATTGACTGTGTTGACGAGGCACTGACTGGACTGCCACGCGGCACTGACTAGACTGATGGTGTGGCAGCCACGTGGCGTTCCCTGGCTAACGTGGTGCCGCGTGTCGATGATGTGGCACACCGACGTGGCAGTGATGTCACTCGCACGCACGCCACACTCATTTTCTTCCTTATGCCGCACATGTGGCGCGCGTGTTCGCGTGTCTGGCGCCATATTGATGCGTGAAACAACGCGCGAGGCTGTAGCGTGACCGTAATCGGGCCTCCTCTAGGGCTCGGCTTTTCATTTATGGACTCCTCTTGTCGAGACCTTCCTCCTGGTGTGCTCAAACCTGATTTTGAGAAACTTGATTTCTGGGCAGTTTCAAAAATCACACTGTTTTGTTTCCGAAAATGACCGACGAAGCTTTGATACCACTTGCTAGGGATCGGGGATCCCGCACAAGACCTTCTAGAAATTTTACCAAGCAAAAAAACACACCTACACTCAAAGAGACACCATATTTAACGTGTTTCAGCCTCAATGCCTACGTCCACGGGAGAGTAGCCGATTATCACTATAACAATGGAGAGATTACAGAAAGATTATAATAGAGGAGGAGCTCACACCAATCTCACTCATCCACTCACCGTCTCCCTCTCTTACACCGAGAGAGATGGTCTTTCTGCCTCACATCTCTCTATTTTGCCTTGGTTGCTCACACTATTAAACTCTCCCTTCAGCCTCATTTATACACTGAAGAGAATGTGGAGAGGTTGGCTGGCACAACACATGGCCAGCTCCTCCTTCCATATGGCCAGCTCATTTTTTCACTTACTGCAGCATATGAGAAATGATCACCCCTCACATGGGGTGATCTCCAACACCAAAATGCAATGATTCCGATGTAATAAAAGCAAAGCGTAAGAAACGTGAAGAAGATAAAGTGGTCTGCAGAGGGCATATTCTAAACACATCATCAGATTGACTCTATGATCTATTCACTTCAATCAAATCACCATGAGAAATTTGGAAAGCATTGGAATTGAATACAATACCAAAAAATAAGGTGCAGATAAATTTTTAACTATGAAATATTTTGAATTTACTATGGCTGATAATATTTCTGTTATGGATCAAGTTCATGACTTGCAAGTTTTGGTTAATAAACTTCGAGATCTTAAAGTTGAAGTTTCAAAACCATTGCAAGTGGGGGCTATAATTGCTAAACTTCCGCCTAGTTGGAATAATTATAGAAAGAAACTTATGCATACAACAGAGGATTTCAGTATTAAACAGATTCAAAAACATTTACAAATTGAAGAGGAAACTCGAATTTGTGATAGGAAAATTGTTTTATAATCTAGTTCTAAAGTAAAGTTTGTTAATGGAAATGATAAGTTTCAAAAGAATGTTGGAGGCAACAAAAGGAAGTACAATGAGTATAATTCCAATAATAACAACAACAATGAAGGTGACATGAAGAATAAGACCTGTTATAATTGTGAAAAGAAAGGGCATTATAAGCGTGAATGTAGATATAGGAATAAACAGAAGGAGGAGGACTCTAAGAAACACAATCAGGAAAATATGGTCGAGAAAGATACTTATGAAATTGCAGCCATGATCTCAGAAATGCATATTAGCATGATTACAGAATTACACATGGTTGTAGTAACCAAGTCCTTAGATTGATGTGTGATTCGGGTTCTACTGTTCATGTTTACAACAACAAAACTCAATTCAAGCAATTTGAGGATGCAACGAATGGACAAAAAGTGCTTATGGGAAATAACAACTTTGCCAAAGTATTGGGAAAAGGGACTGTTGAACTTCAGTTTACTTTTGGAAAGAAATTAGTTCTTGTTAATGTCCTTTATGTTCCAGAAACATAAAGATGAAGCTTTTGCTATGTTCAAATGCTATAAGTCTATTGTTGAGAATCGAAAGGACAAGAAAATTAAAATTCTTCGAAGTGATAGAGGTGGTGAATACTTTCCTACTGAGTTTATATCATATTGCGAAGAAAATGGCATTATACATCAAACTAGTGCACCCTACACCCCACAACAAAATGGTGTACCTGAAAAGAAAAATAAGACACTAGTTGATGTGTTAAATGCTATGTTTTTGAATGCAAAGTTGCCCACAAATATGTGGGGGAGAAGCATTGCTTACAACATGTCATGTGCATAATAGAATACCTTTTAGGATGTACAAAGTTTCACCTTATGAGTTATGGAAATGCAGAAAACCAATTTGGATTACCTTTGAGTATGGGGCTGTTTAGCCTTTTATAGAGTTCCAGACCCAAAAAGGACAAAATTAGGATCAAGAGCATTGAAAAGTGTTTTTGTAGGAAATGCTGAAACTTTCAAAGCATATAGGTTGTTAGATTTGGACTCTAATGTGATCGTAGAGTCAAGAGATGCTGAATTTATTGAAGATAAATTTACAAATGATTCTAACTCTATTTTAGATCCTAATTAAGCACTAGAAAATGACTCTAATCCTAGTTCATCTCTTGGAAACAAGATAAAAACACCTAAAATTTCATTTGAACCTAGGAGGAGTCAGAGAGCAAGAAAAGAGAAAAGCTTGCGTCCTGATTTTGTGTCTTCTCAAGCTATTGTATTCCTTTTGGAAGGGAATAGAGACACTGTTCTGAATAAAATACCCTTACCGTCAAACTTAAGAAGAAGATCCAAAGACATTTAGAGAAGCTATGGCTTCTAGAGATGTTGCATTTTGGAAAGAGGCAATCAATGATGAGATGGACTCAATTTTATCAAACAATACTTGGATTTTAGTTGATTTGCCTCTAGGATCTAAACCTATTGGATGTAAGTGGGCATTTAGAAGAAAATACAATACAGATGGATTTTTAAGGCAAGATTGGTAGCCAAAGGTTTTAAACAAAAAGAAGGTGTAGATTATTTTGATACCTATGCCCTACTAGCTCGAATAACATCCATTAGAGTGCTTATGGCATTGGCCTCAATCTATAATTTGATTGTACATTAAATGGATGTTAAAATTGCTTTTTTAAATGGTGATCTAGATGAGGAGATATATATATATATATATGGAACAACTTGAAGAATTTATTATACCTGGTAATGAAAAGAAAGTTTGTAAATTGGTCAAGTCCTTATATGGATTAAAACAGGCATCAAAACAATGGCATGAAAAATTTGATTGCGTAATTTTATCTCATGGTTTTAGACACAATAATGCTGTTAAATGCATTTATTCAAAATTCACAAATACTTATGCTGTCATTATTTGTCTTTATGTGAATGGCATGCTAATTTTTTCAACGAATATGGAAGGAATATCTGAAACTAAGAAATATTTAACTTCAAAGTTTAAGATGAAAGATCTTGGTGAAGTTGATACCATCTTAGGTGTCAAAGTTAAGAAACATAGTGGGGGTTATGCGCTATGTCAATCTCATTATATTGAAAAAATTATTCTTAAACTTCAACATTTAGGAATTAAAGAAGTTAGTACCCCATATGATTCTTCGTCGAACTTGACAGAAAATTTTGGTAGAGCAATTGCTATATTAGAATATGCTAGTGCAATTGGAAGTTTAATGTATGCATTGCATTGCACTAGGCCAAATATTTCTTTTGTGGTTTGCAAACTTTCTAGATACACGAGTAATCCAAGTCCGGAACATTGGAAAGCTATTGGTAGAATTGTTGGGTATCTTACGAAAGCTATCCAACTAGGACTATATTATACAATTTTCCTGTTGTATTAGAAGGTTATACTGACGCTAGTTGGATTACTAGTGCAAATTATAACAAGGCAACGTCAGGGTGGGTATTCACCCTTGGTTGTGGAGTTATGTCATAAGATTTCAAGAAACAGACATGTATATTGTGTCCCACAATGGAATCTGAGTTCATAGCCCTGGCTACAGTAGACAAAGAAGTAGAATAGTTAAGGAATTTATTATTGGATATAAAGTTGTGGCCACAACGGATGCCAGCCATTTCTTTGTACTGTGACAGTGAAGCTACTATGTCTAGAATTTATAATAAAATTGATAATGGTAAATCTAGTCATATCAGTTTGAGAAATGAATATGTTAGACGATTGATTTCAGATGGTATTATTACCATTGTGTATGTTAAATCCAGTAACAACTTGGCAGATCCGTTCACTAAGGGACTCTTTAGAGACTTGGTGAAATCAACATCTAGTGGAATGGGTTTGAAAATTTTCTACATGGTCAGCTATAATGGGAACCCAACCTTATACTAATAAAATTAGTTTAATGTTTAAAGGGTAATAACAAGTTGCAGTTAACTGGCTGATATAGCACTGAAATTGTAATAATATATTGTAGACACCCTATTTTGACCGTCCTCAAGACTTGGACGTCATCATTTGTGCACACGATGATTGTGATTGCATGTGTTCATTTTGAGTGCTTGCAGTCCTTGGCGGAGTGTCCTGCTTTTGAGCCCTGAAACCGTGTCCATTTTTGTGCCCTGTTTTGGACCAAAATCTTAGTTTTTCACACCCAAAACTCCAGTTCTTCAAACTTGAGCATCTTGGGACCAGTAGGCCACCTCTAGTGCTATGCCGGCCCCCTTGTGTGCCTTGCCGGCCACCATTGTGCCTTGTCAGCCAGTGGTGTGGCTTGCCGGCCATCATTGTTGGCCTGCCGACCACTGATGCCTTTTTTCCAGATATTTTCTTAACAGCTATTCCAGCAGTTGGCACAATGGGCTTGGTCACCATATACGTGTATGGACTGATTTAACTCAGCTGAAGCTTGTTTTTCTATAAATATGGGGTTTCCTCCTCCATTTTTAAAGGTTAGAAAATTTTGGAGCAGAATTCTCTCTCTCTCTCTCTCCAAAATTCTCTCTCTCTTGAAATGTTGTGCTTAGTTGCTTAGTGTCTCTACACTTTTGTCTATTAACCCTTGACCAAAGTTATTTCTCTTTGGGCTGAGGTTACTTGAGACCCTCTTTGAGCTTTAGAAGGTGGTTGTGGCTTGCTTTGTTGCCTAATTTGTGCCTTGGCTTCAAGAGGTATAACACTTACTTTGTTAGCTTGTTTTACATACTTGCTTTGCCATCTTCTTCTACTGTTTTTGGGCTGTTTTGGGCCTGATTTTGAACTAAAAAACTCTGTTTTTGTGGTCTAAAGGTGGTGGTTTGAGGCCATTTTCAGTTAGGGAGTGGTTCACCGTTCTTACTTCTTTGTTTGTAAACCTTTTGTACCTTTGTTCACCACTTTCAAACTAAATTTTTTGGGCCTTTTAACCACTAAATTTTAGATGTTTTTCAATGGCAAAAAACTCATTTTGAAGTCCAAATTTGGAGGGGTTAGCCTCCCCTCCTTGTGTCTTATTTGCATGCTTAGTTAGCTTTATATGTTAGCATGTTTTTCTAGGTTAACTTAGCTCAAGTCCAGCAAGTTTTAGCCTCTAAAATAACCTACTTTAGCTCTATTTTGGGCTAGTTAGTTCATTTGAGTCTTGTTTTGCATGGTTGTAGTGTAATAGTCTGTAGCAACCCTAATTTTTCTTTAGTCATTATTTATTATTATTATGGTTATTATTATCTTATTTTATTTTTGGCTTTATTAATTGTGTGGGTTACATGAGAATTTAATGTGGTAATTAATTAATTTAATGTGTTATTTAATTATATATAATTAATCTAAATATTTAAATATTTATGTTTGTTATATAAAAAGAAGAGAGGTGTTATATATATATATATATTTTATCTTATATTTATATTTATATATATTATAATTATGTTGTATTATATAATATAATATTATATAATATTAGATTAGAATAGGAAATTAGGTCATTATCTATATAATATAACATAAGTAATCAAGTAGGTTTAGAAGTTAATAGCAAAATAAAGGAAAAAAAAAGAAGAAGAGAGAAACAGAGCAGCCGAGAGAGGGGCTGAGAGAGAGAGAGAGAGAGAGAGAGAGAGAGAGAGAGAGTTAGTGCATGAGAAAGGGATTGTGTGAGTGCATCAGAGAGAAGAGGAGAAAAGAAAAGGAAAGGAAGATTAGGGTTAGGGTTTTGTTTTGGTGGCTTCATTAATCTTCCAAATATTTCTTTGATCTTCAAAAAAATATTGTGAGTGCAAAATCCACTTCTCTTGATTTATGTTTAATTCATTATTTTTAATTTTATTTATTATTTATTTGATGTTAGTTTGATTTTGTATTTATATAAAGATGATAGATTGATTTTAATTATTTTGATTAATGGTGTATGTAAGGTTTAGGGTTATTAGTTGATTGATGAATTTTCATTATTTTGATTAGTTGTGTATGCCATGTTTAGGGTTTTTATATAGATTTATTTTATGGTTGAAATTAAAATAAATTAGGAACCCATAGATAAATTCCTTATACTCCACCATGACTCCATGAATTGTTGTTTTATTTGAGTGTTGGTGAGAAAGAGTGTATTAAAAAAAAAAGTGAGGATGATGAGATTTATTGGAATGCCTTAGGCTTGACATTGTTATGTTTGTTCTCATGAGGGAGATGTTTTGTATATGTATATTGTTGCCTCGTTCTCAAGAGTAGACGAGTGCTTTGATTTGCGCGCGTACGTATATGCTAACTATCCGGGGAGTGTGAGTCAAACTCGGAACGATATCCCTGTGCAAGTTTGGCTTTGGAGCGGTGTCAGGTACACCGAAGGCACATGGGATATATGTGTAGGCCGGAAGTGGAGGGCCGAAGTGGTGAAGTTAAGGTACAAAGAATTTAATTATGAGTTTATTGGTATAGTGTGAATTGTATTGATTTGTACACCTTGAAAAAAATAGTAAACGACCTCGATACATTATGAAATTTGAGCAGAGGCATGTATATGTGATTCTAGACAATTTTTGTGTTTTAGCTTGTTATTAAAAGATCGATTAGAACTTTTAATTAAATGATCTTCATTATTGTCGGTTTGATTCATTTTAGTAATAAAGATTTTAGAGGCTGTTTTAACCCACAAAATGAGCTCATTTTTATTGGTTTCGCGAAAACTGAAGTAAAACATTATTCTGCACACTTTTCGTGTTTTGAACTTTTTCGAAAACAATCATCTTAGGGTAGTTTTTGTTCATTTTCAGTTTTAGATTTTCGATTGAATTTCGTTTAGGTTTTTCTATAAAGCTTTTCTCTCAACCTGTTCAGTTTCTGTTAAATTCGTATGCGTTGTCTTTTAGGAAATTTGATTCTGTACAACTTTCATACTTTGAGTTTTGGTCAATTCGAATTATTTAAGCATAAAACGGTGCATTTTTATACTTCTTTAGCAAGTTACTTATGATTAAATTATACTAACTTTATTTTGCAGGATGGTGGGTCTTACTAACTTTATTATGCAGGGCTGACCCACCATATTTTTATTTCTATTTTGTTTATTTTATAATCAATTTATATTCCGTTGTGTACAGACAAGAAACTAAATGCCACCGTATCTCGGGAAACTACCCATTCGTTTCGGTGCGGTTGGAACTACTTGTCTTGTCCTGTAACAAGAATTAAATGTATTTTTGTTTGTGTCTGGTGGACACGTGGGTGATAAATCTTGTACTCATACCAGTATACCTGTATACTGACCCGTTTTGTCTCTTGGTAACTCAGGTGTGTTCTGTTTGAGCACAGCTGAGCTTCCTTTGCAGGATTAGTTGAGGCTATGGTGGTGACAAGAAATAACTATGATCGTAGGACATGTCGTTTGGACTTCTTTTGTTTTCTTGAGCTTGGGGATTGATATTAGTTTATGTATTTATTATTATTTCCTTTTATGACTTTAGTATTGGAATAATTTGGCATGGTTTGTAACCATACTTTATTTAAGTCGTTTTGACTAGTTGTTGCTACCTGAATGTTGAGGTATTGGTTAGTTATGAAATTATGGTAGATGGTTTGGTTTGCGTTTAGCTTTTTTGTTTCACCCCTAGGGTTTGGATTATGGAATATTGATTGGGGTTTAGTCCTAATTTAATATTTAATTGTCCAAATTTTGGGGTGTGACATAGTCTTCACAAGTTGGTGTTTTAGGGTCCTAAACACCTCTTGTTTGGGTTGATAGCATCTTTTGGTGTTGTTTTTCACTCCATTTCAGCACTATAAACTCTGCAATCTCCCTCTTTGCTTCACTCTTTCATTTGCTTTTGAGGGTTGTTTCAAGCTTGGGATCCTTTAAGCTTGAGATTGAGGTCATGCTTAATGGTTTAGTCCTCTTTGAGGGTTCATTACCAACGGCATGATCTCTCTCTTTCCTTACATTATCCCTTGGTTGATACTTCTTTTATCTTAGAGGACACTCACCAATGGACAAATTGATTAAAGAATAATTTGGTAACTAAAATGTGTAAACAAAATTGGCAAGTAAAAGTGGCAAGATAAGCATTCCTTTGTGTTGCATTGCATGTGTTCAAATCGGACGTTAATTTGAACACAAGGAAAATGGGACATTTCATACTCGAAAGTGATGAAACGTGCCACTTTCCTAGGTCTCCGTTGCCCTTGATCATGCATGATAGGGTGATGGCATTTGAGTCTTGTTTTGCATTCATTGAACTTGTACAAATTGGTCCCTTAGCCATCATGCATGGAAATTACTTGATTAATGGTTTAAGGGCCAAATGTATCACTCCTTTGAGCTTGTGTTGATGATAAGGTGTGATACATGGTACAAACAACCTGTGAGACCACCCTTTTCTTGCTTTGTTTTGTCCTCTTTTGCAATAAGGAAAGGCTTGGCTTTACTGGCCGGCAAACCCTCATCAGTGTTGGCCAGCAAACCCTCATCTGTGGCCGGCCGGCCACCAATGAAAAATTTAGTATTGTGCTTCTGAAGGAGAGCCATGTTAATCTGGAGGAGGAAAAAAGTGTAAGTGTTGTGCAATAGAAGCAATTAGTGGCAGGCAGTGGATATTCTTTGGGTGAAAAAACCGAGCATGCATGCATCTCTCGTTTCCGGAGGCCATTTAGTTAATTTGTGTAGTTAATTAGTTGTAACTAATTCATGTAAATGTTGTAACTATCTTAAGTAGATTAGTCAATTAATTCATGTTGTAATTAATTAGCTTAGTTGCTTTGTAATTAATTAGTTAAGTATTTAGCTAATTAGCTTGCTTTGTGATATTTAATTAACTTAGATAGTTAATTAGTTCGTGTTGTGTAAATTAATTAATTAAATAGCTTACTCTAATAATTAATTAGCTAAGTGTGTTGTAATAATTAATTAGCTTAGAGTAAGCTTTTTATTTATTCAAAGTGTTGTAATACTTAGTTAAGTAGCATAGCTTAGCTAGTTTCATTCAAACCCTCCTTCACGAGGGCGTAATGTTGTAATAACTGTGCGTGCGTGCGTGTTTGTCTTCCAACCCCACGTCTTTCTCCCTTTTATTTACCCGCTTTTGATGGTTAGATTAGGGACATGTTTTAATTAGCATACCTTATGCTTGCATCCATTCATTCGTATTGCATGAACCGAGGCTCGGCGCATCATTCAAACTGCATTGCCATTTCAATAATTCTTTGAAAACGTGTTTAATCGCATGTTATTGCTTCATATGCCATATTAGTAGTCGAGCCTATTAAATTGCATATTGCATGTGTTGCATTAGGCATATTGTATAGTTAGGAATCATGCATAGTTTTCTAACTCATATTTTCTTAGCTTGGAGTACTAGGTGAGTTTTTAATGATTTAGCATATTTGCATGACTGTGAATGTTGCCATGTCTAGCATGCTTGTCATGAGACTAAATGCTTATTTGATAAACTGCTTGAATGCCTGTGGATGAAGGCTGCTTGTTTGAATTAGAACGATTCAACAAATGTAAGTTTTAAGCCCACTTTGTTAAGTGTCAAATTAGTTTTAAGCCCACTATGTTTGGTGGCCAATCCGCAAACGTTAAGCCCTCTTGAGGTGGCAAATTCAAACCCATTTCCAAAACAAACATAAGTTGAATTGTTCCAACTTGAGCAAACTAGTTTATACTTGCTTGTGCGCATCATACAGTAAAGCTAGCTTAATAACCGGAACAAGAGCACATAATGTACATGAAAATCATATCCTAATTAGTAGAGGCCGATCTTTGATCGGGCGGGCGGGGGTGCTCAATTCATAACCTTCCCCTCTCGTACCTAAGTTCTCGAGCCGAGGCAACTTTAGTGATGACGGACATGTGGCCTTTGGCACGAGTCATGGATTTCCTAAATTTCTTCAAAAATAAAATATTTAGAGGGTGACTCTGTATATGGCAAAGCAATCCAGTTTTGGCATTTTTGATTTAAAATCGATTTTCCAAAAGGTTTGCCGAACTTGGACTCTTTGGTGATTATCAATTTCACATTGCACTTGTGAGATTAGATTCAGAACAGCGGGAGTCCAAACTGTAGGGCTTTTTTTTGAGTTTCCGAAAGGGGTTGCGAAAAAGGTGAGCTACAGTTTCTGGCAACTCTGCTAGGGACTTAGAGAACTTGACTCGAACTTATGATATGACTTTTTTTATCTACACTTATGTGTTTATTTGCATTTGCATCGGTGCACCTAAATCACAGTGTTTGTCATCTGCTATTCCTGAACGGTTTGTCGGAGGCTTGCTTGGAAAAGCTTGCCAAAAGGCAGACCGGTTGCGGGCTCTGCTGGAAACACAACCCTTGGATCTGGACTACCACTGTACCATTTGATCCTTCTTGCACTTCTTGGTGTTAGGTCTGAGAGGTATATTAGGTAGCTTGCTGAGGTACCCTTTTTGACCAATCAACCTAGTTGCATATCGAAAGCCATAGAGACTGTTCGAAACTAGGACAGGTTGCTTACCCAAATTCAGGATTGTGTGAAATGCTTTGCTTGAATAGTGAACCCTAGTTCCTGATGAAACTAGGGCAGGCTAACCCTACCCCATCATAGGGGTGTTTGGCTCTCACTTAACTAATATGTGCTTTTAGAGTGAAACTCTACAGGAATGTATGCATCAGTCGCAAGTTTGGGTATCAGTTTTGGGGGCAGAAATCAGTGTTAAGTACAGTTCTACAGCTTATGATTGCAACTGTGTGTTGTTCGTGTTTGAGCAGAGGTGCTGTGCGGTTTCTGATTTTTGTTTTCTTTTGCTTTATTTCTTTTTGCAAGGTAGTTTTTCACCATTGCTTCAGACGATTCTATTACCCCCCAAGCACTCTAGACTAGTGTGAGAAGGATTTACAGATCTGTGGATCTTGTCAGGGGACAGCCAGTGTTTGTTTCACTTCCACTGGTTACCAGACAGAGGAGGGTTAGGCATAACTCACCAGTCCAGCAGTCACCTTTTACTTTGCCTATGACCAGCCAGGCTTAGTCTTCTACTTCTACTCCAGAAAGAGAGTATTCACCAGTTCTGATAGCTTAACATCCCCTAGTTAGCAAGGAAGATATGCTTCGTCAGCTCCAATAGGCCATTGAGACTATGCAGCTTGATACTGCCCGCCAAGTTGAGGTCACAACCCACCAAACAGAAGTGATAAATAGGCTTCAGCAACCGCAACCACAACCGGCAGCAACCTCTACATCCTATGCATCTCCAGTGGATATTCCGACACCAGGAGTCACTGTCAATGTCCAAAAGAAATTGGGTATTCCGGTAAATCCGATCCCACCTCAGACTTCCAAGGCACCAGTGTACCAAATAGAGGCGTCATTTGAATTTGAGGTTGACCCTACCGCATTGAAGGCCAATAAGCTAGAAAAGCTCTTCAAGAGGGCACAGGGTGTGAATTCAATCCCTAACATGAAGGATGGATACACAGACTCCGCAGTAACTGCACCAAACAGATTCAAGATGCAGCACATAGACCGGTTCGACGGCTCCGGGGATCCTATGGTCCATCTACGGTTATTCTCTGATATCCTACGACCAATGGGTCTCACTAGACTTTAGAAGCTGTCATTTTTTGGCCGAACACTGTCGTGTATAGCAGCCATTTGGTATGCAAAGCTTGAGGACTCTGTGAAAAGAAGTTCGGAGGAAATGGTTGAGGCCTTCATCGCACAGTACTCCTACAATACTCAAATCGAGGTCACAACCCGTGATCTTGAAGTGATTCTCGAACTTTGTGACCTGGTGCAGGGCTAAGGCCTCAACGATGACAATCAGGCCATCTAAAAAGGACCAAATCAGAATGGGGGTCCGTAACTTGCAATGGAGATTATTACAGAAGATGATAGTCTTGCCTTTGTTTACATTTGCTGACCTCCATGAGATACAGGTTCAAATTGAGGATGCGATGAAGTAGGGGCCGATTGACAATGAGAAGGAACAACCCAAGAGGCTCTTTACACGCAACTCCAATGCAACCACGAGTGGTAGCACCCCTACACAGCCTTCGGATGTTAGTATGGTCACCACCACACCCAAAACTACCAACTAGTTTGCCAAGACATCCAACACAACTCCACAAACCTCAACTAGCTAGGCCCGATCTCAAAGGATCTTTACCCCACTCTATATGCCTTTGTCCAAAGCCCTAGGGGTCCTGATCAGAAAAAGGGTGTAGACCGCCAGGAACTTCGCTCCGTGCACGAGGGCGCGAATCGTTTGTTCTTAGCTACTACAGTTCGGACTCATATCACGGTTCTGAATCTATTTTCGCAAAGTGCAATGCAAGACTGATAAATCACCAAAGAGTCTAAATCCAGCAAACCGTTTTGGAAAATCGATTTTAATAAAGAAGTGCCAAACATGGACTACTTTGCTAAATACAGAGTCGCCACTTAAATATTTTATTTTGGAAAATTTAGGAAACCCTAACTCGTGCCTAAGGCCACGTGTTCGTCATCACCAAAGTTGCCTCGGCTTGGGAACTTGGATACGAGAGGGGAAGGTCATGCAATGAGCAGCCCCGCTCGCCCGATCAAAGATCAGCCTTTACTTAAAATGATATTTTATTTTTAAAAACACAGGTGTTCTTATTCCGGTTATTAACCTAGAATTGCTATGTGATGCGCACAGCATACAAGTATAGACTAGATTACCTAAGTTGGAACAAAATATTTCATGTTCGTTTGTTTGAAAATTGTTTTAGAGGTGCTACTCGCAAGTAGGCTAAGTCGTGGATTTTGCCACCCTCAAGTGGGCTTAGAAAACATGATTTTGCCACTCTCAAGTGGACTTAAAACTCACAGTTCGATGAATTGTTCCAATTCAAGCAATCCAATCTTCACCCACAGGCATTTAAGCAGTTAGCCTCATGGCAAGCATGCTAACATGGCAACATACACATCTCATGCAGTATGCTAAAGCGTAAACACTCACAGTGTACTCCGAGCCAAAACAGAGAACTAGTTAGAAATCATGTATGATCCTAGTTCATGTTAAGATGGCTAATGCAACACATGCGAAAATGCAACCGAGATAGGCTCGGCTATTTTAAGATGTCATATGAATGCAACTTGACAACATATTGTTGAACACATATTCAAGTAAATGTATTGAAATACAATGCAATTAGTATGTTGCGCCGAGCCCGGTGCATGCAACACAGATGAATGGATGCACGCATGCGAAGTATAAGGATGCTAATTGAAACATGTCCTAAAACTAACCATGGTAAGCGGTTAAGTAAAAAGGAGAAAGAAATGGAGGTTAGAAGACATGCATCACACACACGCACGCTTATTACAACAATTGTGCCCTCTCGACGGAGGGTCCGAATAATAAGCTAACTAGCCAATCTAAGCTAATTAAACTAATTATTACAAAACAGGCTAATTAACTAACAAGCTAACTAACTAGTTATTACAGACACAAATGAATAGTTAAGCACATTAACTACTTAAGTACAAAACCAAAGCATAAGCTAGCTATCTAAGCAAAGCAATAAAACAGGAGCCTCAAGGCGAGAAGTGTATGCATGCTCGGTCGCCTCGTTCGGAAATCCATCGCGATGCCCTAATTTGCCTCTGTTTTCAATTGTTCTCAGAACTTTGCACAGAGCTCCAGATAGCTTCAACTCCACCACAGGAACCTATAGGAACATGGCGGACCAGTTGTTGATAGGGGAGACCACCTACCAACCACCTATCATTGCTGCAGACCAGAAAAAGTGGTTGGCCAGCTAGTTTTACTGGTCGGCCGACCAGAAAATGCTGCACTTCTCCAATTTGCTGCAACAGAGAACAAGAAGAGGCATGGCAATGTATTTGCAAGATATGTGTGCACCACCACCCTCCCTATCATTTCATGATCTCAAGGGAGTGTGGTTCTCGACCCTCGGGACACCAATCACGCATCTCGATACATGATGGCCAAAGAGGCAAGATTGCACATTTCAATGTAAATGAATGCACAAAAAGACACATAAAGCCTTGACCTCTATCATGCATGATCAAAAGGGTCGGGGGCCAAGAAATGAGGCACATTTCATCACTTGAAGTATGAAATGTCCCTCATTTCTCGTGTTCGGATTAACACCTAATCCAAACAAATGCAAAGCAACTCAAGCATGCAAACATGTAATGCAACTCAAGCATGCTAAACACAATGTAATGCATGCATTCACAATGCAATGCAATATGAGGAACCTAATGGCATGCATACACAATGCAATTCAATGCAACATAAGCAACCTATCAATGCTAATAGCGTGCATACACAATGCAAGGCAACATAAGCATTTCAACGCAAAGCAAACAATAATACAAGCATAATGAAATGCAACATAAGTATGCATTAACAGTGCAAACCACAAGCATGCAAAACAAAATGCAACTCAAGCATGCAAATATGATGTTAAATGGACTTAAACTAAAAAGGGACATACCTCAATCATGCCCAAATCAGTGGCCATAATGTTAAAATGATGGCATGAAATGCAAGGTAAATGCATGCACGTGCAATGGCCTATCAACTAGGCCTAAGAGCATAACTCTCAAGAGTGCTCAAGGAGTGAAAAATGTGGAAGTGTAACAACACTATAAGCTCTGAAATTAAGTAAGAAATGATGCCAAACCATCCAATCAAAACAAGTATAGCATACTAGAGTCCTTAAGGCATAAGGCTAGCAAAGATGACTACAAAGGGGGCATGAAATAAATGGCACAAATGCGTGAACCAACCATGGACAGAGCTCAAATAAGTCAAGACAAAGACCAAAGCATGCTGAGATGGGGGCTCAAATGTCTAAGCATGCATACATACACACTAGGCCATAAGCAAGACAACAATGCACAACCCTTATAGGCACTCAAAGGGTGAAAGAAGTGGGAACATGGCAGTCCTATATGCTCTGAAATAACATGGTAAACGATGCCAAATCATGCACATGTTACAAATGAAGCATGCTATGATGCCCAAAGCTCAAAGCTAGCAAGGCCAATTGCACTACAGCTATGCAATACATGAAGCATATGGCAAGTACAACCCAAAATAGTCCTATTGCATGTCAAAATGATACTAAAACATGTGTGGAAGGAAGCCAAAATAAGCTAGCATGGAGGACCAAAAACATGGATCATGCAAGGGCAATAGGGATGATTACACTACACCTACCAAAACCAAGCATGAGATGGCTTCACTAACAAAAATCAGAGTTATATGACAACTCGCAAGCTTAGGCATGAAGGCATACGCAATGACTCATGTTTAAGGCATAAAGTACAAACTCTCCAATGCATGGAAAGAGTGACAGATGCAAGTGTATGACCACACTACATGTACTGAAGTCACATTTCAAATGATGCCAAATCATGGAAATATTCCAAGTAATGCATGCTAATGGACTCAATACACAAAGCTAATGAGCAAGACTGAACCATGGCTATACAAAATAATGCATGCATGACCAAAACAACACAAATCAGAGCTTAATCATGCTAAAACATAGACAAAAGCTTCTTAGAGTTGAGCCTAAAGCATGCTAGAATGATGATCAAAAGCATGATACACATTAGGCTAGTGAATGGAAATGCACTACAAGTGCATGGAGCGTGCATGGGACTATCAAACCAAGCCAAAACAGATTTAAGGCATGTTAAAAATACACCAAAAACCTACTAAGATGGACTCAAAACATGCTAGAAAAACATGCTACTTCATAAAGCACACAAAGCTAGTGTGTAAGGATTACACTACAAGTGTAAATAGCATGCATGTGGTGACAAAACCAAGTCAAAATAGTGGTATGCCATATCAAAATAACCCCAAATACATGCTAAGATGGAGTCAACATAAGCTTAACAAACATGCTCAAACATGAGGCAAATGAAGCAAGGATACAAGAAATAAGGAGAGTGGATGACCCTCTCCTATTTGGGACCTCAAAACACCATTTCCACCACTAAAATTCCTCTAAGTTTCAGTGGTGAGAAGGCCAAAAGGAGGTGATCCCAATAGCTTAAAAGGATAGCATAAAAACAAGGCCAAACAAGGCACAAGAGGGGGTAGACCACCCCCAACAACAACAAGGCCTTAAACAAACATTTCAAGCATTAAAAATCAGACCTTTTTATAGTAAAAAGTTAGGCCTAAAACAACATACAAGTTGGGCTAAAAGCTTAAACAAAAACAAGGGTTTTAAGGGTTAGAAGGTCACCCTTGTAGTACCACTTTGGAGCAACAACTCCAATAACTCTTTTGCATCAAAACCAGTCCAAGAACTCCAAAACCAACCTCAAAGGGCCTCAGCAACAAAAGGGTGGTGTTTGAGTGTGTGTTTTTGTGCAAAAGTGTGATGAAAATGCACTTTAAGGCACAAAACAAGAGAGGAATGGAGGATTATAGATATAGATGATATGTATAACTCAAGCAAGATTTTCTGAACCTAAGGCAAGAGGGGAGAGGTTCTCTTTTATAGAGAACCAAAGTTCAAGCTTCTTGAACAAGCTTAAGGTCTAAAGCCATCTCTCTATACACGTGTATGGAGGATGATTTTTGTGCCCTCCAGCTGTTACAGCTAGCACCAAAAGATCTTCAAAAAGGTGCTGGAAAGCTGCTGACCCCTTAAAGTGGTCGGCCAGTTACTTACACTAGTCGGCCGACCAGTGAAAGTGGTCAGCCAGGGAGGCAAATGGTCAGCCATGGTGGAAAGGTGGTCTGCACACTGAAAGCAAGGCAATGGTGTGGTGGCCGACCACTATTGGTGGTCCAAAGACCTAGAAAAACAGTTGGCTGACCAGAAAACTGGCTGGTAGGCAGGAAAAGTGGTCTCCAAGGGGAAGAACTGGTCTCCCATCCTCATTCCAACCTCCAAGCAAGGAAAACAAGGTTTGTGCCAAAAAAAAAACCAAAAAGGATGCAAGGCAATAGTCCGAGGGACAAGGCGCGCAGTCGGAAGTCTCGAAAACCAGTCTACGAGCACCAAAAACGGTCTATGAGGGAAAAGTGGTCTATGACCACAAAAAGTGGTCTCCCAGACCACAGTGTCCCTCTAGGCAAGGTCAACAAGGCATGGTTCAAAAACCAAGCCAAACGGAGAACGTTACGCGGTCCCGAGACAAGGTACGTGGCCGAAGGCTCTGAAAACTGAAAACTAGTCTCCAAGTGGAAAAAGTGATCTACGACCACAAGAAGGTTGTCTACAAGACCTCTCCCTCCCTCAAGGGAATGGAAAGAAGGCTTGGTCCACAAACCGAGCTAAAGCACAAAGAGTTCAGAGGTCCGGAGGCAAGGCACTCAGCCGAAAACTTCAGAAACTCGAACGAGCACAGCATGCACTATCATCGAGCGCTCAATGGATGACGTCTGAGTCTTAAGATCGGTCAAAAATGGGGTGTCTACAGTTGCCCCTCTTTGACAGAACTTGGAAGTCAAGAAGTGACGTGAGTGAATGTCAAAGCCCAAAGACGACCCATTTTTGACAAGGCCGAAGACTTAGACAAACAGGCAAGATAACAAAGAGATGCGCCCGTAGGCAGGGGCAAGATGTAAATGACATGCACAAAGCCGAGCATAACTTATTATCATGCAAAGAAAGCTATAATGAAGCAATTACGCAAAATAAAAGCAACATTTTAAGCGAATGCTATGCAAGCAATACGAGCCAAACTACATCTCATGCAGAAAGGATGTAAGAAAATTATACAATTCTCAATGCGTCGGAACTTCTCTTGAATGAACCGTACATACGATATCATCTGGTCGCGCCAGCTTCAAATGAACCATACATACAATATCGTGCATGCATAAGAAAGAAACTCAACATGTACAGTATAGCAGTAACACATGTTCAATGTTACATCAAGATGCAATATAAACGCGTGCACATATGATGCCGATGGAAACATGCATAGCAATGCAAGTGAAAAGTGCATAACAATGCAACCGGAATGAGCATAGCAATGCAAGTACAACGTGCGTGGCAATGCAAGTAGAGTGTGCATGACAATGCGAGTGGAAGGGTGCATAACAATGCAAGGAGTGTGCATAAAAATGTGAGGGAAATGAGCATAACAATGCGAGAGAAATGAGCATAACAATGCATTTTAGTGCAACTTCAATAGCATGTTTGAAACAACTCCAAATCACTTTTCATCACACCTCCAAGGCCGAAATACATTTCTCTTCCTCCCTAGACCCTTTTCCCTCTGATATCTGCACTTTATATGCATTTTCCAACGCCCCACGCGAAGTTGTTTTGCGAAAACTTTCGATTCTCTTCGTTTTAACCGATTAGAATTTGTTTTCGGAGCTTCTTTCTCCATTTTCACCACTTGTGATATGTTTGTCTCGAAGTTTAGCACCTTTTCTTGGGCATTGACTTTTGTTGACTTTTTCTCTTCTTGAGAGTTGTTTGTTGACTTTTTGCAATTTTGGCTCATTCTGCTCATTTTTGCTCATTTTGCACCTCTTTTCAGATGGCTGATCATATTCATCACGACAGAGGCTCTCCGAGAGTAAAGGATGAGCCCGACATTATGCCGTTGCCACCGCGGATGCGTCCTTTCGACCCGGAGAGGTACCACCTGCAGGAGCACATCCTACCTCCGAGCACCTTCCATCATTTCACGAACTTCGCGTGCCGAGCACCCGCAGACTTGCTACTATGGGAGCCAGAGTCCCACCTATTTTATCATGTGCGAGAGGTACGTACTTTATTTTTGCATTTTCTGCGATGCATTTTGCATTTCTTACACATTTCATGATTTCTCTATGTATTTTATCTGCTCGTTCCGAACACATTCACATACACAGTACTTCATTCATTTGGCGCACAGCTCACGCATAACACAACGCTGACTTGGTACGCAGCTCACAACACAACATTCTGTTCACTCAGCACACAACTCACAACGCAGCACTTTGTTCATTGGGCACGTAGCTCATAACACAACATTCTGCTTATTCTGAACACACAGTTTATAACACAGTACACTGCTTGTTCTGAACACACAGCTCATATTGGACACATAGCTCATTTTGGGCACATGACTCATTTGGGCACACAGCTCATAATACAGTATTCTGCTTATTTTCTATATATTCTACACTCGACTCTCTCTTTTCGGATTATGTATTCTCTCACATTCTCAGATATCGCCTGACAAGATTTGAATCATTACGCTCCTGACTTATTTTGAACATACAGCCCATTCTGAACACTGCTCATTCTGAACACACAGCTCATAACACAGTATTTTGTTCATTTTGAACACACGGGATGTAAAGAGGGAACTTGCAGAAGTTGAAACACACTCAGATGCTCTGAATTTTCCTTATTTTCCTTTGCTTCGCAATCCGGAACCCATAGCTTCAGATAGGTCCTGGTTCTACTTGTTCTGACATAACCTGGGTTGGACCCTGCGGTTTATGAAAGAACAAATTCTTGTTTTGCACAAATGTGGAGAATGGCACAACACTCTGAGCACAAAACGATTTATTTTTGAAATTGAAATGAGAAAGGGGTTCTCAAACGGGTATTGAGCCTACAACTGACCATAGTCAAAACGACTCATCAAAGAAAAACAAAAGGTAAACAACCTAAAACACATTGAGTAACACTCGAAACAACTCAAAACAAGAATCGAGAAAAACAACACAACCATCACGACACTCAGACATATTACAAAGACGAGAGACCTCTCAGATCATGAGGAGCCAATTTCTCCGGGTATTGTTTCCCACCCTTTCTCATTTGTGATCCTCACATCACTCAGCCCTTAGGCTCTGTTTTTCTGAAAAAGCCATTTTTCCTCACTTTTTCTCTCAATGCACATCTCTCTATTCTTCAATCTCTCTTCTTTTTTTAACCCCTTCTTGGGTGGTTGATAGATAAATAGGAAGTTGTGGGCTCATGCCCTGTATATTCAGCTCGCGGCTATTTCCTCCGGTGACGTCTAGTCGATGCCCCGGATGAGGGAGTGGGGTATCTTGATCCATTCCGGTTCGTGCTTCACACTCGGCTTGTGTAGACACCCCATTTTTGACCGACCTTAAGACTCAGACGTCATCGATTGAACGCTCGGTGATTGCACATGTTGTGCTCGTTCTGAGGTTACGGAGTCTCGACTGAGAGCCTTGCCTCCAGACTTCGGGACTCTTTTGTGCTTTGCCTCGGTTTGCGAACCAAGTTATGTTTTTTCTTCCCAAAGGGAAAGAGAGGTCTCGTAAACCATCTCTCAGTGGCCGTAGGCTACTTTTCATGGTCGTAGACCACTGTTCCCGTTTGGAGACCAGTTTTTGATTTTCGGAGCCGTCGACCGTGCACCTCGGTTCAGTACCACTTAACTTTCTCCGTTTGCTCCGATTTTTGGCACACACCTTGTTTCCTCTCTCTAGAGGGACACTGTGGCCTGGGAGACCACCTTCGTGGTCGCACACCACTTCCGTTGCTTAACAGTCAGTTTTCAGAGCACCTAGCTGCGCGTTTGGCCCCCGAACCCTCGTTTTCCATCCATCTTGGTTCATTTTTGGCATGGACCTTGTTTTCATTGTTTGGAAAGTGGTACAAGGGTGGGAGACCACCTTTTCTCTTGGAGACCACCTTTTCTTCCACCGGCCGATTTTCTTGCCAAGAAGCTGGTCTCCTTGGTTTTTGAGCCACATTTGCTGGTCTCCCACTACACCATTAGCTTGCATTGAATTGGGAGACCACCAAATGGGGCTGCCGACCACTTGACCCTTTTGAACTGGTCGGCCGACAAGGGAAAGTGGCCGGCCGACCACCTGAACTGGTCGGCCTACCTCCATCAGTCTTGTCTCTGTGAGTTGTTGCCAGCTGTGCCAGCTGGAAGGCACAGAATGGATCGTATGGAGGATCTTCAAGCTTGTTTTCTAGCTTCTTTGAGACACTTTGGACCCTCTTGGCTATAAAGGAGGGCCTCCCCCTCCTTTGTGAAGGTTCAGAATTTCCCTAAGGCATACACATATACCTCCCTCTCTATTTCTCTATTTTGGCCCCAAAAGTGCATAGTTCTTGGCCTTTTTACACTACACCTCCTAGACTAACACTTCCACAATCAACCTAAGCTTCTTGGAGGGTCTTGAGAGGTCCTAAGGAGCTGCATTTTTGGTCCATAAGCTGTTGGAGTTGCTGAGCTACAAGAGTAACACCCTATTCTCTCTTTTGGGCTTTATTTTGCTTCATCTTTTAGCTATACTTGCAAGCATATTTGAGCTTCAGTGTAAACTCAAAAAAGTCTTATTTTGAGGCCCTTAACATGTTTGTTTAAGATCATTTTTCTGCTAGGGGTCATCTATCCCCTTGCATGCTTCATTTTACCTTGTTTTGAGCCATGCCTTAGAGCATTTGTGTTGGCCTTTGTTTGGCCTCTTAGCCACTGAAATTATGCTATTTTGAGTGCCAAAATCAGAGAGGGGTGACCCTCTCTCTCCTTATTTTATTTTCTAGCATATTTGGCCTAACAAAGGAGCCCTTATTTACATGCTTCCAAGCCATGTTTCAGGCCATTTTTGATGAGTTTTAGGACCTGCATAGGCTCTGTCCAGAGCTTGTTTTTCCATATTGGATGTCCATCTTGCATGTGTAGAGTAACCCTCTTCATAGCATATCAAATGAGCATATCATTCTTGCATGCATTAACCATGTTTCAGTGGGTTTTTGGGCTTTATTTGGCATGTCATACTTTGAATTTTTCTAGTTTAGTGGCCTCTTGATTGCCTCACATGCTTGTAGTGCAAATCCTCTTTACTAGCTTACATTGCATGCTATTTTGGCCTTTGTTTCTAGCACTTTTTGGCCATGCCTTAAACTGATTTTGTGCATGTTTTGGACTGCCTTAGCTTTATTTTTAGGCCTCATGGTCGAATGATATTTGCTATGCATGGTTGTAGTTCAATACCCTTGCCTAGCTTTGAGTTTTGAAGCCTATTGCATGCGTATTTTGAGGTGTTTCCACGTTTTGGAATCATTGTGAATCATATTTCAGAGCTTATATGTATGCCATATTCCCATGTTTTCCACTCTTTAAATGTGTTTGAGAGTTATGCATGAGTACCTTATTTTTGGACCATTGCATGAGCTTCATTTCCACGCTTTGCGAGCCATCATTTTAGTCTATATTTGCTACTGTTTTGGCCTGCATAGGGACTGTTTGGGGCTGGTTGGGTCATTTGAGCATTGCTTTGTGTACCTCTATTGTAATGCACTTCACTAGTTTTGGTATCCGGGCCATCTAGCATGCATTGTGTGAGGTGTTTACATGATTCGGGACCATCTTGCATGTCATTTCAGAGCTGAAAAATGTGTGATTGTATGCCATATTTCATCCCTTGCCATGCTTTTGTAGAGTTGCATTTGGTGCCTTAGGTTTGGTCCCTTGCATTTGTGCATGTTTGCATGTGTTTTTGTTGCCTAATTTCATCATGTTTGGCCATTGATTTGAGTGTGGCTGAGGCCCATTCATTTTAGTTTAAGTCCATCTTGCATTATGTATGCCATATCCATGTTGTCGCATGCTTGATCGTCGCATTGTGTATGCCTTGTTCATGTCTTCGTGCATGTCCATCTTCGTATGTGCATTGCGTATGCCATATAGTCCATGAGCATTGAGTATGCCATTCTTAGTTCATAGCATTGTGTATGCTAGTTGCATGTTTGCATATCATCCCTCGTATGCTAGCATGATTAGGTTGCATTGCGTTTAGGGTTGCATGCTAGTCGTATTGTGTATGCCATGTATATTGCATAGTGTTTGGAATAGGGTTTAATCCAAACACGGGAAACGAGGGACGTTTCGTACTCCAAGTGACGAAACGTGCCTCGATTCTCGGTCACCGACACTCCAAATTACCCATGATGGAGTTTAGGCCATGTCGTGTTTATATGTGCATTCATTTTACATCGACTCGTGCAATCCGACTCCTCGGCCATCATGAAAATACTTTGCCATGCCCCTTTCTCGCTCTCTGTTGTAGCAAACCGGAAACCAACAGCAAAAACTGGTCAGCAGCCTTCTGGAGTTTTGTACAGTGTTCTGGGACCAGTTGCAAACAGAGGCAAATCGGGGCATCGCGATGGATTTCCAGACAAGGCGACTTGAGCGTGCATGCATCCCTATCATTCAAAACAGAGCTGAGGCAGTCCATTTTATTTAATTTGCATGCTAGTTTCCTTACTTACTTAGTTAATTCGTTTATAGCCTTAGTGCCAAAAAAAGAGAAAGCAGTGGGGTTGAAAGATTTTAGGCCCATAAGTCTTGTGGGGTCTCTGTACAAAATTTTATCAAAGGTGTTATCATGTAGACTTAGAAAGGTTTTGCCTGAAATTATTAGTGAAGCGCAATCTACCTTTCTTAGGGGCAGGAATATTTTGGATGGAGTTCTTATAGCAAATGAGGTTGTTGATGGGTGGAAAAAGGCCAGAAGGAAGGGGGTGATTTTGAAACTTGACTTTGAAAAGGCCTATGATTCTGTCAATTGGGCATTCCTGTTCTCTATGTTGTCTAGATTTGGTTTTGGGGATAGGTGGTCTGCTTGGATTAGAGAGTGTGTCTCCTCTGCTAGGCTATCAGTCCTGGTAAATGGTTCTCCCACTGAAGAATTCTCTCCCCAAAAAGGGCTAAGGCAGGGTGACTCTCTTTCTCCTTTTTTATTCATTATGGTGGCAGAATGTTTGAATGTTCTATTGACCAGAGTATTATAGTTGAATTTAATTAAGGGTGTAAGGGTGGGAGTTAATGAGGTTCTGGTGTCCCATCTGCAATTTGCAGATGATTCTATCATATTCTGTGAGGCCGATGTAGGGGAAGTAGTCAATATCAAGAGGATCCTTAGATGTTTTGAACTAGTATCTGGGTTGAAAATAAACTATCATAAGAGTGTGGTTTGTGGGGTTAGAGTGGAATCTGATGTCCTAGTAGATCTTGCTGTTAAACTGAATTGTACGCCTGGCTCATTACCATTGAGTTATCTTGGGCTCCATTTGGGAGCAAGTCATAGTAAGAGAAAGACCTGGAAACCAGTTATTGAGAAAGTTAAAGCTAGGCTAGCAGGTTGGAAGAGGAGAATGTTGTCTTTTGCAGGTAGGTTGGCTTTGATTAAGTCAGTTCTCTCTTGCTTACCAGTTTATTATTTATCTCTGTTTAGAATGCCGGAGGGAGTGGCTAAGGATTTTGAAAGAATCCAAGCAGCTTTTTTATGGGGTGGTTCAGATCTCAGAATGAAGGTTCATCTTGTCAAATGGGAGGAGGTTAGCAAAAGTATTGCTAATGGAGGGTTGGGCATTAGGAAGGTTAGAGTTGCTAATTCCTGTTTGTTACTGAAGTGGTGGTGGAGGTTTGCTTGTGAATCAAAAGCTCTGTGGAGAAAAGTAATCTGCAGTAAATACAACGTTGAGGAGTGCTGTTGGTTTCCGAATTCTGGGGATAATTGGAGGCAGTCAAAATTATGGCGTGATATTACCTCTTTGGCCTCTCTCCACCCTTCTTTGGTGGAGGGTTTTCTTAATAATTTCAAAGTGCAAGTGGGAGATGGCTGTAGGGTAAGATTTTTGGAGGATAGGTGGTACGATGGCCACTGTCTGAGAGTTGAATTTCCTAGACTATTTAGCTTGTCAAAGGAAAAGAAAGGAGCTCTTAGATTTTTTGTTGATCTTAAGGCAACCTCAGGGGAGTGGAACTTATTATTTAGAAGAGAGTTGTTTGAATGGGAAAGAGTGGATTTGCTGAGATTGGATTCTGTTATCTCATCTGGTCCATTAGTTAGGATGGAGAGTGTTGATTCCCCAAAGTGGACAACCACATCTTCAAGTCTTTTTTCAGTAGCTTCGCTGTATAAGCTCAGTTCAAGTGGTGTTGGGAATCATCTGGGTGCTTCTAGAATCTTGTGGAATAAGGTTTTACCCCCTAAAGTCCAGTTCTTTGGCTGGCTTGCTTGGAAACATAAGGTTAAGACCTCTGTGTTCCTTCAGAAAATAGGGGTCCTCCCTGGTGGAACCTCTATCCTGTGTTGCTTTTGTAAGCATGTTGAGGAGTCGGTATTACATGTACTCCTTCATTGTCATTTTGTGTGGAAGGTATGGTCGTCCTTGTTAGAATGGTGGGGTCTGTATTGGGCAATGCCTGGCACAGTTGATTGTCTGCTTCAGTGGTGGGAGGGTGGTAAGTTTAAGAAGAGAGAGATGGTGATTTGGAAATGTGTCCCTCTTGTAACCCTTTGGTCTCTTTGGAAGCAAAGAAATGACTGTGTATTTAATAACGCAGTAGCAGATGTTGAGATTATCTCTGATCTGATTAAGTTTAGAGTGGCTCTTTGGCTTAGAACAGCTTCTAGAGAGTGGCAGTATCCTATTCAGGACTTTGTTTTCAATCTCCAGCAGATTAGAAAGTGTATCCGTAGGGATTAATCTGTTCAGTTGGTTTCTCTGATGTGTTTATGTTGGGTTGCTGTGATGTGAAGTGTTCTTGCTGCTTTGCTAGGTTCGCTTGGGTCTGCAGGGGTGCTCTCAGTTCTGTGTTTTGCGGCTGTTGGTGTGGTGGTTGTTTATATACGTCAGGAGCTGCTGGGTTGTTTTCCTATCTTGTGTGGGGATATGTTTGCTACTGGACTTTGTGTGGGGATATGTTTGCTGATCTAGAAATGTTGATCCTCTGTTTAATGTCTGGTCTGGGGCTGGGGTGTGGTGGATGTTGATCTTCGGGTATGTTGCTGGCTTGGTAGTTGTTGATCCATGTTGGGTATGTTTGCTGATAGGGAAGTTGTTGATCCAAGTTGGGATATGGGTGATGTCTGCTGGGTTCTACAGAGTGTGAAGCTGTAGGGGGTAGATGTTACTTTGCTTGCTTTGGTAGTCCTGTTTGCTTCAGCTTGAAGAGTTGTAGTAGTAGTTAGCACTTATTTGCATCCAATCCTGTAATATAACAGAGGATTGGTAGTAGTGTTGGTGCTCTTTGTTCTTTTGGTTTTGTTCTGCTCTGTATGTTGACTTCTCACCTTCGTGGAGCTTCGAGTGTGTGCTAGCAGATGATTTGGTGTGCATCTAGGTGCCAACCTAGTTGGGATCTAAATGTTTCACTGTGATGCTTTTTGCTCCCTCGTCTTTATTGATGTAAGTTGTCATACTTGTTATGTTTTCCCATCAATAAATTTTTTTTGCTGATCAAAAAAAAATTAATGTTGTGTAATAATTAGTTTAATTAGCTTAGATTAGCTAGTTTATTCTGTACTATTCATTCGGACCCTCTGAGGAGGGCAATGTTGTAAAAGTGTGTGTGTGTGTGTGTGTGTGATGCATGCCTTCCAACCCCACGTCTTTCTCTCTTTTATTTACCAACTTATGATGGTTAGTTTAGGGCACGTTTCAATTAGCATACTTATACTCGCATGTTTGCATCCATTTATCTGTCTTGTATGCATCGAGCTTGGCGCATCATATTAACTGCATTTTATTTCAATTCCGAGTTGAATACGTGTATCAGTTGTTGCATTTCATATGCCATTTTAGAATAGCCGAGCCTATCTTAGTTGCATTTTTGCATGTGTTGCATTAGGCATTTCAGCATAGTTAGGATTCATGCATAATTTCTAATTAGCATCTTTCTTTGGCTTGGAGTACTCGGTAGTATTTATGCTTTAGCATCCTTACATGCGTGTGAGTGACTGCCATGATAGCATGCTTACCATGAGGCTATGTGCTTATGTGATATAACTGCCTGAATGCCTATGGGTGAAGGTTGGGTTGCTTGAGTTGGAATAATTCGTCGAAACCCGTGTTTTAGCCTACTTGCGAGTAGCAAACTTCAATCCATTTTCAAAACAAACAGATATGCGATGCTTTGTTCCAACTTAGGCAATCCAGTCTATACTTATATGTTGTGCACATCACGTAGCAATTCTAGGCTAATAAACCAGAATAAGAGCGCAAGTGTTTTCAAAAACTCGATATCATGTTTAGTAGTGGCTGATCTTTGATCGGGCGAGCGGGGGTGCTCATGAAATGACCTTCCCCAATCATACCCAAGTTCCCGAGCCGAGGCAACTTTGGTGATGACGGACACGTGGCCTTAGGCACGAGCCAGGGTTTCCTAAATTCCCCCAAAACAAAATATTTAGGTGGCGACTCTGTATCTGGCAAAGCAGTCCATGTTTGGCACTTCTTTCTAAAAAATTTGTTTTTCAAAATGATTTTCCGGATTTGGACTCTTTTGTGATTTATTGGTTTTACATTGCACTTTGCAGGATTAGATTCAGAACCGTGACATCGAGTCCAAATTGTAGTGAGCCCAATGAACAAAATGAGATTTCTCCCGGGACATTCGGGGACATCTACAGTTTTTGGCGACTCTGTTGGGGATTTAGAGAACTTAACTCGAACTCATGATATCTTGTTTTGATTACACTTATGTGTTTCTTTGCATTGCATTTTCATTGGTGCGCCTAGGACACCGTGTTTGCCATCTGTTATTCCTGAACAGTTTGCCGGAGGCTCGCTTTGAGAAGCGTGCCATAAGGCTGACCGGTTACGGGCTCTGCCACGATAGAAACACAAACCTCAGTTTTTACCGGGGCACCCTTTTTGACCATTCGACCTAGTGCATATCGGAATCCATAGAGACCATTCCAAACTAGGATAGGTTGCTTACCCGATTATAGGTTGTTTGAAACCGCTGCGTGCGTAGTGAAACCCTAGCTCCTGACAAAATAGGATAGGGAAACCTTACCTCAACATAGGGGTGTTTTGGCTCTCACTTGTTTGCTATGTGCTTTTAGAGTGCGTCTCTACAGGAATCCATGTATCAGTTTACAAGTTTGGGTATCAAGCCTGCGGGCACCAGTTCAGTATTTTGGGAATCAGTTATCTGCGGGTATCAGATTCAGTGTTGGGGGCAGTGATTTGGGAACGATGATCAGTGTTTGAGAACATTCTATTCAGCTTATCAACTGTGTGCTGTGATGCCCAACTGTGTGTTGTGTGTTTATTTATGCTATTATGTTGTCCGTTTATCTGGTTGTTTATTTCCTTATTATTGCTTTATTTATCTTTTTACTAGGGTAGTTTAGCACAATTGCTTAAGACCAAGCAGATATTCCCCAAGCACTCTGGACTAGAGGTCGCCGACTCAATTGATCTGAGGATCTAGTCGAACAGTGGTCTACCCCATTAGTGGACAGTTAGGCTGAGGCTTCAGTTTTTACCACAGAGATAGATATACCAGTCAGTCAGCTGGAACAGCAGAACATGGCAGGGATGGAGGAGATGGTGCGTCAACTCCAAGAAAGTATGAAAATCATGCAGCAGGACGCTGTCTGCCAAGCGGAATTTGCCAAACAGCAGGCCGAGGTTATGGCCCAGCAAGCAGAGCTAATCACCAGACTCCAGCAGCAAGCCGGGGCATCTGCTTCACACCAAGCTCCTTCAACACCGAGGGTTCCAATAGCCGGGGAAACACCAAATGTCCAGGAAGGTACAGACATTCCGACAAGGCCGGCTCCGCCCCCGATTCTACCTCAACTATCCAAGGCACCTACGCCTATCAATCAACCAGACTCTCCCTTTGAGTTCGAGGTGGGCCCTACAGCGTTGAAGTTGAGCAAGCTTGAAAAGTTGTTCAAGAAATCCCAAGGGGTAAAGTCCATCCAAGACATTGAGGACGGGTATACCGACGTGGCTGTAACGTTGCCAAATCGGTTCAAGATGCCACAAATCGACCGCTTTGATGGGTCCGGGGATCCCATGGTGTATCTACGTTTGTTTTCGGACATACTAAGGCTGATGGGCCTCACCAGACTACAGAAGCTTTTATTATTTGGCCGGACCCTATTGGGTGTGGCGGCCATCTAGTACGCAAAATTGGAAGACGATGTCAAGTGGAACTGGGATGAGATGGCCGAGGCTTTCATTGCACAGTACTCCTATAACATGCAAATTGAGATTACAACCCGTGATCTTGAGACAACAAGGAAGGAGCCTAAGGAGAGTTTCTCTGAATTCGTAACCCGGTGGAGGGTAAAGGCCTCAATGATGACCATAAGGCCGACGAATAAGGATCAAATACGGATAGTTGTGCGCAACCTCCAACCCAAACTGATGCAGAAAATGATTGTGCTCCTCTTCCCTACATTTTCAGATCTGCATGAGATGGGAGTATAGATCGAGGATGCCTTGAAGTAGGGCTTGATTGACAATGACAAAGAGCAACCCAGGAGAACCTTCAACCGAAACAACAATGCAGGCACAAGCAATGTTGCAACTAGAGCTTCGAAAGTAAGCATGGTCACCACCACCCCTCCAAGAACCCTGGCAGCTACACCATTCTCTGGTGCGTCCGGAAGTAACACACAAACAACCAAATACTAACCTCGAGGCCAAAGAACATTCACTCCATTATATATGCCTCTATCCAAAGCTCTGGGGGTATTAATTAGGAAATGGCACTTGAAGCCCCTGGAGCCGAGGCCATTGCCAAATCCACTTCCTCCCTCCCATAACCCAGCCAAATACTACGCATATCACCAACAACATGGTCACGATACCGACCATTGTTTTAGATTGCGTCATGAGATTCAGGATCTCGTTGACAACAGTGTGATTGTGCCACCAGAAAAACCCAACGTCACAACCAACCCTCTCCCACCACACAACCAAGCTCCACCTCCCAAACGAATCAACTTTATCCAGACTGGGGTCATGTCATACGACCCCAGCATATATATCACCCCGTCCCACCTACCCAAGCCGGAGGTGTTCCTTCCCGACGACACTGACTTGTGCATGTTGGACATCTCTCGAACCCAACCCGAACCAATGGTGGTGGCTGCCGAAGATAGAATAGGGATGATTTCGGAGGAAAGTGGTACAGTGGATTCAGGGACTAAGGAATTGGGGAGCTTTGCTGAGGAGGTGTACAATCCAAGTGGCTACATTGCGTCAATGGGTCAAATTAGGCCAAATGTGGAATTGCCAGTGGGGGCAGAAATTTATGTACTACGGGGGGATAGACTTGATCAGAGGATAGATGACTTAGCAGTTCTAGAAGGGGACATTGCTGACCTTCAGATTTTCAACGAACAAGATCCGGGGGACATGACAATCAACTGGTTCGATTTTGAGGAGTCAGCAGAGGTCACAGGGTGGCTTGACGACCAACCAGATATTGTTAAAGAATCTCAGCTGGAAAGGGGCCCGTCAGGGACAAGGACATCAATTGTGGCCAGAAGGACCGGGGATCAGAATGCATCGCCGGGGAGCGCCGGTGCCAAGAATTTTGCTCGGGATCTGGGCATTTTGAATACAGGGAATATTGAACAGCAAACTGTACTGACACAGTTGGAACAAGAAGGAATCGAAGACTTTGAGAGAGCCAGAAAAGCCAAGGCCCCCGTAAGGACTGAAAGTGCTGTGTGCACAAGAACAGAGGGTACTGCGAGCACATAGACAGAAGGTACCGTGAGTACAAGGACAGTAGTAACGGAGCCGGACAGGTGTCTGTCGGTTGCCGATGGAATGTGGTGGGAAGACGATGATCTATGTCTTGCCCACACGGATGAGGACTAGGGAAGCAATCAACCGGATGATACCTGGTATATTGGTGAAGTTGACCATATGACTAGGAGTGGGCGGTATTTCAAGCCCCTGCACCTAGATCAGCCTGAGACATCTGGGAAGGACAAGGAGGTGGAGAAACAGAAAGAGAAGCAACTCGAAGAAGAGGCTGTACTGAAGCAGTTGAAAAAGATACTGGCAGACATCTCCATCTGGGGACTGCTTATGGTTTCACATGTTCACAGACAGGCTGTCCTATCGGCCATGGACAAGGCCAAGCTCTCAATAGACACCACGCCTGAACAGCTGGTGGGATTGGTCTTTCCGGGAGGAGGTTCCCCGACGTTGACCTTTTCTGACAAGGAACTACCACCTGAGGGCGCAAATCATAACAAACCGCTCTACATCTCTGTGGAATGTAGAAGCAAATGGATACCGGTGGTTCTTGTCGACACGGGATCCGCTATTAATGTGTGCCCGTCAAAGACGGCATATGCAATCGGGTTAAAGCCCGCAGACTTCGTGCCAACAGCCCAGGTCATTCGGGAGTATGATAACACAAGCAGAGAGGTGATGGGGACTGTCAAAATTCAGACCCAAGTTGGTCCAGGACAACACGAGATCAATTTCCATGTCTTGGACGTTCCCGCAACCTTTAATCTACTTTTGGGGCGACCGTGGTTGCACCAGGTAAAGGCAATTTCTTCTACCTTGCACCAGATGTTGAAATACCCTCACGGGAAGGGGGTAGCTATAGTTTTTGGAAATTCATCAATCCATCCGCCACCGAAGGTGTCTACACCAGTCTTGGAAATCAAGCACGGCACGAAGGATGTGTTCTTATCGGGGTTTACTCTGGCTGAGGCTCGAGTCGTACAAAACATCTTGGCTGTTGATGAGGGCGTGTATGTCAGCGCACAATCAATATACCTCATGAACAAGCTTCAACACATCCCCAGGATGGCATTGGGAAAGAGTGGCCGGAAAGGCATTGTAGTATTGGCCGAAGTGCTGCACAACCCACATACCTTTGGCTTGGGTTATCTGCCCACCAAAGAGGATTGGGTGAGGAAAGGCAAAGAGATGGCCTAGAGAGCCAGAGCAAAGAAGGAAGGGAAGCTTTTTGAGTTGATGAACCGACCCATCCTGGGTACCCTAAATGGACGCTTTGTCCGAGAGGGGGAGGACTTTCCATTTTGTGGCTTCCCAGAGCCATGGCTGAATGTTGAGAGGAGGTGTCTACTGGGGTTTGAGATCTTCTTTGACCTGCAGTTATCCAGGGATGATGTTGCCGAGGAGCAGACAGACCCATCAGCTAAGGTTGAGCAGAATGAGAAAGTGGATCCTGAGAGCACCGAAATTGAAATGGGGGTAACGCTGGCTTGTCTACTTTCAGATCCTCCGATCGTACAGAAGTGCTTGGGGGATAACTTCTCAGTGTCCATGATTGGGAATGAAACGACTGCGAGCCCACCATCAAACATTTTGGATGCATCCATTGCACCCTCTCTCATCTGGCAATACGAGGAGGGATTTTTGTGAAGCAGCACCGGGTCAGGTAGTGAGCCGGAATTTGATTCCATCGAGTCTGTAGAGTTGGAATCAAGTTCCAGCTTTTCTGAGTCTGAGTCTGGTATTCCTGAGGGTGATAACGCGGATGCCACAGTCCTATTTAAGTCGTCCTTTTCTTTCTCTTTCGAGTCTATTGTAACCGAGGAATCGGACGATTTGGAAATGCTTAATGAGAATGGAATGGATGTGGTTTCTGAGTACTTTTCTGTGCCCTTGATTTATTGTATTAATCAGGACTTTCAAAATTTTGATGAAAACGACGGGGAAGAAAATCCTCTGGTTTTGCAACGCTTAATTGATAAAGAGCAGGAAAGATTTGTTAAACCTTTAGTTGATGAAATCACTACTATTAATGTTGGTACTGAGGAGGACCTGCAGCTGGTCCAGATCGGGTCTACGTTGTCTTCAGAGGAACGCGAGCGCTTAGTCGCTTTATTAAAAGATTTCAAAGATGTTTTCGCGTGGTCCTATGAAGACATGCCTAGAATCGATCCTGAGATTGTACAGCACCAGATCCCTCTTAACCCAGAGGCCCAACCCATTAAACAGAAACTCAGAAGGATTCGCCCAGACTGGGCCCTCAAGATTAAAGAAGAGGTCACCAAGCAAATTGACACAGGGTTCCTGCTGGTATCCGAATACCCAACTTGGTTGGCCAACATTGTCCGGTGCCGAAAAAAGATGGCAGGATCCGGGTATGCATGGATTTCAGGGATTTGAACAGAGCCAGTCCAAAGGATGACTTTCCCTTGCCGCATATTGATAAGTTAGTGGACTTCACAACAGGGCATGCTTTGCTTTCGTTCATGGATGGATTCTCGGGCTATAATCAGATAGTGATGGCACCTGAAGATCGGGAGAAGACTGTTTTTCACCACCCTGTGGGGGACATATTGCTATAGGGTGATGCCATTTGGGTTAAAGCATACTGGAGCTACATATCAATGAGCCACGACCACAATATTACACGACATAATCCACAAAGAGGTTGAGGTGTACGTGGACGACATGATTGTCAAGTCCAAAAAAAGAGAGGGCCACTACACCGCCTTACAAAAGTTCTTCCAAAGGATCAGAGAATTTCGATTGCGGCTGAATCCTCAGAAGTGTACGTTCGGTGTTACAGTAGGGAAAATGTTGGGGTTTCTAATTACATAGAGAGGTATCGAAGTCGACCCTTCCAAAATCAAGGCCATCTTAGAAATGCCACCACCAAAGACTGAAAAGGAGGTGCGAGGCTTTCTGGGTAAACTGCAATTCATAAGACGGTTTATCTCAAAATTAACCTTGACTTGTGAACCACTTTTTGGTCTCCTGAAGAAAGGAAAGAAGTTCCAATGGGACAGCCGATGCTAAGCTGCTTTTGAACAGATCAAGGAATACTTATAGAACCCACCCGTGTTGTCACCGCCCAAACCAGGGAAACCTTTGATTTTGTATCTTTCAGTAACTGAGACTACGATGGGCTGCATGCTCGCACAAGAGTCTGAGGACAAGGTGGAGAGAGCTATCTACTATCTAAGCAAGAAGATGCTGGAGTATGAAACCCGCTACACACCATTGGAAAAGGCTTGTTTGGCCTTGGTATGGGCTACTAGGAAGCTGTGACACTACCTGTTAGCTGACTCTGTAATGTTGGTTTCAAGATTAGATCCCATCAAATATCTCTTCGAGAAACCGGCACTTACGGGTAGGCTAGCTCATTGGTTGCTGTTGCTTTCCGAATTTGATCTGAAATATGTGACGCGCAAGTCAGTCAAGGGAAGAGCGGTAGCGGAGTTCTTAGCCAATCACCCAATTGAAGGGGATGAAGCAGTCGAGTACTTATTCCCAAATGAGGCTATTTTGCATATCGACGATGAGTTTTGGACGATGTATTTTGACGGAGTGTCAAACCAGTACGGGTATGGGATAGGGGTGTTGCTGATAGCACCCGACAAGTGTCGTATCCCTCTGGCATTTAGACTCCGGTTGAAAGTCTCAAACAACGAAGCAGAGTATGAAGCATGCATTGCTAGTTTAGAAGCTGCTCTAGAACTAGGGGCAAAACAGTTGGATGTCATTTAGGACTCGAACCTGATTATATCTCAAGCTAAAGGAGACTGGAAAGTCAAAGAAGAAAAGATGAGAATGTACTACTAGACCTTGGACCTGCTGATTCCTCGGTTTGAGAAGCTGAACTTCGCTTATCTGTTAAGAGAGAACAACAGGTTCGCAGATGTACTAGCAACTCTATCTTCCATGATAGACATCCCTTTTGGAGTCCGGATGCGTCCGATCATCATTGACCATAAATTTGCGCCAGCCTACGAGTCAATTGCTGCTATAGATGAGGTTCAAGATGAGAACCCCTGGTACTACGATGTCTGGAACTTCTTGGAAAAAGAGGCGTATCTACTAGGGGCAAATGCCAAGGACAAAAGGGTAATCAGAAGAATGGCTGCTCAGTTCATCATCTATGGGGGTAAACTGTACAAGAGAGGTTATCTGGGAATGCATAAGTTGTGCGTTGATGCCGAAGAATCGAAGCGCTTAATAGAGGCCATCCATGGAGAAGAGTGCGGAGCACATATGAACGGGGTAATGTTAGCTCAGAAGATCCTTAGATAGGGTTACTACTGGTCCACCATGGAGGAGGATTGTATCGGCTTTGTTCGACGATGCCACAAATGTCAGATCCATGCAAACTGCATGAACATCCCACCGTCGAAGCTGTACAATATGACTTCACCATGACCATTTTCAATTTGGGGAATCGATGTGATCGGGGCTGTCACTCCGAAAGGGTCTAATGGGCATGAGTTCATTCTGGTCACGATAGATTATTTCACGAAGTGGGTCGAGGCCCAATCTTATGCGGTGTTGAAGGCTTCGCATGTTGCGAAATTCATCAGAAACAACATCATCTGTCGCTACGGGGTCCCGAACGAGATCATTTTAGATAACGGTTCCCACTTCAAGAAGGAAGTGATTGACTTGTTGGAAAAATACAACGTGGCTTTTCATAAGTCATCCACATATCGGCCGCAGACCAACGGAGCAGTTGAGGCCGCCAACAAGAACATCAAACACATTTTGTAGAAGATGGTGGAAACCTACCGGGACTGGTCAGATAAGTTGCCATTTGTTCTGTGGGGCTATCGGACTTCAATTAGAACTTCTACTAGGGCGACTCCGTATTCGTTTGTTTATGGGATAGAGGCCATTCTACCTATCGAGATTGAAGTTCCGTCATTACGAAAGTCTTTGGTGAATGTCGGATAGCCGGCAGATTAGCGTGAGCGATTTGAAGAACTCATGCTCTTTGATGAAAGAAGACTGAAAGCACTGTACCATGTTCAAGGTTATCAGCGCAAAATTGCCAGGCCTTTTAACAAGAAGGTTAAGTCCCGGAATCTGAAAGAAGGAGATTTGGTGCTCAAAGATAACCGAGCTCTCATCCATGACCCTAGGGGCAAGTTCAGACCCAATTGGGCTGGTCCTTACATCATCAAGTCTATCTGGTCAGGTAGAGCTATCGTTCGGATGGACCTAGATGGCCTAGAGTTCTCACAGCCGATCAACATGGACAAGTTGAAGAAATATTACCCCTGAGAGGCTCGCTAGGCCGAAAACCTGAAAAGGTGACCTAGGCAAAAGTTAGAGCACAGAAAATTTGAAATTATAAAAACTGAGCTCGCAAGGTTAAAAATCCGCAAAGGGCGGCCTTGGCAAAAGTTAGAGCGCAAAAGGAGAGTGAAAGTACTCGAGTGAACCCGAGCCGAACTACGTAAGGCTTGATTCCCATCTTTGGGATACGTAGGCAACTTCATCTTGAAGTCCAGCTATAAACTTTTCCCCAATCAACTTTGTCCATTTTATCATCTCGGTCATCTTTGTCTATTCAGCATTCAAGAGTATCGGTAGTGATCTCCGATGCAGTGCTATTCAAACTAGGGGCAACTTTCGATTCTTTGGATCCGGTTGTGCATCTCGAAGGATGATTTCAAAGTGTCAGCCTCGATCCATATCGAAAATGGTTTTGAAAAGTTTTAATAAAAGTTGATTTTGCTCAAATTAATCTTTTTACGACTTAGACCATTTTTGGACCAAACAGAAAATTTTCAGTACCCACAATCTTCAATTTTATTGATTTCAATACAGAGTTCTCCTGCTCTTGAATACAAATTGAAGTTGCTTTTGGTTACATTTATAGAGAAAAACTTGAAAGTACTGATTAAAGCAATAAAATCGGGGCATAGATAAGTCAGGTGTTCCTGCGCCCCCTCCCAGAGCTGGTTGAAGCCTCTGATGCCAAGCTGGGCCCAAGCTGTGCCTCTTCATTGAGCCAATCTACGCACTCATCAGACAAAGTGCAACTGAAAGTGGGAGCGGGGGCCAGGAACTCTCTAGTCCTCCATGCTGTGGCATACCGAGCAAGCTGCGCGCCTCGGACCGGAAATGCAGCTGGGTACTCTATCCCCTCTGCCGGGCAAATCTGATCATGGCTGAACTGGCGCTGGAACCGGAAAGGAAAGTAGAACACACAGTGTGTCAAGTCGATCAACTGAATCCCAGTCTGCCGAGACATGCTGTAGCTCATTGCTGGTAGATTGAGCCAAGGGCAACGCCAAGCAATGCGGTCTGCAGACAAATTGCACATCCAGTCAAACCACCATCCCTTATCAAGGGCATCAACTAGACGACGTCGGAAGAAGTAGCCGCGAGCTGAGTATGTGAGGCAAGAGTCCACAACCTGTAACTTATCCATCAACCACACCTGGGGAGGGATGAAAAATAAGAGATGAAATAATAAAGAGGTGTACGTTGAGAGAAAAGTGAGAAAAGGGTTTTGTGAGAAAAATCAAGCCTGAGGGCCGAGTGATGTGAGCAATATATGTGAGACAGGGTGGGAAACATTACCTGCAGCAGTAGTGGACTCCCAGCGAATCTGGTCATCTCCCGGCGATGGAAAGCATCCAAGCCCATCAATGTCTCGGCCAACATCATGGCAATGCAGCTCTTGCCCTCTTTCAAGCTTTAGGCGACTTCAATCAAACGAACGCTAGGCCCACTAAAACCTGAGGCAAGCAAAAAGTGAGACAACATGCACAAGCAAAGGCCATGACGCCAAAAACCCCGCCAATGATGGTCACTGCAGTCACTGGGATCAGAAAAACGTTGAATCAAGCTGAGGATGTCCAATTCTCCGTTACAAATTAGAGACCGAGCGTCATGCATAGTGAGCCCACACATTCGTCCTAAGGCTTGAGCATGGCTGAAGCGGAGTTGGGGCAAGATCTCCTCGTTGCGCTCGGACTCCATCAAAGCTTGGAAATCTTCGAAGGTAGGATACATCTCTTGCCCGCCGAAGCTAAAGACATGTGTTACCGAATTCCAAAACCTCGTCGCGGCATGGAGAAAGGGAAGATGCAGCGGAGTGCGGCTCAACGTGAATAGTGCATTCAAGTCGAAGCCCCGGAAGTTCAACTTTTCTGAGCCGTCTAAAGTAGCAATCCAAGCTGCGAGATTTTCGATGAGGAATGCCTCCATTTTGATGCAAAACTGAGATGAAATGAAAGAACCACGAAGCTGGAACTTTTATAGAAAATAAGGCACTGTTTGGGGACATGTGTCAAAAATCTGGTGGTCGCCAAACCAGGTGGTCGGCCGACCACTTTTTCTGGTAGGCCGACCACCCCTTTGGTCTCCAAGGAAAACAGTTGGTCGGCCAGCCCCTTCTGGTGGCCGGCCATGGAGAAAAGTTGGTCTTTGGTCTATTCCTAGTTTCTAGAAGAGAGATCCTAGCTTTTCCATGCGTTGGGAGTGTTGAAGGTCCGAGTTTACCTCTGTTTCGGATGCGTTCTGTCACTCCAATTGTCCAAGATGCATTTGCTTATCGAGTTGTTGTTCTTTGTTTATCGAGTTGTTGTTTGGTTTTGCTTATTGAGTTGTTAAAGTTTTGTTTATCGAGTCGTTGTTTATCGAGTCGTTGAGTTCCGTATATCGAGTTGTTACTCTTTGTTTAATCAACATTGTCGAGATTTGCTTATCGAGTTGTAAACTTGCTAAGGTTTTGTTGTTTCTTAGTAAGTTAAGTTGTTTAGTTTGTTGCGTCGGTTCAGTAACTGACTTGGCAATTTTCGATGCTCAATTTTCATTCAATCTCATTTTTGTGCAAAGTGATGCGATGCAATGCTAAGAAAATAAAATACAACACTTTTTCAAAAAGCTGTTTCATTCCATCATGCTTCCTTTGTTACAACATTTTACAACAAGGGTACAAGTTTTACAGAAAATAAAACTACCTAATAATGTACAATGTGCTACAACTACTAGTAAAAAAAGACAAATAAAGCAGGAACATTTGCATCAGTGCTCTCAAGCTCGAGAATAGGAGGCCCTCTTCGTCCTCTTCGGCTGAGAAGTCCCTGTACCACCTCCACCAGCACCACCATCTGAATCGGAGCTGCTGTCCTCGGAACCCTCCTCAGCATCACCTCCGCTCTCAGAACCAAAACAAGAATCCTCCTCTCTGCCTACGGATGTCTCCGACTGAGGATGCGCAGACTCCTCCTCCTCGCTGGACTCTTTAACATCTCTGATAGGTGCTCTACATCTGCCTCGGCGACGAGTCGAATCCCCTCTTCCAGCTCCTCAAGAGGGCCTGGATGGCTCGGCCTGTAGTGGTGGTATCTGGAAAGGACAATTTGAGTACATTAGCCAGCATGTATACCAGATGCAGAGACAAGAATGCTACATAGAGTGGGTGTATGCAGATACAATATATGAATATGGTGTGTGTCAGATGTGCTCTACGCATACAGTCAAGCAATGCAGTGAAATGGTTAAATACAACATGTCATCAGAAGTATGATAAATGCGAGAAAATTGATAAATACTGTAACACCGGCGATGAACAGCTGTGTCTCCCTCCACAAGACCATGCCCTCAAGTGAGGCCACCATTCCAAGCAGATCATCAGAATACTCCCTCGGAGGCTGCAAATACAAGCTCAAGTCATCAATGAATAAATGAATGCCTAAGTATCTGAGTGATAAATGAAAAGCAGTGGAACATACCGGTGGTGAGTTAGGATCACTGACATATCGGTGATTGGGCATAGGAGGCTCTATTGGAATCGGGTAAGATGACCCGTATCGCCATCTAGTCAACTCGGTCGGAAGATCTGGCCACCCGGCGTGCTGATAAGTCGGGGGAATCGGGGGAATCTGTCTAGCCCCACTCCTCGATATGCCGGCCCTGCTAGACGAAGGAATGTCTGCAGCCCGGGCTCGAGCTGACGATGATGCACCAGCAACCCTCCTAGTAGGAGTACGGACACCCATCAGTGGGAGCATTAAGTACGTGTGGCGGTAAGTCGCATACTCCCCCTCCTCCGTGTGCAGAGCTGCATCGGTACCCAACATAGCGACATTGACCTCCTCGGGAATAAGTCTCTCAGCGGACCGCATGTTATCTGGAGGTGCTGAAGGGACACTCTACTCAGGGACGCCCATCGTCTGGCGCATGAAGCGATCTCCCAGAAACTAGGCCCTGCCAACTAGCCCCTCAAACAAAGTCCTATACTGAGAAAAAGCCCATGCTCCTGGGAACTGGAAACGGATATCTCCTCCCAAGGGTGCCCAGGGTCGCCAAGCGATCTGAGGATAACAAGTGCATGAGCCAATCAGATGTCATAAATATGCGAGATGAATCAAAGCTGAAAATATGAAGAACTGAGAGTTCTAAAGTACCTCGGTCGCCCGCACCGTGTCAAAAAGCTGTCGCAAGAAGGGCAGAGTCTCTCGGGCCCTTGCCCGGCATCGACCCTCAAATACGTGAGAGTAAGGGATCGTAAGAGGCACCTCCACCTCGAACTCTGGGGTAGCGTCGGAAAGTACACGTAAACCCATAGCTATGGAAAATAGGGCAGTGGCCATCAGAATACAGAATATACAGAAAATACAGAGTGCTGAGTGCAGAATATAGAATACAAAATGTAAAGTGTGCCGTGTGCAGTGTACAGATTATGAAAAGCAGAAGTGTAAATCAAGAGAGCAGAAGGTATCTCCCAGGCTCTCCAGTAGCCACCAACTATGTTCCCCCACCCGCGGGAGGTCGCACTTATATAGCAATAGAGGGTAGCGAGGCCGGCGCCACCCCAGTCATACTGGCTGACCTGTGATAGGTCCACCAAAGCACTGAGCAGATACAGTCCAACTATGTTCCCCCTGTCGGAGAACAAAGTAGTCCCAAGGAGGAACATCAAAAAACCTCAAGCGTACTGCTCTATCTCCTCAAGAGTCTCGGGCATACGCCCTCTATACTGCACGGGGAACCAAGTGTACTTGACTCTGCCCGAAGATCGGTCAATCGGTGGGCGAGCTCCCAATAGATAGATCCAGGCAGCCTCCCACTCGCCCATATCCTCGTCGTAGGGGACCGGTCGACCGGCCACATCAAGGCCAGTTAGCATCGCAAAGTCGAACGGGGTCATTATCATATCCCCGGTAGTTGAAAAGTGGAAAGAGTTGGTGGTGTACCACCATCTCTCCACGAGGGCCTCCATCAAGGTCCTGCTCCCAGGGTAGCGAGATAGCCTCGCACAGAGGGGCCCAAATCCTGCCCCCGTCCACCATGTGACGAACGGTCTTTGGGAGCTCTACATACCACTCCCTAGCGATAATCGAGCCATAACCTCGCGTGGAACGAGAGGGTACTTGCATTCAAAATGAACAGATGTATTCAGTTTCAGAATGAAATGTATAAGCTGCGTGTAAATGAAATAAATGAGCTGTGAGTTCAAAAATGAAATGTAAGAACTGTGTGTTCAATATGCGCTGCGTGCAAATGAAATAAGTGGGCTGCATGTTCACCATCAAGAGTTTGGGCTGCGTCTTCAACTTTCAAAAAACTGTGGGCTATGTGTTCACCTCAAGAGTTTGGGCTGTGTGTTTAGATTTCAAAAAAGTGGGTTGTATGTTCACCATCAAGAGTTTGGGCTGTGTGTTCAACTATCAAAAGTTTGGGTTGTGTGTTCAACTTTCAAAAACTATGGGCTGTATGTTCACCAGTTTGGGCTGTGTGTTCAACTATCAAAAGTTTGGGCTGTGTGTTCAACTTTCAAAAACTATGGGTTGTATGTTCACCATCAAGAGTTTGGGCTGTGTGTTCAACTTTCAAAAACTGTGGGCTGTGTGTTCACCATCAAGAGTTTAGACTGTGTGTTCAACTTTCAAAAACTGTGGGCTGTGTGTTCACCATCGAAAGCTTGAGCTGTGTGTTCAGATTTCAAAAATGTGGGCTGCGTGTTCACGACAAAAGTTTGAGCTGTGTGTTCAGATTTCAGAAATGTGGGTTGCGTGTTCACGACAAAAAGTTTGAGCTGCGTGTTCAAATTTCAAAAATGTGGGCTGCGTGTTCAGAAATTCAAGTGCTTGAGCTGTGTTTTCAAAATGCAAATAGAATGCTGTGTTATAGACTGAGTGTTCAGATCAAGCTACGTGCCCACTTAACAGAATTCTGTGATATGAGATATGTGCTAAAATAAACAGAAATATGGTGTGCAAATGTGTTCAGAACGAGCGGATAAGCATACATAGCAAAAGTATGAAATGTGCATGAAATGCATAATACATTACAGAGAATGTAAAAGTGAAGTACGTACCTCTCGTGCCTGATGAGAGAGATGAGTCTCTGGCTCCAATGACAGCAGATCCAGACTCGGTCATCAAAGTCAGTGAAATGGTAGAAAGTGACCTGAGGAAGGACGTGCTCCCGAGGATGATACCTCTCGGGATCAAACGGCCGAACTCTCGGGGGCAAGGACATGATGTCCGGCTCACCCTCGGCACCTGGTGGACCTCCACCATGATGAAAATGACCCGCCATTTAAAGAAATCTGCAAAAATGAGCAAAATGAGCCAAAATTAGAAAAAGTCAACAAAAGTCAACTCTCGGGAAATGAAGAAGTCAACAAAAATCAACTCCCGAGAAAATGTTCCAAATGTCGAGACAAACTTACCTCAAGTGGTGAAAATGAAGAAAGAAGCTCTGAAATTAAATTTTAATCGGTCCAAAATGAAGAAAACTGAAAGATTTCGCGAAACAACTTTGCGTAGGGCGTTGGGAAATGCGTACAAAGCGCAGATCTGAGAGAGAAAATGGTCTAGGAAGGAAGGAGAGCTGATTTCGGCCTTAAGGGTGTGAGGAATGGTGACTGGGACATGTGGATTTAAAGAAACAAGTGTAAAAAGACAAAACTGTCTCGGATTTGGACAGGTGGTCGGCCGACCACCTTTCCTGGTAGGTCGACCACCCCTTTGCACAAAACTTGGTCGGTGGCCTCTCTAGGTGGTCGGTGGCCCTCCTGGGTGGTCTCCAATGACTCTTTGTTCTCTCTGCAAATTTTGGTTGTGATCGGAGTCCCCGGCTCTCAAGAAAGTACAAGGAAAGTGCACTTTTCGGCGCGAAATCCCTCTGCAGGAACTTCAAGTCCAATCCTAAACGCAGGGCTCATCGTTACTCGCCAAGAGCCAGGTGTATCCATTTTGAGTACGTTGCGACCCCGCCGAGAGATAAATCGGAGGTCACATTTGAGTTGCCCTCGTCAAGGCTTGCTTTTCTTTGCTTAATGATTTGTTTCAAACATGCTTTTGAAGTTGCGCTTATCCTGCATTGTTATGCACGTCACTAGCATTATTATGCGCATCGCTTGCATTGTTGTGCACATTTCACTGGTATCGTCATACCTCCATGCTTAACTTGCATTGTCACGCACATTTCTTCTTGCATTGCGATGTACTTTTTCATCGGCACCATGTTTGTCTGCGTTCAATATAGCGTTGAACATATGTTGCTAACTATGTTGTGCCTGTTAGGTTTCTCTATCTTGCAGGCACGATATTGTATGTACGGTTCATTTGAAGCTGGTGTGACCAGACGAACCGGACAGGTATTGTATCTTCTCCGTGTGAGACGTAGCGAGAATTATAATTCTCTTACATCCTTACTGCATGAAATGTAGTTTTGTTTTGCATTCTTGCTTAAAACTATTGCATTTATTGTGAAATTTGCTTCATTACAGTTAGCTACTTTGCAAGATCATGAGTTACGTTTGGCTTTGTGCATGTCGTTTTGCATTTTTCCCCTACCTGCGGGCACGCCTGTGGGCCCATCTCTTGTTTATCTCGCCTGTTTGTCTAAGTCTTCAGCCTTGTCAAAAATGGGTCGTCTCTAGGCTTTGACATTCACTCCCGTCACTTATGACTTTCGAGTTCTGTCAAAGAGGGGCAACTGTAGACACCCCATTTTTGACCGACCTTAAGACTCAGACGCCATCGATTGAGCGCTCGGTGATTGCGCATGTTGTGCTCGTTCTGAGGTTACGGAGTCTCGACTGAGAGCCTTGCCTCTGGACTTTGGAACTCTTTTGCGCTTTGCCTCGATTTGCAAACTAGTGTAAACGTCCCCGAACGTCCCGTGAGGGAAATCCCGTTTTGTTCATTTGGGCTCACTACAGTTCAGGACTCAATGTCACGGTCCTGTATCTAATCTCGCAAAGTGCAATGCAAGACCGATGAATCATTAAAGAGTCCAAATCTGGAAAATCGTTTTTGAAAATAGATTTTTTTTTAAAGAAGTGCCAAACATGGACTGCTTTGCCAGATACAGAGTCGCCACCTAAATATTTATTTTGGGGGAATTTAGGAAACCCTGACTCGTTGCCTAAGGCCACGTGCCCATCATCACCAAAGTTGTCTCGGCTCGGGAACTTGGATACGATTGGGGAAGGTCACTTCGTGAGCACCCCCGCTCGCCCGATCAAAGATCGACCTCTACTAACCATGATATCTAGTTTTGAAAACATTATACGTTCTTATTCCAGTTATTAGCCTAGATTTACTATGTGATGCGCACAGTATACAAGTATAGACTGGATCGCCTGAATTGGAACGAAACATCTCATGTTTGTTTTGAAAACAGTTTGCTACTCACAAGTAGGCTAAAATGTGGATTTGCCACCCTCAGGTGGGCTTAGAAAACATGATGATTTGCCACTCTCAAGTGGACTTAAAACTCACAGTCAATGCATTATTCTAACTCAGATAATCCAACCTTCACCAACAGGCATTCAGGCAGGTATATCACATAAGCACATAGCCTCATGGTAAGCATGCTATCATGGCAGTCACTCACACGCATGCAAGGATGCTAAAGCATAAACACTTACCGAGTACTCCAAGTCAAATCAGAAGCTAGTTAGTAATCAATGCATGATCCTAACTATGCTGAAATGCCTAAAGCAACACATGCAAGAATGCAACTACAATAGGCTCAGCTATTCTAAAGATGGCATGTGAAATGCTACAACTAACAAGTATTCAACTCGGAATTGAAATACAATGCAGTTAGTATGATGCGCCGAGCCCGGTGAATGCAAGACAGATGAATGGATGCAAACATGTGAGCATAAGTATGCTAATTAAAACATGCCCTAAACTAACCATCATAAGTTGGTAAATAAAAGGGAGAAAGACGTGGGGTTGGAAGACATACATCACACACACGCACACTTATTACACTTGTGCCCTCGCTCAGAGGGTCCGAATAAATGATACAGTCCGAATAATAATTACAGTCCGAATAAGTACAAAACCCTAATTAATTAACAAATTAACTAGGAAAGCAAGTAAATTAGCATGCAAATCCATGGACTACCTCAGCTCTGTTCCAAATGATGAATGATGCATGCTTGAGTTGCCTGGCACGGAAATCCATTGCGATGCCCTAATTCGCCTCTGTTTGCAATTAATGCCGGAATGCTGTGCAAAGCTCGGGAAGGCTGTTGATTTCTGATTTGCTGCGACAGAGAGCAAGAAAGGGGCATGGCAAAGTATTTTCACATATGTATGCATGACTACTCTTCAGGGAGTGTAGTCCTCGATCCTCGTGCCATCAATCACGCATCTCGATGCATGATGGCCGAGGAGTCGAATTGCACGACTCGATGTGAAATGAATGGACATGAAAACACAACAAGACCTAAACTCCATCATGGGTAATCCGAAGTATCGGCGACCGGGAATTGAGACATGTTCCGTCACTCGGAGTACGAAACATCCCTCATTTCCCGTGCTTGGGCTAACTCCTATCCCAAACACGATGCAAATGAGATGGCATACACAATGCGACTAACATACAACCTAGTATACGCAATACTATGAAATGGTGTACACAATGCTCGATGTAACATGGCATACACAATGCTCTAACATGCAACCTAGCATACGCAATGCTATGAACTGAAATGGCATACACAATGCTCGATGGACTTACACCGACATGAGTAGACCTCAGTCACACTCACATCAGTGGCCATTAGATGAAAATGAGACAACCGAAATGCGTACACACATGCACGAATACCAAGGACCGAACCTAAGGCATCAAATGCTACTCTACCGAAGCATGGCAAGGGATGAAAGATGGCATACAAACATGCAATTTCTAGCACTGAAATATGATGTGCAATGGTCCCGAATCATGGAAATATGGCACCTAATGCATGAAAGAGGCCTCGAAACTCAAAATTAGGCAAATGCATTGAACTATAATCATGTAAAGCAAGCATTATTTGATCATGAGGCATGAAAAAAGAGCCAAGGCAGTCCAAAATAAGCACAATATCAGTTCCAAGCATGGCCCAAAAGTGCTAACATGAAGGGCTAAAATAACATGCAACCTAGGCTAGTAAGCATGGTTTACATGGCATGTACATGAAGCATAAGAGAGGTCACCAAACTAGCCCAAAAAAGTAGTATGGCATGTCAAATAAACCCCAAATAACCACTGAAATGCATCCAATGCATGCAAAAATGATGAGCTCCTTTGGAGGGCCATGCAAGGGGTTACTCAACACATACAACAAGAACACTCAACATGGCAAAACCAACTCTGGAAATCAATTATGACAGCCCTAAAACTCACCCAAAAGGCCCTGAAATAGGTCAAGGAAGCATGCAATGAAAGGTCCTCTTGAAAGGCCTTGAGGAGGATTGTTCCACACATGCATGAGGGACACAAAATATGGTCAAAGAGGCTCTGGACAGAGCTAAGGCAGACCTTGAAACTCACCAAATTGGGCCTAAAAAGTGACTTCACAACATGCAAGTAAGGGGCCCTTTGGAAGGCCAAAAGAGCCAACAAACAAGACAACGAGAGAAGTGGTCACCCCCCTCTGATTTTAGCTCTCAAAAACACATCTAAGCCACTAGAAATCCACTAGATTTCAGTGGCTAAGAGGCTAAACCAAGGCCAATGCGAATGCTCTAATGCATAGCCCTAATCATGAGGAAATGAAGCATGCCAAGAGGAAGATGACCCCAAACAGAAAAATGCCCTTAATCAAACTTCAAGAGGGGCTCAAAATAAGACTTTTTTTAGTTCATGGAAAATCTCAAAAATTCTTGCAAGTAAGGCTAAGATATCATGCTAAATAAGCCCTAAAAGAGAGATGAAGCATACAAGGATGTAGGAGACCTCAAACAGAAAAGTACCCTTAATCAAACTTCAAGAGGAGCTCAAAATAAGACACTTTATAGTTTATAACAAAACCTAGATATGCTTTCAAATAGGGCTAAGCTATGGAGCAAAATAATGCAAGAAAAAGGGAAATGGAAACTTACCCTTGTAGCACAGCAATGCAGCAACTTCTGGACCAAGTTGGTGAACCTTCAACCCCTGCAAATCAGTCCCAAAATGCTGGAATGGATGGTGGAGGTGGTAGGCTATGAGGTGTAGTGTAAATGACCAAGAACAAGGGTGTTTTGAGCTTGGATGAGAAAGATATGGAGAGTTGTATGTATATGCCTCAGCTATTTTTTTTTCTAACCCTTGCAAATGGAAGGGGAGTGTTGGTTTTATAGAGGAGAAGAGCCAAGACTTCTTGGAGAAGCCTTAAGAGAGGGTCAAAGCTTCTAAAAGAAGCTTAACCAAAAGGGTCAAGCTTCCTCAAGAAGCTTGACAAAAGAGTCAAGCTTCTCTAAGAAGCTAAGCAAAAGGGTCAAAACCAACTTAAAAAGACCAACAAAAGGCTCAAAATCTCGGAGGAAGGGTCAAGTGCTTCACAGCTGGCACAGTTGTGTTGCACTTAAGAAGGCCAAAAAGGAGGTGGTTGGCCGACCAGTTCAAGTGGTCGGCCGACCACATGCCCTGGTCGGCCGACCAGGGTTCAAAAGGGTCAAACTAAAATTCTGGTCGGCCATACCAGAAAAGTGGCCTCCCAGATGAGGTGAATACAGCTGTATGGTGGGAAACCAGAAAATGTGACCCAGGAGAGAGGAAAACCAGCTTTCTAGCAAGGTCCAAAAGGGTCAAGAAGAAATACTGGTCAGCCTACCCATATTGGTGGCCTCCCCGATGTGCACAACACAATGGTGGTATGAAAAACGAGAAATTATGGCCCAAAAGTGAGAAAAACCAACTTTCTGTCAAAAAAATCGGCTGGAGGAGAAAGAAAATGGTTTTCAGAAGAATTGCTGGTCTCCTACCATCCTACCACCTTCCTAGCAATGAAAATAGGGTCCATACCAAAAATGAACCCTAACCGATGCAAAACGAGGGTTTGAGGGCCAAAACGCGCAGTCTGGGGCCCCGAAAACAGGCTTTTAGGCACCAGAAGTGGCGTATGACCACAAAGGTGGTCTCCTGGGCCACAGTGTCCCTCAAAAGGGAGGAAACAAGGTGTGTGCCAAAAACCGGAGCAAACGGAGGTAGTTAAGCGGTCCCGAACCGAGGCACACGGCTGACGGCTCTGAAAAATCGAAAACTAGTCTTCAAATGGGAAAAGTGGTCTACGACCATGAAACGTAGCCTACGGCCATTGAGAGATGGTCTACAAGACCTCTTCTTCCCTTCGGGAAGTGAAAACAGAGAAAACAGGACCTGGTTCGCAAGCCGAGCAAAGCACAAAAGAGCCCCGAAGTCCGGAGGCAAGGCTCGCAGCCAAGACTCTGAAACCCCAGAACGAGCACAATATGCACTATCACCGAGCGCTCAATCGGTGACGTCCGAGTCTTAAAGCAGGTCAAAAATGGGGTGTCTACAACTAGGTTCTATTTTCTCTTTCCGAAGGGAGGGAGAGGTCTCGTAGACCATCTCCTAGTGGTCGTAGGCTACTTTTCGTGGTCGTAGACTACTGCCTCTGCTTGAGACCGATTTTCGGAAGCCATCGCCGCCTCGGGACCGCTTTTTCTCGCTTTGCTCCGGGCACACACCTTGTTTCTCACTCTAGAGGGACATCAGGTCTGAGATCACCTTCGGTCGACGCCACTTTCGTTGCTTATGATCAATTTGGGCACCCATTGCTGCCCCGAACCTTTGTTTTGCATCCGTCTTGGTTCATTTTTGGCATGGACCTTGTTTTCATTATTTGGAAAGTGGTAAAAGGGTGGGAGACCACCTTTTCTCCCGCCGGCCGGTTTTCTTGACAGGAAGCTAGTCTCCTTGGTTTTTGAGCCACATTTGCTGGTCTCCCACTACACCATTAGCTTGTATTGAATTGGGAGATGACCAAATGGGGCTGACGACCACTTGACCCTTTTGAACTGGTCGGCCGACCACCTGAACTGGTCGGCCTGCCTCCCTCAGTCTTGTCTCTGTGAGTTGTTGCAGTGTGCAGTGGAAGGCCTGGTGGATCCTCCATACACGTGTATGGAGGATCTTCAAGCTTGTTTTTTTAGCTTCTTTGAGAAGCTTTGGACCCTCTTGGCTATAAAGGAGGGCCTCCCCCTCCTTTATGAAGGTTCAGAATTTCCCTAAGGCATACACATATACCTCCATCTCTATTTCTCTATTTTGGCTCCAAAAGTGCATAGTTCTTGGCCTTTTTACACTACACCTCCTAGCCTAACACTTCCACCATCAACCTAAGCTTCTTGGAGGGTCTTGAGAGGTCCTAAGGAGCTACATTTTTTATCCATAAGCTGCTAGAGTTGCTGAGCTACAAGGGTAACACGTTATTCCCTCTTTTGGGCTTTATTTTGCTTCATCTTTTAGCTATACTTGCAAGCATATTTGAGCTTCGGTGTAAAATAAAAAAAAGTCTTATTTTGAGGCCCTTAACATCTTTGTTTAAGATCATTTTTCTGCTAGAGGTCATCTACCCCCTTGCATGCTACATTTTACCTTGTTTTGAGCCATGCCTTAGAGCATTTGTGTTGGCCTTCATTTGACCTCTTAGCCATTGAAATCCAGTGGATTTTCAGTGGCTAGCATGCTGTTTTGAGTGCCAAAATCAGAGAGGGGTGACCCGCTCTCTCCTTATTTTGTTTTCTAGCATATTTGGCCTAACAAAGGAGCCCTTATTTACATGCTTCCAAGCCATGTTTCGGGCCATTTTTGATGAGTTTTAGGACCTGGATAGGCTCTATCCAGAGCTTGTTTTGCCATATTGGATGTCCATCTTGCATGTGTAGAGTAACCCTCTTCATAACATATCAAAGGAGCATCTCATTCTTCCATGCATTAACCATGTTTCAGTGGGTTTTTGGGATTTATTTGGCATGTCATACCTCTGAATTTTTTTGGTTTAGTGGCCTCTTGATTTCCTCACTTGCTTGTAGTGCAAATCCTCTTTACTAGCTTACATTGCATACTATTTTGGCCTTTGATTCTAGCACTTTTTGGCCATGCCTTAAACTGATTTTGTGCATGTTTTGAACTGTCATAGCTCTATTTTTGGGCCTCATGGTCGAATGATGTTTGCTATGCATGGTTGTAGTTCAATACCCTTGCCTAGCTTTGAGTTTTGAAGCCTATTGCATGCGTATTTTGAGGTGTTTCCATGTTTTGGAATCATTGTGAATCATATTTCAAAGCTTATATGTATGCCATATTCCCATGTTTTTCACTCTGTAAATGTGTTTGAGAGTTATGCATGAGTACCTCATTTTTGAACCATTGCATGAGCTTCATTTCCACGCTTTGCGAGCCATCATTTTAGTCCATATTTGCTACTGTTTTGGCCTGCATAGGGACTGTTTGGGGCTGGTTGGGTCATTTGAGCATTGCTTTGTGTACCTTAGGTGTAATGCACTTCACTAGTTTTGGTATCCGGGCCATCTAGCATGCATTGTGTTAGGTGTTTACATGATTCGGGACCATCTTGCATGTCATTTCAGAGCTGGAAAATGTTTGATTGTATGCCATATTTCATCCCTTGCCATGCTTTGGTAGAGTTGCATTTGGTGCCTTAGGTTTGGTCCCTTGCATATGTGCATGTTTGCATGTGTTTTTGTTGCCTAATTTCATCATGTTTGGCCACTGATTTGAGTGTGGCTGAGGCCCATTCATTTTAGTTTAAGTCCATCTTGCATTATGTATGCCATATCCATGTTGTCGCATGCTTGATCGTCGCATTGTGTATGCCTTGTTCATGTTTTCGTGCATGTCCATCTTCGTATGTGCATTGCGTATGCCATATAGTCTATGAGCATTGAGTATGCCATTCTTAGTTCATAGCATTGTGTATGCTAGTTGCATGTTTGCATATCATCCCTCGTATGCTAGCATGATTAGGTTGCATTGCGTTTAGGGGTGCATGCTAGTTGTATTGTGTATGCCATGTATATTGCATAATGTTTGGAATAGGGTTTAGTCTAAACACAGGAAACGAGGGACGTTTCGTACTCCAAGTGACGAAACGTGCCTCAATTCTCGGTCGCCGACACTCCGGATTACCCATGATGGAGTTTAGGCCTTGTTGTGTTTATATGTGCATTCATTTTACATCGAGTCGTGCAATCCGACTCCTCGGCCATCATGCATCAAGATGTGTGATTGGTGGCACAAGGATCGAGGACTACACTCCCTAGAGCTTGCGCAATGATAGGGAGAGTGGTCATGCACACATATGTTGAAAATACTTTGCCATGCCCCTTTCTCGCTCTCTGTTCCGACAAACCAGGAAACCGGCAAAAACTGGTCAGCAGCCTTCTGGAGCTTTGTACAGTGTTCTGGGACCAGTTGCAAACAGAGGCAATCAGGGAATCGCGATGGATTTCCCGACAAAGCGACTTGAGCATGCATGCATCCCTATCATTCGGAACAGAGCTGAGGCAGTCCATTTTATTTAATTTGCATGCTAGTTTCCTTACTTACTTAGTTAATTTGTTAATTAATTAATGTTGTGTAATAATTAGTTTAATTAGCTTAGATTAGCTAGTTTATTCTGTACTATTCATCCGGACCCTCCGAGGAGGGCAATGTTGTAATAAGTATGCATGTGTGTGTGATGCATGCCTTCCAACCTCACGTCTTTCTCCCTTTTATTTACCAGCTTATGATGGTTAGTTTAGGGCACGTTTCAATTAGCATACTTATGCTCGCATGTTTGCATCCATTTATCTGTCTTGTATGCACCGGGCTCGGCGCATCATACTAACTGCATTGTATTTCAATTCCAAGTTGAATACGTGTATCAATTGTAGCATTTCATATGCCATTTTATAATAGCCGAGCCTATCTTAGTTGCATTTTTGCATGTGTTGCATTAGGCATTTCAGCATAGTTAGAATTCATGCATAATTTCTAATTAGCTTCTTTCTTTGGCTTGGAGTACTCGGTGAGTATTTATGCTTTAGCATCCTTGCATGCGTGTGAGTGACTGCCATGATAGCATGCTTACCATGAGGCTATGTGCTTATGTGATATAACTGCCTGAATACCTATGGGTGAAGGTTGGGTTGCTTGAGTTGGAATAATTCGTCGAAACCCGTGTTTTAGCCTACTTGCAAGTAGCAAACTTCAATCCATTTTCAAAATAAACGAATATGCGATGCTTTGTTCCAACTTAGGCAATCCAGTCTATACTTGTATGCTATGCGCATCACATAGCAATTCTAGGCTAATAAACCGGAATAAGAGCGCATGTGTTTTCAAAACTCGATATCATGTTTAGTAGTGGCCGATCTTTGATCGGGCGAGCGGGGGTGCTCATGAAATGACCTTCCCCAATTGTACCCAAGTTCCCAAGCCGAGGCAACTTTGGTGATGATGGACACGTGGCCTTAGGCACGAGTCAGGGTTTCCTAAATTCCCCCAAAACAAAATATTTAGGTGGCGACTCTGTATCTGGCAAAGCAGTCCATGTTTGGCACTTCTTTCTAAAAAATATGTTTTTCAAAACGATTTGCTGGATTTGGACTCTTTTGTGATTTATCGGTCTTACATTGCACTTTGCGGGATTAGATTCAGAACCGTGACATCGAGTCCGAACTGTAGTGAGCCCAATGAACAAAACGGGATTTCTCCCGGGACGTTCGGGGACGTCTACAGCTTGATACCTCGCTGCTCGGAGGATGAGAGAGCTTTCAGCCCTTTGTTGTTAGCTCATGTTGTGCGCTTTGTGGCGAGTAAAGTGCCCTTTCCAGCAAGCATGTTGACAATGGGGGAAAGACAGAACACCCAACTCAAATGTGCCCCTAGTTCATCATTTTGACCATTTTTTTTGTTTTGGTTTTCTACTAAAATAATTTAAATCAAAATGAGAGTTAGATTAACACGCTTGTTCGATTTTCTGATTTGAAATCATGCAAGTCAGGTGATGAGCACTTAAAATTTCCCTTTTTCGGTCCAAGAAAATGGTCCAGTTTTAGAAAAATGGAATAATTTTCGAGAGAATTAGTCAACCTAATTAAAAATTCTCAAAAGTTATTTTTGCAAATGGCCACTGCTCAACCAACGCAGAATTTACTCTTGAGATGCACAACCTTAGATCCAAAACAAATGGAAAATTGCCCCTTGTCTGAACGGCACTGTCCGGCAACAGAAAGTTGCCCCTTGTTTAAATAGCACCGCAGCGCGCTGTATGGCAACGGAAAGTTGCCCCTTGTTTGAATAGCACCATAGCACACTATAAACAGTTTTCAAGGTGACGATCATAACCGAACTCTTGGATACAAAGAAGACAACGATGATCAGAACCATTACATGGGCACAGTCGATTTGGAAATGTTTGTGGCTAGACTTCAAAATGAAGTTGCCTACGTATCCCAAACATGGAAATCAAGCCTTACGTAGTTCAGGGTGAAGGTACACTCGGGTATTAACCTCTCCTTTTGCACTCTAACTTTTGCCAAGCCCGCCCTTCTGGGTTTTCAACCTTGCGAGCTATGTTCTTCTTTTCTTTTCAATTCTTTTCATTTCTTTTCCACTTTTTTATTTTTCATCTTTTCCTTTCATTTTCTTCATTTTTCTTCTTTTTCTTCTTTTTTTTTCATTCTTTGCATTTTTCTTTTTTTTTTTTGTTCTTTTTCTTCTTTTTTTTGCTCTAACTTTTGCCTGGGTCGCCCTTTCGAGTTTTCGGCCGAGCGTGCCTCTCAAGGGTAAAAGTGTAGCTAGTCCATGTCAAATGGTTTTGAGATCTCGAAGCCATCTGAATCCAGGAGAATGGCTGCTGTTCGCTGATGATGTAAAAGTCCATCCAATGGGGGTTGAATTTGCCCCTAGTGTTGTGGATAGGAACTCGGTTATCCTTCAGCAATACTTTCTTCTTTCCTCCCTTCTAGGATTTGGCATTCTTGCTGATCTTTGTTAGCTTGAGAAACATCCCAACTTTTTGACTCTTTGAGCACCTTTGACATTCTTGCCCATAGTTCGAAGGGTGCTTCTGATCTAGCTTTGCAAGCTTCTTTTGACGACATCTGATCTTCTTGATCTGACTTCCCTGCCCCTAGTTCGAGGGTTGTTTTGAATCTGGCCACACAGGCCTCACATTGTAGTTGACCGTTGAACATTCTGAAATTAAGTTCAAGGTTTGAAAGTAAAAGGTCGAGTCTCAAGGCTGAGAGCGATCCTAAGCTGCACAATCTCAAGAGCAATTCCACACAGGTCTTCGCAGGACCGTGCAAAACATTTTTTGAATTTTTTTAAGAAAGCGACTAATCGCTCGCGCTGAAAACAATGTAGAACCAATCTGGATCAAGCCAGGATCCTTCTTAGCACTCACATTAACAAGCATGATTTCATTCATTAAGGGCTTAACATGCCTTTTTTTTTCTCACTTGATCAAATTTTACAAATCCCGAGGAATTCCTTCCTTTTTGTTTTCACCACAGTATTCAAAAAGTTTTGAAAAGCTTAGGTCAATGTAATAACTTAAAGGCGCAGAAAAGCAGGTGAAAAGTACTGTCGTTTCATTCAAACTTCTGGCACAACTGGTGCAAGGCAAAAGTAAACACAAGAGTGTGAAAATTTACTGCTGTTTCATTTAGATCTTTTGGTGTAACTGGCTCCATGGCAGAAACAAACCCAAAAGAAAGCAAAAAGAAAAAAGCGAAACAAAATAGTGATATCCGAAGTAACACCCCTGGAATCACCCAACTTCTATACAACAAGACTGACTCAATACAACAAGACAGACCCTTAATCAAAAAAGCTGACTCAAAACAAAGAGACAGACTCAAAACAAAACCACAGAACTGACTCAACACCCGAGTCAGAAACTACCAAAACCAGCATTCGCAAATGCTCAAAACAGTGCATGCCACACGCCACATCTGAAGTAAGCTGGGCACCGCCCACAGGCGGTTCGTTCCCTGATCACATACTTGTATTATCCTCAAAATTCACTGACCCAGTGATAATGGAATTTGCTGAGCTAGGTGGGAGGATAACCTCATTGTCAATCAAATCTTGTACCTTGTGGCGAAGACGGAAGCAATTGTCGGTGCTATGACCTGTTTGCTGATGGTATGCACAGTACTGGGTACCATCATGCTTAGCTGGAAGGGGATTCGGGAGGGGGCAAGGTTCAAGAGGTTTGAGATGGCCTTTCTCAACAAGGATTTGAAGAGCCTTAGACAAAGGCATATAGAGGGCATGGAAGACCCTGCGACCCCGGGGTTAGTACTTCGAGGTTTGTGGATTTTTGCTAGGCGCACTAGCAAAAGGGTCGGCAGGTGCAGACTTGGTTTTCTGATCTTTTCCGGGTATAGGGTTAGGGTTGGAAGGAATGATTCTGGTACGACAGTCCTTATCCTGATTTTCCCCCTGGCTTGAACTGCTTTCACTCTAAGTAGGAAAAGTGTCATCCATAGTTTTTACAACAACAGCGAGCACCTGTTGTTTATTCAGTCCTCCGGCTTTCAAAGGCTCAATAGCCCACAGGAGTTGTTCATAAGGATCAGTGTCCACCTTTACCTTGTTCTTACCACTCGCCTCAGCTTGGTGGAAGGTTTGGGTTGCTACATCAGAGTGGAGCCCCATTGTTGTCGACATGCCATTGCCGGAACTTGGGATGGCTTCAGGTTGGCTAAGCTCAATTACAATTTGCCCGAATAGCGGGGGCTCTTCCAGCATAAAATTCCCGGCATACGATGCAGTCGGTGGTGGAGCCGACATTTCGTAGGCTAAATCAGCCATAGATCTCTGAAGATCACCGATCATTCCCATCAACTCGAAAGTGGTAAGCTCATGGGCTTGAAATAACTAGGGTTCCCAGATGGGATGTGCGGCAGGTGACCTGGGTGGGTGCTGCACTTCAACATCGGTATCACCCTGCATGATGATTCCCTGGTTTAGTGCCGCTGTCATAACCACAATTTCCTCCGAATTCTGTGTCATCATAAATTCACTTAATCGAATAGAGGTGATGCGACTAGTGACTAACGGATCTGATGAACCGGTGAGCCTTGACTGGCCTTTTTCCTGTTTTGCCTCGGCAAAGGAGAACACTGGTTGCTCTGAACTGAATCTCTGAACTAAAAGAGAAAATATGGAGCATCTCAGCTCAATTTCATCAATACAGACATGTACATAGCTAAATAACTGTATTTGACCACTGATCACTGTTTCCCAAATTACTGCCCCAAAACTAAATTTGATACCCGATATAACCGATTCTCAAAATACTGATGCCCGCAGGCCTGATACCCAGACTTACAAACTGATATATACAACCTGTAGAGACACACTCTGACAGCACGTAGCAACCAAATGAGATCCAAAACACCCCTATGTTGGGGTAGGGTTTCCCTGTCCTATTTTGTCAGGAGCTAGGGTTTCACTACGCACGCAGCAGTTTCAAACAACCTATAATCGGGTGAGTAACCTGTCCTAGTTTGGGATAGTCACTATGGATTCCAATATGTACTGGGTCGAATGGTCAAAAAGGGTGCCCCGATAAAAACCGGGGTTTGTGTTCCCATCGTGACAGAGCCCGTAACCGGTCAGCCTTATGGCATGCTTCTAAAAGCGAGCCTCCGGCAAACCGTTCAGGAATAGCAGATAGCAAACACGGTGTCCTAGGCGCACCAATGCAAATGCAATGCAATGCAAAGAAACACATAAGTGTAGTCAAAACAAGATATCATGAGTTCGAGTCAAGTTCTCTAAATCTCCAGTAGAGTCGCCAGAAACTGTAGATGCGCCCGAACGTCCCGGGAAAATCCCATTTTGTTCATTGGGCTTACTAAAGTTCGGACTCAATGTCACGGTTCTGAATCTAATCTCACAAAGTGCAATGCAAGATCGATAAATCACCAAAGAGTCCAAATCTGGCAAATCATTTTGAAAATTTGATTTTTGGAAAAAAGTGCCAAACATGGACTGTTTTGCCAGACACAGAGTCGCCACCTAAATATTTTACTTTGGGGGAATTTAGGAAACCCTGACTCGTGCCTAAGGCCACATGTCCGTTATCACCAAAGTTGCCTCGGCTCGGGAACTTGGGTACGAGAGGGGAAGGTCATGCAATGAGCACCTCCCGCTCGCCCGATCAAAGATCGGCCACTACTAAACATGATATCTTATTTTTGAAAACACATGTACTCTTATTCCGATTATTAACCTAGAATTACTATGTGATGCGCACAGCATACAAGTATAAACTAGATCGCCTAATTTGGAACAAAGCATCGCATAAGGGTTTGAATGTGCTACTCGCAAGTAGACTAAGACGTGGATTTTTCCACCCTCAAGTGGGCTTAAGAAAACAAGATTTTGCCACCTCAAGTGGGCTTAAAACTCGCATTTCAATGAATTGTTCCAATTCAAGTAATCCAACCTTCACCTACAAGTATTTAAGCAGTTATATCACTTAAGCAGTTAGCCTCATGACAAGTATGCTATCATGGCAACACTCACACTCATGCAAGATGCTAAAGCATAAACACTCACCGAGTACTCTGAGCTAAAACAGAAACTAGTTAGTAATCAATGCATGATCCTAGTTATGTTAAGATGGCTAATGCAACACATGCAAAATGCAACTAGAAATAGGTTCGGCTATCCTAAGATGTCATGTGAAATGCAACACTTAATACATGTATTCAAATTGGAATCGAAATACAATGCAGTTAGTATGATGCGCCGAGCCCGGTGCATACAAGACAGATGAATGGATGCAAACATGCGAGCATAAGGATGCTAATTGAAACAAACCCTAAAACTAACCATCGTAAGCTGGTAAATAAAAGGGAGAAAGAAATGAGGGTTGGAAGACATACATCACACACACGCACACTTATTACAACAAATGTGCCCTCTCGACGGAGGGTCCGAATAAATAATACAGAACCGACTAATTAACTAACTATTCTAGCTAATTAATTATTGCACATCCAAAATTGAAACAAATATACATTCTAAGCTAACAAAACACTGAAATGGCCTCATGACGAGGGATGCATGCACGCTCGAATCGCCTCGCTTGGAAATCCATCGCGATGCCCCAACTTGCCTCTATTTGCAACTGGTCCTAGAACATTGCACAAAGCTCCAGAAGGCTGAAACTCCACCCTGGGAATCTGTGGGAAGGCTGCCGACCAGCTATTGGCCTTGGAGACCACCTGCCGACCACTTTTTATGCTGAAAACCAGAAAAAGTGGTCGGCCAGCCACTTTATCTAGTCGGCCGACCAGTTTTTGCTGCTGGTTTCTGGTTTTTTGCAACAGAAGGCAAGACAGGGGCATGGCAAAGTATTTGCAGTATATGTGTGCACAACCACCCTCCTTATCATGTAATGAACTCAAGGGGGTGTGGTTCTCGACCCTCGGGCCACCAATTGCGCATTTCAATGCATGATGGCCGAGAGGCGAAGTTGCACAATTCAATATGGAAATGAATGCACAAGTAAACACATAATGCCTAAAACTCTATCATGGTTAATCAAGAGCATCGGCGACCGGGAATTAAGACACGTTTCATCACTTGAAGTATGAAACATCCCTCGTTTCCCGTGTTTGGACTAACACCTATTCCAAACACAATGCAAGCAACATGGTAAACATGCAATGTAACTACATGGCATACACAATGTTATGGACAATACGGCATACTCAATGCAATATGATCATGGCATGCTGAATGCAAACAATAACATAACATGCACAACGCATTATGACATGGTACACACAATGCAACAATGGACTTAAACCAAGATGGATAGGCCTCAGCCATGCCCAACTCAGTGGCCATTGGGATTAAATGAAGGCACGAAATACAAAGCATGCATGCACAATGTATTCGCCAATACAAGAGGTTCAAGAGCATAACTCTCAAGAGTTCTCAAAGAGTGACAAATATGCAAGTGTAAAGACACTAAGTGCACTGAAATTAAGTATGAAATGTTGCCAAATCACTCAAACAAAGCAAGTAGAGCATGCAAGGGTCCTAAGGCATGAGAGCTATCAAAGAGGGCTATACATGAGGCATGTAATGCATGGCAAATATGCATGAACTAAGTATGGACAGAGTTGAAATAGGTCTTAACAAAGACCAAAATGTGCCAAGATGAGGGCCCAAAGTCCTAGGCATGCAAGCATACACACTAAGGCATGAACTAGGCAACAATGCATAACCATCAAGGGCCTTCAAAACATGAACAAAGTGAGAACATGGCAAGTCTATATGTTTTGAAATGTGATGTTAAGTGATGCCAAATCAAGTACACAACACAAATAAAGCATGCAATGGTGCTCAAAGCTTGAGGCAAGCAAGAGCATTTACACTACAAGTATACAAAACATGAAGCATGTGATTAAGGCAACCAAAAACAGTCCTAGTACATGTTACTATGAGACTAAAACATGCATAGATGAAAGCCAAAATGTGCTAGCATGAGGGGCATGAGGCATAATGCATACAAGGCAAATAAGGTGGATTACACTACACCTATTAGGACCAAACATGGGATGACTCAACCAACAAAAATTAGAGTTATATAATGGCAAAATAACCCCAAATAAGCACTGAAATGATGGCTCGCAAGCAAAGGCATGAATGCATACACAATGGCTCATGTTAAGGCATAAAGAGGGGACCCTCCAACGCATTGATTGAGTGACAAATGCAAGTGAACGGCCATGAAACATGGACTGAAATAGCATAACTAATGATGCCAAATCATTGAAATGAGCCAAGTAATGCATGCTAGTGGACCCGATGCACAAAGCAAACAAGCTAGGTTGAACCAAAGCTATACAAAGCAAGTCATGGATGACCAAGACAACCAAAATCAGACCTTAAACATGGAAAAACATGAACAAAGTCTTCTTGAAGTCAAGCCAAAAGCATGCTAAAAAGACATGTGCCAATATGATGCATGTTAGGCTATTTCATGGGATTGCATGGCAAGTGTATGGAGCATGCAAAGGCCAATCAAAACAAACCAAAACAGAGTCATGATATGGTAAAACATCACCAAAAACATGCTGAAATGGGAAGAAAACAAGCTAGAATGACATGTCAAGGCATGAAGCATATAAAGCTAGTTTAAGGGATTTACACTACAAGTATATTAGGCATGCAAGAGCCAACCAAACCAACCCAAAATAGATCTAAGGCATGTTAAAACATCACCAAAAACCTACTGAGATGGCTCGAAATCAAGCTAGAAACACATGCTCAAACATGAGGCAAACAAGGCTAGATTGTGTGATTTACACTACAAGTGTATTAACCATGCAAGGGGTGACCAAACTAAGCAAAAATAGTGGTATGCCTCAGCAAAATAACCACAAATACAATCTAAGACATGGCCAACACACACTTACCAAAGGTGCTCAAACATGAGGCAAATGAAGCATGTAAAGAGGACACAAAGGAGAGAGGGTGACCCTCTCCTTCTTAGGACCTTAAAACACCATCCCTGCCACTGAAATCCCTCTAGATTTTAGTGGTGATAAGGCCAATACAAGGTGGTCCCGAAGCTCACAAAGATGGCACAAAAATGAGGCCAAACAAGGCCTAAGAGGGGGGAAACAATCCCAAACACCAAAGTGATCTTAAACAAAGATCAAAAGCATGCAAAAAAACAACTTTTATCAGTTATAAGTTAGGCTCAAAACAACATGCAAGATAGGCTAAAAGCTTAAGCAAGAAAGGGGGATTTAAGGTTCAAAAACTCACCCTTAATGAACTTCTTCAAACCTGCAACTCTAGTAGGTTTTTTTGAGCTTAAACCAAACCAAAAACTCTAGAAACAACCTCAAGATGCCTCAGCAACAAAAGGGTGGTGCTTGGCTAGGAGGTTGTGTGCACAAGTGAAGAGACAAAGCACTTTAAGGCACAAAATATGGAGATATAGAGGGAGATATATGCTCAAGCCTTAGGCAAAATTCAGAACCTCTAGAATGGAGAGGGAGAGCCTCTCTTATACAAAAAAAAAAGGGTTCAAGGGGTTCAAGCTTCTTGGAGAAGCTAAAACTTGGATGCAATCCCTCCATACACATACAGTCTGTGCCCTCCAGCTGGCACAGCTGGCATCCATTCAGTCTGCCAAAACAGAAGGAAAACTGCCAACTAGAAAAACTGGTCGGCCCGCTACTTTTTCTGGTTGTCCGACCACTTTTTCTGGTTTTCCAAAAAAAAAGTGGTCAGCCAAGGTAATTGGTGGTCTCCACACTGAAAGCAAGCCAATGGTGGGGTGGGAAACCAGAAAATGTGGCCCAAAGACCAAGAAAACCAGTTTTTCGACCCAAAAATCAGCTGGCAGGGAGAAAGGTGGTTTCCAATGAGAAAGCTGGTCTCCCACCCTTGTACCACCTTCCAAACAAGGAAAACAAGGTTCATGCCAAGAACGAACCAACACGGATGCAAAACGAGAGTTCGGGAGGCAAGACGCGCGGCCGGAGGCCTCAAAAACTGGCTGTCGAGCATCAAAAGTGGCGTACGACCACAAAAGCGGTCTCCTGGATCACAGTGTCCGTCTAGACAGAGGAAACAAGGTGTGTTTCAAAAATCGTGCCAAACGAAGAATGTTAAGCGGTCCCGAGCCGAGGCGCACGGCCTACGGCTCCAAAAATCGAAAACTAGTCTCCAAATGGGAATAGTGGCCTACGACCACAAAGAGTATGCTACGACCATTGAGAGATGGTCCACAAGACCTCTCCCTCCCTCCGGGAAGAGAAAACAAAACTTGGTCCGCAGACCGAGTCAAAGTACAAAGGGTCCCGAGGTCCGAAGGCGAGGCTCTCAGCCAAGAACTCCGAAACCTCGAAACGAGCACAACATGCGCAATCGCCGAGTGCTCAATCGATGACATTTGAGTCTTAAGGTCGATCAAAAATGAGGTGTCTACAATGGTCATCCTTTAACAAGTCCTCGAGATGGTCATTCAAGGCGTAGCATTTGGCTGTCAAGTGGTCATGGTCTTAGTGATAGTCACACTTTTGATCTCTCATTCGCATGTCAGGGGTCCAGACATTTTGGTCGGCCACTTGAAATAGGTACGGTGTTTGAGGATTTGATTGATCGACTCAGTAAATTCCATGTATTTTTTGTCAAACCACCGTGAATGCCTAGTATCCACTTGGCATTGCTCATTATGTTGGCGTAATTCTCAGCAGTTATCCTTTCTTAACCTATCACTTGGCTCCAGGCTTCACCTAGGCTGTCTTGCCTTCCTAGTCGGGGGTATTACTGTTAGTGGCTGGGCCACAGCTGGTGTCGCCAACTCTGAGACTAGAAGCCCTACATTTGTTCTGAGGGCATCATCCTCCACCTTATAGTAATTTTCTACCTTCTTCATCAAAGCCCAAAATAACTTTGGCAATTTTCAAGTCAAAGAACTCCGAAGGGAGCTATCTAGATGGAGTCCCATTTTGAAGGTAGTAATAGCCATGGAGTCGTTACAATTATCATTAGCAAGATTGAAACACTCCCAGTACAGTGCCGAGTACGCCCTTAGGGTCTCATTGGTGCCAATCTTCATTACCCGTAGGGAATCTACTGTTTGGGTTGCGTCTTATTAGTAATTAACCTGGCTTAGAAGGATATTTGGAGCTGATGAAAACTCTTAATAGAAGTCTTTTCAAGTTTATAATACCATATGACAGTTAGGGGGCCTAAATTGCCTGGAAAAATACGGCACAGAAGTGCTTCATCATTGGCATGTAACATCATAGCTTAGTTATAATGATGTACATGATCAGTGGAGTCCGAATTGACATCGTATGAGGTAAATGATAGTGTCTTAAACTTCTTGGGTAAGGCAGCCTTCGCTATTCGCTAGACGAACGGATTGTGCCTATCTTTCGAGCCAAAATCTTATCCTTTTGTTTTCACGCTTGTTATCATGCTCGCAAAGAGTTGTGTTCATCAAACGAACTCGAATCACTAAATCAAATACACTTCCTAGGGTCGCTTGTGATGACCCCATAGAGCTACTACCTTTCCCATGTGTTCGAGAATGATGTTGGTTGGCTTTTCTGATTGGAGATCGACCACGTTCGTGGTGTGAAACCTTTTGAGATTTTGCCAATTCTTGGCGCAGGTGCTCGTTTTCTACTGTCATGACTTCAAAGCATTGTTCATTGCATTTAACTTGGTCTATTAGAGCCTGCATGGTATCTTCAACTGATGCCAATGGTATAGATGGAGTTAGTGGATCAAAATTCAAGGCTCATCACGTGGGAGTTCTGTATGGGTTAGTGGATTCTCTGGCTGCGATGATATCAACTTCATTAATTGAAGGATCAATCACAGGGTCTATCATGGATGAGTTTGAATATTTCCACAGACGGCGCCAATTATAAGGAATGGTTCATCAATATTCCTTCATCCCAAATAGACCTTCGTTTAATCCTCGCTTTGATACCTAAAATAGGAAACACTCCAGTCGAGGGTGCCAAAAATAGCAATCTAATGGTTAAGTTAGTAGGTTCTGTATGGAAGGAGATGAGTATGATATTTTAAAGACAAAGTCCAGTTGGCTCCTAGAGCATACCTTTCTTCCTCTACTCACCTCCTTTATATAGCCATTTGGTGAAGATATTTCTTACGTAATTTGACCTGTTTGTCATCATTACTTGAATGTTAGGGCCAGTTTCCTATTACACCTTCAGAAAGGGACAGCTTATGCCCGCTTTAGTTCTCGGCACAGGTGTTAACCGATTTTGTCGACATCACTTATTCAACATACCGCTTGGTCAGCGATCGTTATGTTCAACATTTAGCTCTCAACAATACAATGGGCTGTAGACACCCCATTTTGATCGCCCTTAAAGACTTGGGCGCCTCATGCTGAACACTCGATGATGAAATGTTACACTGTGCAATCGTTCACTTTCTTCAGCAAAAGGCTTCAGTTTCAAACTTTAAAACATCAACCTTACACCCCCTTTGAACCAAAACCTTATTTTTTCTAACCTAACCACTCAAAGAAGAGCTAGCCAACAAGTGGCCGGCAGGCCATTTTTGATTGGCCGGCCATCTCCCTTTATGGTTGGTCAACCATGTTTAACGTAGATAGATATTTTGCAACAACCAGTTGTCCCCATGTGCATGCCTTGTACTAACTATCTCTTTACAGATATTTTCGACATAAGAACCTATTTTTCTATAAATACAAGCCCTCTCCCCCTTCATGGTTTGGGGTTAGAAAATTTTGGCCAAAAGCTATAACTTGTCCAACACTCTTCCCTCTTCTCTTGCAATATATATATACCATACACACACCTTCTAAGCTTAAACTTGAAGCTTTTGTTGAGATTTGTGAAGACAGACCATTAAGAGTGCTTACCTTGTGATTTGTCAACTAAGAAGAGCATCCTCTCTTTAAAGGGGTAATCTTTGAGCTTTTAAACCATCTTTTCTCTCTCTTTTTCTAGTGTTTACTTACTGTTTTTATAGTGTTTTGAAGCCTAAAATATGTGATTTGAAGTCACAAAAAAGAGGAGGGGCTAGCCACCCTTCCTTGGACTTGTTGGTTGGTTGAAACCCCTTGGTTTTATTTCATTTTTATACTTTTTCCACCTCTAAAACTTGATTTTCAACGTTGTTTTTGTACTATTTCAGTGCTTTTTTTAATATGTTTATTTAATTGTGCTTTGAATAATACACTTATGTTGTTGTAAGTCCCCATGGATTTGGTGTATAAGCCATAGTTTCCAATCCATTTAAGTTGATAGTCTTTTCTTCCCTTTTTTATAACTTTCATATACATATTCACACCATTGTACTCATCCACTTTTCATTAGCACTTTGCAATCTCCCTCTTCTCTTTGTTTCTTTGATCAAGAGTTGTATCAAACAAAAGATTGTTACTTAAGGCATAAGAAAGAGACCCCTTATGCTAAATGGTTTAATCTCTTCGGAGGTTCATTACCAGGGCATTACATTTCTCTTATGTTAAGCATAATCTCTTGTTTAACACTTCCCTTTATCACCGGTGAATTACTTCTAAGGGACTAATTTTCTAGTTAGACCCTTGAAAATCACCAAGGAAAGGTTCATTATAGCTTATTATCAAGTTTGGATTTGGAGTCATTATTGCTCATTTTGGGTTTGACTCCGAATTCATTATCGCTTGTAAATGAGTTTGATCCGTCCTTTGTAATTTTCCCTGTAGAAAAGGGCTTGAAAAGCTCATTTCTCGGGTCAAGTCATGCTTGCTATTCTTTATTGCTTTTGGACTTAGTGGATGTAATCATCACCTTTGGACAAAAAAAAAGGAAGAAAAGATAAGGAAACAGAAAGGTAAAGCAAAAAGGGCTAATAAAATTGGAGTAAAAGAGAAGGTTAATAAAATTTGGTTAGGTTCAGTCGAACGTTATACTGAACCTATTGCGTCTTGAATCATCGCATACTATTCAAGTGATGTTTGATGATTCATGAAACAAGGATGAGGTGTTGTTTGTCTTTTGTTTCATTTTATTGAGCTCTTGTCCTATCGCTTCTAAGATCATTATGCAACAAATTTGCAATGATTGATGATTTGATAACCGAATCTACTCCTTCCTTGATCGTCTTCATGATAGGGACGGGTAGAGAGGATAAACATCTCCTGGAAACACTCTATTTTTGCTCTGTTTCAGCTCTGTTGCAGCAATGTATTCCCCATAACAATGTGGTGCCGGCCATCATGCATCTGGCTAACCACTTCTCGAGAATCAGCCACATATTTTGCATAGGCAGTGGCATTTTTACAACAGAACAGAGCAGAATCTGAGGCCAAAACAAAATAATTTTTTAAACTACAAACAGAGCAGATTCTGGCAGCAAATAGAGAGGTTTCCGGAGGATGTTTTCAATTGTACGCATGAGGTTCTTAGCCTCCCATTCGAATCCATTAGATTAATAGCTTTCATATTCGTATGTTGTAATTAATTAGTTGCTTTACTTTTATTACGACTTGTAATAATTAATTAGTTAGTTAATTCATTTGGGTTTTTAATAATTAGTTTAATTAGGACATTCATTCGAACCCTCTTGTGCAAGGGCAAAACTTGTAATATTTTGTATGCCTTCCAACCCTCATTTCTTTCTCCCTTTTATTTACATGCTTATCATGGCAGTATCATGTTTTCGTTTCATATCATTGCCATGCGTTGTATCCATTTTTGCATGCATCGGGTTCGGTTCATCATTCTAATATCATTGTCATTTCCTACTTACTTGAATATGTGTGTTACCGCATGCTTTGAGTTGATCCATATGACATGATAAGTAAGTCGAACCTAGTAGTTGCATTTTGTATGTGTTGCATTAGTCACTTTGCATATTAGGTGCATGCATTTTTTATAATTATTTTTTTTTCTTTGGCTTGCCTCGGTTGAGTACTAGGTGAGCATTTTTGCTTTAGCATATTGCATGTGTGTTTGTATTGTCATATCAAACATATTACCATGAGGCTAACTGGTTATTCAAAATACCTGTTTGAATGCTTGTGGATAAAGGCTATTTCGCTTAAGTTGGGATGACTTTGATAAATGTACATATGTGCTTGCTTTTCAAATATCACATATTCAAAACTCTTTTCAAACAAAGATGAAATCAAAGCATTTCAAAGTAGGTGACATAGTCTATACTTGTGTGCCACACATAGTAAAGTTAGCATTAATAATCAAAACCAGATCATATAATGTACATAAAAATCACATCATGATTAGTAGAGGCCGATCTTTGATCGGGTGAGTGTGGTACTCAATTCATGACTTTCCCCTCTCATACCTAAATTCCCGAGCCAAGACACTTCAGTTCTGACGGACAAATGACCTTTGGCATGGGTTTCCTAAATTTTTTAAAAATATTTGGGTGATAACTCTGAAATCTGGCAATGCAGTCCATTTTTGACATCTTTGATGATAAATGGATTTTCTAAAGATTTGCCAAAATTGGACTCTCATTTGTGTTTTTCTGTTTCACATTGCAATTATGAAACCAGATTTAGAATCACGGGAGTCCGAATAGTAGAGCTATCGTATTCAAGGAGACTAAACCCCTCTGAGGAGTACAAAAAACCAACTACATGGGCCTGAATGGGTTTTGGGCCTATAATGGATGGCCTAGATGTCTTGTTTGCTGATTGTGTAGATATTTTACATGGCTCACACAATTACATGGATGAAACCCAAGCTCAGTAACAGTTTTGGTGATAAGAACAAGCATTGAAAAATCGTCTTTGCCATAAAATTAGTCAGAAAAGTCATTGGGGATTGAGGGCGGCGACTAGTGGCGATGTGGCGAATAGATAGGTGACATTAAATGTAGACCTCTAACTTGAGTACCTTATTTTATTTCTAGATCCATCAGAATCTAGTGATCACTTTGTCATTAGAAAAATAACAAACATTGCATCCTTAAAAAATGGTGTTCATATAAAAATAGTTCTATCAATAGAGAAGACCATGTCTCATATTAGAGTTTTGGCAGCATCAAAGTGATCATACTTTTGGGTTTTGGCACACCTATTTGGATAAGATAAAGATTGATCATAGAGGTTGATTAGAAATCCATCTTTCGAACATAGTATAACATTCAATAGGCTTGTACTCTGGAGCCGTATGTCCTGCTCCCTGTTAACACACACAAAAAAGAGGTTAATTTCACTTTATCCTTTTAACTATTGTCATTCTTAATTTTTTTTTTTTTTTATTCTGAAATGATTAATTTTATCTATTTAGTCTATAGAATGTTTTGTTTATTTATTTTTATTTCAGTTCATATGGTCCACAAGATAAAATGTCCAAATTAATAGTGGTGGAAATCTAACCTAATACACCCATAGAAAAGGTGGTTTTATAATCTGCACAATCTAAATCTAAACCATATAATTAACCACTTGTCTTATGATTCACAACTTAGGTAACCAAAGGCAAACTCTATGGTTTGGGGTGCATGCTATATGTACCTTATCATAAATTGGCAAAATTTTATTATAAAATTTCGTAACATTAATCATAAAAAGTGTAACCTCACCACAAATTGAAGTAACAAAAAATGTCGTAACCAAATCACAAACTTTTGTTATATGAATCACAAAATTTTGGACACTTCGTTATGATAAGTTGTGTCGAGATTATGTATTTTATGATTGATGTTACAAAATTTTGTAGTAAAATTACACCAATTTGTGATAGGGTACATGTGGTATGCATCCTTAAGGGATGCACACCATAGGTTTTTCCATAACCAAATACCCATATTCTTCTTCACCCCTTATTTCAAAATAGTGAGCAAGAAAAATGAGTGTTGCATTGTGTGGTTTAAATTGTTTAAATTTTGACATGGCATTTTTGCCCATCAAGTTAGCCTTAGCAGTTACTAATTTATTTTTCATTTGGCTATGGTTTAAAAGCCGACTGATTAATTAAAAAAATTATTTTTCTCAAAAGCCTTATCATATCTGATTAATTCATGTTTCACCAAAAAAATGAACTTTAACTACTCAAAAGCCTGTAGAAAAATCATTAAAGTTAAGAATGTACTAAATAAATTAGTTTTTTTCGCATTAAGTTTTTGTAGGCTTATTTTTAGCCAATGAATTAACTACTCAAAAGCGTGTAGAAAAATCATTAAAGTTAAGAATGTGCTAAATAAATTAGTTTTTTGGGTAAACTACCAATAGGTCCTACTTTTGAGACTTATTACCCATTAAGTCCTATTGATAAATTTATTAAGTGATAAAGATAAATTTATCAGTCTTTTATTTTTATGAATAAATTTATAGTGATAAATTTATCAGTCTCTTTATTTTTATGAATAAATTTATAGTGATAAATTTATCAATTTCTTATTTTTATAGTGTTAAATTTATTAGTTAGGACTTGTAGATAAATAAGTCTAGTTAATAGGACCTATACGTAAGTACCCCTAGTTTTTTTGGCATTAAGTTTTTGTCGACTTATTTTTAGCCAATGAATTAGTCTTTTTGTCAATAGACAATCATCTCCAATTAGATCACATTACCTCACATTAAAAACTATAGCAACTAATTAGACAAAATTGATAGAAATAGAATAAATGATGATAGTTTAAGAGATAAAAATGAAAACGACCTAATAAAAAATACGAAGAAAAAAAAACGTACTTCACGTTTGGTACTATTTTCATTTTTTTCTTCTAAAATTAAAAAGAACAAGAAAAAGTGATGCAGAAAGCTTTTTGGCTAATAGTTTTTTTTTTATTGAAAATATTTTTGAGAGCATCTATTTTTTCAAGAAATACTTCTAAATTATTTTCTCAATTTTTAAGAACTGCTTTCATACGAAAATGAAACGGATAAGTGTTTTCAATTTTTTTATTATTTATTTTCAAAAGCGTGAACAACAAAAATAAAAAATTTCAAAACAATACCAAACACATTTGAAAAATATGGACAAGTGAAGACGAGAAATTTCATACCTTGACCGTAGCAAATGTCATCCGATTTGAGTAAGTCCTTGTATAACTACACATTGGCAACGAAAAATAAACAAATAAATAAAATAACTTTTTTAATAAGCTTTAAAAATGAATATGAAAAGCTGAGGTGAACCTACCCTGCAACTTGGCCTTGAACCCACCATGAACGCCACTCATCAACAATGGAATAATTGAGAGCTCTAATCCATGCTTGAGTTCCCAAGAACGGAATTATCATGTCGTGATCACCACTATTTCAACCATCATTCCACCAACAACTTTCTTAATTAGTATTAGGGGAAATTACATTTTTAATTTATTGATTTAAATTTCATTTTTATTTTTTTAATTTAAATTAAATAATTTAGACTCTACACTTAAGTTCAGTTTTAATTTGGTCATTTCGTTCAAATTGAAACGTAAAATTAATGACTTTAAGACACTTATGAAAATTTAGACAGAAGAATTAAATTGAAACATGACTTAAAATGTAGTGACTAAATTGTTCAAATTTAAACAATAGGGATCAAAGAAAATTTTGGGTCAAATTATATAGGTGAAAAGTATTAATTACTTTTTTTTGGAAACAAATTATCTTTAGTTGAACGAAAAATTGGTTACGTCCAGTTAGGTTAGGTCCTTTAATAATCCAAATAATTCATTAGTTAGGTCTCTCTATATGTAGATTATTCATAAAAAAAATTTAAATTGATCTAATAATTATTATTATATAATTTCATCATATTTAACTTTAAAAAAATAACCAGAAGTATTTATTTCAAGCAAGTGGTATGTTCTTTTAATGATAAATCTTTGTTGTTCAAATTTTATTTTTTAAGACAAATATAATAAAATTATATAATTACAAATTATTAGATCAATCTTCATTATTTTGGGTAGATGATCAACACACTAAGACTTTCCAAAAATGAGTAATTTAAATCATCAAAATAAAATTTGTTGTAACGCTCACAGCCGAACAAACAGAATTAGACTTCCTTTATGGTGTGTTTGGTTGAGGGATTTGGGGAGAGATTGGGAAAGGGAAAGGGAAAGGGAAAGGGAAAGGGAAAAGATGTGTGAAACTATGTGAAATATATACATATTTTATTCACATTTCACCTACCATTTCCATTTCCCTTTCCCTTTCCCTCTCCAAATCCCCCAACCAAACACAGCATTAAGGTTCTTATTTATGGGAGCCTCTGTGTAAACCGCACATTAATCTCTCTACGCTCATCAGTTTCTAAATTATTTTTATTACCATTTATCTCTCATTGAAATTACCATTTAAGAATTGAAACCTTAAATTCTAAAGATCAATTTCCTTATTACACCCTGCCATCCATTTTCCCAGCTGAGGGCCATCGCTACCCCTTTCATCTCCTTTCCACACCATTGCCAAACCCTCTCCACTCTCTCCTATATCATACTCCTCTTGACAACCTCATCTCTCTCACTTCACTATCCTCTTGGCCAGTCATTCTCCTCAACCTCCACTACCTTTTCTCACCACCTAAAATCCTAGTTGCCGTCATTGTTGCCACCTTCGAAACCCTAGATTGATATATTTAGACTCCCCTTCTTGTAGATGTGAGGGCAAGAAGAGTGGGAAAGGTAGGAGAATGAGGAAATGAGTGGAAAAGTCAAGAAAAGAGTGGGTGTAGAGAAATAGAGTGAGGTTCGGGATGCATATAAGATTGGAATATTGGACATCCACTACATAATTTTTTTATTATTATTACCTTATCATAAAATTTCAATTTTATTTTCATTTTTAACTTTCCAAAATTAACCCTAATTCTATACCGCCCACTACCACCATCTCTAGCTATGACCTCCAACCCCTTCCCACCCTTCCTCACTTGTCCTTACCACCATTTAACCTCTTTCCATCCATGCCACCCCTAGCTCCATCTCCACCTTTCCCAGCTCTTTCTTTCCTTACCTTTCCCCACCACTTCCCAATTTTTCTTCATCTTCCTCTTCCTCTCATAACGATCCTTATCCCCTTTTCGCTTCTCCACAACCCCTTGATAGAGAAAGAGGAATCGTGCATGCATCAGAGAGAGACATAGAGAGAAAGACTTATAGAAATGAGATGGGAAGAAAAGGAGATTGGGTGGTGTCGAGAGATGATGAATATGAACAGGAAAGTGTTGATTGGGAGGAGTGGAATAGAGATGATGATGGGGAAAGAGAGAAGATGGCAGGAATGGTGTTGAGAGCTAGTGAGTTGGATGGAGATGGGTTAATAGCTAACGGGAAGATGGAGAATAGACTGTAGAAATTGGAGGTAGAGGCTAAGGACTTGGGTTTCAAATGTTAGGAATTATGATAGAATTGAGATTAAGGTTGGTGTTTGAAGTAGGGCTAGCAGGGTTGGTGGGGGCAGGCTGAACAGTGGCAAAAATGTGAGGGGGAGAGGGGATTGCCAAAACTAGAAGTAGGTGCTAGGATTAGGGTTTCAAAGGTTAAATATGATGATAGAATTGAGATTAAGGTCAGTGTTCAAAGTAAAAGACAAAATTTTTAAATTTTGAGGTGAGGGTTCAAAGAAAATAAGGGTCCAAAGATTGGTGATAACAACACTTTTTTAAATGAGTATAATGAGGCAAAATAGTAAGGAGCTCCATCATCCTTCCCAAGCCCCACCTTGGGGCCGGCCGGCCGCCGCCTTTGGCTATGGAGGTCGGCTGGCCCAGCTCTTTTATTATGTATGGTTGTTGATTTCCGTTCAATAAACTTGATTCCCCTATTTTTTTCCACTGGTGATGAGCGAGCTGCCGTAGATTCGACTTGGTTTTTTGGGGTGTTTTGGTGAACGTTTTGGTTGTTCACTAGGTCGGCTAAGAGGACGACCCAGATCTAGTTAGGTGGTTCACTCGGGCGTTTCTGTGCGAATGGAGGTTTGAGGGGTGTTCTCGATTCGAGAGGTGTTGAGGTGTCCGATGTGCCATGTAGATGATTTCATTCGAGCGCTTCTATGTATATGGGAGTTTTGAGGGGTGAACGCCGTCCAGTTGTGTGGTGTGTTTTCGGTGTTTGGGTTGTTTTGACCATAGGTGTGGAGAGATGGAGATGGCAGTGTTTTCGACCATAGGAGTGTGTGGGTGTGTTCAGATGCTTTGAGTGCTCGGTCGGTTCAGCAGCTTGGAGTGAGTGTGTTCGGATTCTTGGAGATGTCGTGGTTGGGCGGGGCTGGGTGAGGTCGTGGCTGGCCATTGGGTGGGTTTGTAGCAGGTTAGATGAGGAGGGTGAAGCCAGAAGAGGAGAGTGAATGGAGCAAGAGGGAGCTGTGTGTGGAGGTTGAGTGTTTGGAGCTGTGTATGGAGGTTGTTGACGGCAATGGTGCCTGTGTGGAGGTTGTTGGCAAGCGGTGCTTAAAGTGAAGGAGGTCTTCGACAAGAAGGAGGTTCGGTGGTTGAGTGTAGTGCATGATGGTTGAGTGTAGCACAGTGATTAGCCTTAGAGGAAGGCGTGTACGTGGAAAGCATAGGTGAATATCAGTGTAACTGTGTATGTTGTCAGGCGTGGAAAGCTTTAGTTTGAAAAATTGCAAGTGGGCGGGAAAACTTTGGTGTTTGGTGTTGGGTTTTGTTTTGGCTTGGTTTTTGTGGGTAGATTTTGTGGGGTTTCTTGTATTTTTTTGTTTAGTTAAGTCCTTCTTAACTTTTTTTGTTTTTGTTGTTTTTTGTTTAAAAAAAAAAATCGTGAGGCTAATAGGTTGGTTGTATGGGTGCGAGTAACAGTAGTAGGGGTACTTTGTACTTTCCGAATCTCTCTCGATGCATGCCATTTTTCTGTACTTTTAATTTCATGTTGTTAATGAAATTTTTACTTTGCCAATCAAAAAAAAATGAGGCAAAATAGTGTGTAAATAGAAGCACCCTTATTTTTTGGACTTAAAAGCTTGGTTTAATGCAAGAAACATAGTGATCTCACCTGTATATAAGGGACCTATAACCTTTAGTGCTGACGTTTACATGGTATGGGAAACTGTCCCCAATTGTGCGAGTGTAAGACAATTTGTTGCATCTTATCCATTCCGTTATGCTTCCCTGTTTTAAGTAGTACAATTCATTTTCTTGTCATTTTCTTATAAATAATTTTAAATATAGACAAGTATGTATGTCACTTTAATCCCTGAACTAAAAATTATAACAGTTAATCCTACTCATTTATTAATTTTTTTCAATTTGGACCTTAATGGTGAACGTACCCTTTCATCTATTGGGGTAAATTACACTTTACTCTCTTAAACTATCACAGTATCACTTTACTTCCCTCAACCAAAAAAATACTACACTTTGTTTGGTATTTCAATTCAACTACAGTTTTTGAGTTATTTTGTTTTCAGTAAAACTTTTTCATATTTTAATCAAAAACAAAATGCATTTAATTTAAATATACTTAAAACGTAAAATATTTGTGAAGAAAAATCTTGAAAAAAAAGTTCACAAAAGATGAAAAACTAAAAAATATAAAGATATTAAAAAAAAATTAAAGCTGGTATATTTTTGTATTTCTTTTATCTTTAGTGTTTTGTTAGATTTATTCATAAATATTTTACTTTTTAAATGTATCTAAATTAGAGGTACGTAAAAATATTATATTTTTTAAAAATTGAAAATGTTCACTACAAGAAAACTAAAAAACTCAAAAATAGTTTTTAAAAATTACACCAAATAAATTATCATTTTAGGCATTCCATTTGAGATATCATTTCATCTCTTTAAGAAACATGTCCTTAAAAGAATATTTACATGATATATAAATTTATAATTCAAGGTCAAAAAATGTAGCATTTTTTAGTTGAGGGGTAAAACAAAGTAATATTGGGTGATAGCTCAAGGGTAAACTGTAAATTATCCTATAGCTAAAAAGGTATTTTTGTCAAAAATGTCCAAATTGAAAAAACTAATAGATGAGGGAGTTAAAGTGTTACAATTTTTAATTCAAGGAATAAAGTGATAATGGACAATATTTGAGGGGGCTAAAGTGTAATTTACCCAATAAAAAATGCATGTGTATTAACCAATTCAAAATACATATCAATTATAACCGGTACCATTGGTTCATAATGATACAACAGGTAAGCTACTATAAAACACTTTCTTTTTTATTTTTGCATTTAATGATATTTTAAAAAGGAAAAAATTATAATAAACTCCCTTCAACTATGGCCTGTTTTTGAGTTACCAAATCTCTGAATTTCTAATACGTTTTGCTCAATCCACTCAATACTTTTATATTGCAACTAATAAGAATTCTTCTTTCAATACAGCTATTTAAAAATTTGATTCTAAAGAAATAATTTCTAGTGTACCTTTCGGATATGGAGCGCTTCTTGAACTCTATCATTGTTATTCCAAAAATAGGAAAGTCTGTACACGTTGATCTGCAATTAAGGATGGCAAACAGATAGTCATAAGATAATCTCCTTATCAAACCATACTTATGGGATCATTGGGATAAAATCAGTGCAATTTCAAGTGCTATATTAGAGCATCAACAATGTTGAATTGCATTGTCAAATTTTAGCTATGCCATAATACAAAAATGTGAAAGTTTGGCAACCTTGCTCCAAACATGTGGCATGGTGAAAGGTTTCCCGTTGGGGTTTCCGGCCCTCCTGGTCTTCACCTACTTTGTGGAATACTTGCCAATCTACTAAAACTTGTGTCAAATTTGATACCAAGGATAGCAATGCTAAAATTTAGCAACTTCAATGATAGCTTCATTAAAGCACCCCGACTGCTATAATATAGGTATGGGAACTCAAATAGCCTCCCCATTGGAGGTACTCTTACAATTGGCAGATCCAACATTAATATTTTAAGCTTCAAAAAGATTTTGATAGACTGAACTTTGTAATTGCCAAACTTTGCCAAACTTCTTTTGTGCACTAGACCATCTAATATTGGCTGTGAGAGGCTTATGGTTTCCATAACACCTGTAGGACCAAGTTTGGGGTTCACAGGCCTCTCACATCCATGCCCTGGACAAAAGCCATTTTGCAGTTCTTCAATTTGGCCGGATTAGTTACATGGGAATCCCTCAATAATTAAATCTTTCTCCTTTATTGTAAAATGTATAAAATTGACAACTCATCTTCTAATGTTTAAAAAGTCATAACACAAAAAGTATTTAAATTTAATATTTCAATCAATTCATTCGGTATTGGTATAAAATTTTGAATCCAAAATGGACCATAGCTTATGAAAACCTTACTAAAAATCAAAATTTGATCCATTTGTTTTTCTTAATGCCATAGCATATTACCACTAATTTTTCATTTTTTTGTTTTAAACGATATACCATGCTAAGTCTAAATTGGGAGCAACTTATTGGAAAAGTTAGGAGGGCTTACACGACTAGAATCACAAGGCGATGGTTGACGAACAACAAGCTCTATGTTTTTCTCGTCAACATATCTTCTTTCACTAAACAATTCCTGTGGTTTTGGAGAAGCAAAACCACATGATGGTTCCAAAATTTGAGAAGTTTCAACTCCATCAATACACTACAAACACAAACAAAGAAGTTTCATCAGTTTAGCATCCAAGAAAAGGCGCACAATAAAGTAATGGAAGGGTTTGTAGAACAGAATATAATATATTGACCTCAGAGTAAGCCTGATGATCCTGCAAACACCATGTATTGTTGGGATCTATATTCAAATACTCTCCTTGACAGCTTCTTTGCAATGACTGGAAAAACAGAATTCACATATTGTCTCTATCTTAAGAAGTACGGAGATATACACAAACATGGATACATGATATAGTGATTTCAAAAAGGATAAATTACACTGACCTTCCTTGAGTTTTAGAGAAAATACAAGTCCTACAGTTTTGATATAATTATACTGACCTCATTTTCAGTAATGTTAATGAGATCAAAACTAATACAGATGGTATGAAGACACAAAGATAGGTAAAACGTAATAATGTCATTTTTTTTCATTCATACGAATTTGATGAAAATGGGAGCAAATATTATATGAATTAAAATCTTAAGGGAACCCAATATAATTATGCCAAATTTGTAACCCTAAATGATTGGCCTGGTGGTCAAGGCTTGGGGATTTGGAAGTATGCTCCCCTCAAGGTTTTAAGTTCAAAATCTCTTACGTGCAAACAATTTATTGGAGGAATCAGTCTATACAAGGCTTTACCTTGACTTTAATTAGAACCACCACAAGTGGACGGTAGGATTGGTTCTACGGATTAGTCAATCCTTTGGATCAAATACTGAGTTATCAAAAATTATCTCAAATTTATGGACTTATTGAATTTTTTTCTAATCTCAAGGGAGGTTAGTGTAATTTACTTTTTCAAAAAATGAGGACTCAAGCAAAGGAGGAACATGACAAAAAAATATATATTATATATATGTTTAATTGCTATAAAATTAATTTTACATCCACAAATAATTAAATTAACAAAGATTAATACTAATTCAATATTTAAAAAATAAATATCACCGCTATATTATCTCTTATCGTTCATGTTTTCTTTAATGGATGAACAATTAAGTATTTATATCTAAGTAAAAAGTAATCGCCATGCAAAATCTAACCTCCATCAAATGCATTAACAAGCACAAAAAAAAAAAAAAAAAAAAAAAAAAAAAAAAAAAAAAAAGGAAGAAGATTTAGTTGGTGTGTCCCCAGGGTATTCACTCGAAATAAATTAATTAAATAATAGGACACCTATTCAGGGTCAGCACTGATTTTTTCGAGGTCCAAAGTGAACTTTTAACAAGGAACCTTCATACATATTTTAAAAAAAATAATAATTATGAGTCTAATTTTATTTTTATTTTTTTCTTGTATATGACAGTACTCGTAAAAAAATTATTTTCAGTATATATATCTATTAAAATTTATTTAAATATACATTAAAGTTTACAATAAGAAAATGACCAAAATAATATAAAATGAAGTATCAAATAAAAAGTAAACAGAATGTAATAAACAAAAATCACTTAAACATCATTTTTCTGGCATTTTTAACTATAAAATTACGAATCTAGTTTTCATAATCCAACTTATAAGCTAAATAATTTTCAATGGATAAAATTGGTAATTTATTTAATCTTTCATTTGACATAGTTGAGTAAAGGTATGATTTAATTAATTTTAATTTGAAAAGAATAATTGCAAATAGTATAATTAATCATATTCTATATATAATCTATATATTGAGAAAATAACCATTCAATAACTTCAAACAATTCACTATATCAATTAGTTTTAAATCATAACTAAATTTTGTTTAGGCCTTTAAATTTCAATGAGATTTTTTTTTTATAGGTTAATATAATAATTAACAAAATTTTGATGCCTTTTTTAAGTCAATTTTCAGGGGCCCAAAGCGACGACTTCCCCGACTTGTATCCAAAGTCGGCCCTACACCTATTGGCGTGTCCCATACTTGTTCCATTGTCTAACTCCACTACGGCATATGTTTTAAAGTGTCGGTGTTTCATGGTCTCTTTCATTACCTTTGCCATTAGGCACTCAATCTGTTCAGTCTATTCTCCTTATCTATGAAACCATGTCACATGTAAGGAGGAGTATTAGTTTGATCAACACTTTATTTAAAAATATATGGGACAATTGTGATTTGTTATCACTGCTGATGAAATAACATTAATTTGAGTAGATTTTAAAAAAGAGAGGAGATTTATTTCGAAGTATTAAATCACCTCGTAAAGTTCGTCTGAAATAAGTCCCATTCCATGAGCAAATGGGATTGCATAATTGCGGTCATTAGGAGTTGTTGCTGGGTTGCCAAGTAAGTATCCCTAAACCATTTCAGAATGAAAAGAATTATTCATATATAAAATTTACGGAAAAAAATAAGTAAATCAATAAATAACAAAAATAATATGATAATATCATTTTTGTAAACAAATTTATCTTCATAAATGTATAATTATGTATGAAAATTTTATATGATTTTTTTTTAATTACACTAGTAATCCTTATGTCGACCCTTGTATCATTTGTACTTATACTTTCAATTGATTCAATTTTGATTCTCATTTTAAATTTTGTGTCAATTTGGTAATGCCATTATGGTTTTTTACGAAAACTATCTCTGAATTGGTTGATGTTTACTCATTGAATTGATCATGTATACAATGTTGCCCCTAAAAGTATGAGACATTCCACTCATGTATGCAGTTTTTATAAAATAATACTAACAGTTGTAATCAATTAAATCAAATTGAGACAAAGTAAAAAATTTATAATCAAAATCGAGACAATTAAAATTATAAAACTAAATGGAGACTACTAATATAATTTGCCCCACTCCTTTAGAATCACAAGAAAACACTTCGTAACTTTGTGAAGCATTAAAATTTAATTCTCATATTCCTATCGACCCAAAAGATACTATCTAAGTGACCTAGATAAAATAATGCTATATGCATCAATTAGTGTATTAATTAGTATATCAATTGATGATGTGTCATAATTTAAAAGGTTTTTAGTATTTATAATGTAATTAATGCATGAGGTCAATAATAATATCATAACTAGCGTTAGTACAATAGTTAAAATATTAATTAATACATATAACACCACTGCCCTAGTTATTGTAACAGAAAAGAGATATAAAGAGGTACCAACCTGGAGATTGATAAGAGGTTTAATGCCTGCTTCGTTTCCTGCGTTGCAACACAGTACACTTGATTAATCCCTTCTTCAAATCAATGCATATAGCATTATTTTTTTTAATTTCTTTTTTCTTTTTTTTGGAAATTACAAAAATAAATAAATAAATAAATTCCAAAGTTTGACCTCAATTTAAACCAAAACTTTTTAATTATTTAAATCCTAAATTTTTAAAATAGTATCAATTTGTTACCGGGTAATTTTCACCAATTTCAACATATATTTATGTTACATGAAATCACAAAAGAGTGTCTAGTCAAGACCGGCCCTGAACTTTTTGGGCTTTTTGGGACCCGAGTCAGACTGTAAAATATATACATAATCAACAAAAGAAAAAAAAAATTACGGGTAAAATTATAGTATCTATAATTTTTTTAATTTGATAGTATTCACACAAAATTTGCTTGCATATACTAAATTTTTTATAGTATTCACACAAAATTTGCCTACATATATTACTAAAATTACTTACATAAAAAGATATGAAGAAATCATTATAAGAGGAAAGAAAAAACGTAACAAAATTTTGATATTGTTCCTTTATAGTTCACTAAATCCAGAAATTGAAGAGAAATCCAACCTACAGGGATTATTTGAAACTCAACATTAGTTCAACCCACAAACACCACAGAAATTTATGAAGAGATTATCTTATCCAAACAAACAAAAGCATGATAAAGTTTGCATACAAATTAACAAAATTATGGCACAGAGATTAGATTTTAAAAATAGGGCATGAAAAATCAATTTGAGGCAAAAATAAAAATAACCAAAGTTGTCAAATAAAAAAAATAAAAATAAAAAAGAAAAAGAAAAAGAAATAGACTTCATAACTAAAAGTTACAGATTATGGGAGAAGAGAATACACTGTGAAAACTTAAGAGTTGAGTGATAAAAAGATTTCTTATTTGCAAATTTTACCCAATATATTTTATAATTTAAATTTGAACCCCGAAATTTGTTTGGGCCTTTAGTCATCTGTGTAGTGAAGTAAAAGAATATTGGATTGAACCTTCAGTTTTGGATTATTAATATTACATCGACTAAGACTATTTTGGGGCTCTTAAATTTTATTAAAATTAAGGGGTCCAAAGCGACAGTCTTGCTTACCTTGGGCCAAGGACAGGCCTGTGTCTAGTGTGGATATCTGTTTTCATATATAATATGAGAGTTTTATGTGTATTGTTAAGTTTTTGTAATTGGTAATCCTGTTTGACAAAACTCCTTTCAATTGTAATTCTATTTGTTTTTATGTTTCAATAAAGCTATAAGTATTTAGTTGCGAATCTAACCTGAATTATGCCTGTATACAGGAGATTGTACTGACATTCGTATCTTGAGCATTCCTTATTTACCACTTCGCTGAGGGGCAGTGCCCCTGAAGCCAAAGTTGTTTGACCGCTCGAACGGTCAATTATGCACTCAAGCGGTGTAGTGATACTTCTAGTATTTTAGCCTGCATTCAAAACTTCTAGAAAACTTGTTTTACCGCTCGAATTGTGGATATTGCGCTCGAGCAATTGGCCTATATGTTTTGCACCAGCTTTACTTACACCACTTGAGCAGTAAAGTATGTATTCGAGCGGTCTTCGCAACTCTGTTTTCTATAAAGCGTGTCATTTGTGTTTTTAAGGTTTAACCCGTCCAAATTTTCAAATAAGAGAAAAATTAGAAGTGTTCTACATTGGATGATAATTTTATATGAGTTTCATTGAAATATAGAAGGTGATCAATTGATCAACGAACTACAGAAATATCAAGGATTGATTTTGTTCTTTTATTCACATAAAGATAAAAGTGTTCATTAGTAGATTCCAGGAAACGTGGGCCTGAAGTTTTGGTGGATTCTGAATTGCCTCATCATCTTGGATTTGACATTGACATTGTGAATTTAACGTTAGGTAAAGCAGTTTCATGGTGAAGATGTTGTTGGAAGAAACACATTGGGTTTAGTTTAATTCAAGTGTGAATTCGCTAGTTAATTGAGGGTACTTGTGTGTAATTCGTTTTTGTCATCTTAATGAATTATTTTGTGACTTTGGCCTGTGATTTTTGTTCATAATTTACGGTGCTCCAATTGTGATTTTTTTTCACATTAAATCGTTATACCTATTTGTCGTTGATTGTTTGATTAGGATTGATATTCATTGTTTTAAATTGAAATATAATCACGAATCAATATCTCGAGGGTTTTTCAAATTTTTCATGTATGATTTACTCGAATTACTTAGATATGCCCGTTAGATGTCCAACTACACATATCAGTGTATACGTTAGCAGCAAATTGTAGAGTTGTACCAATAGAATTTCTGTAAATTTTCTCTCACTCATCCTTTACTTTCTTACCATTTGATATCAGTTGAACAATAATTGGAACAGTAATGCCTGTGTACGAGTCTCCACCCACGTAAACTGGATTTGAGAGAAAGTCTGGATGATCAATCAACCACTGCAAAATGTTTTCAAACAATAAAATTATATATATATTTTTTAAAATTCTAAAATTATGTACAACTGGCTTATGCTATGAACTGTTCTTCATTTACTCTCCAAAAGCCACTCTAAAGCATTGTTTCATATTGCTTTTATTGGATGGTTAAAAAGGTACCTTTCTGAGAAATTCATAAGCTTGGTCACATGATTGCAAATCAGTAGATTGAGAAGCAATTGATGTCATTCCGTAGGAGAATCCAGTACCAACAGGCAAGTCTACAAAGATTATGCTTGCCACCTGATATTTATCATTGTATTATGATCAAATTAATGTTATCATATGTGCTCATGCACAGAATCATTGGAGGAAACTCGCTTCTCTCCAGTCAATTCGACTTTCAATCCAAATTTTTTGTGAGAGGACAAGTGGATCTCATTGTAGGATTCATTTTCCCTCTCACAAATTTGTCTCCAATACATCTTATTTGGAAAATGGAATGGACTGGGCATTGTTGTTGAGTCCCATCAGGGGTCATTCTTCGAAGTGAGCCCCTGTGTGTAAATCATTCATAAAAAAATAAAATAAAATTTATCCTAAAATCACAATTATGTATTTATCTTTAAAAAAAATACCAAATATGCCTTTAAAAATAAATCATCTATTTTTTGAAGATAAACATGATGAAATACATTATTATAATTAGTAAATCAATTTGATTTTTTTTTTTTTTTAGACAAACTATGGTTGATGTTAGGATAACATATAACATTTTAATGCATTAGATAGTTATATATAGTTGTTCTTTACAGCATATAAAACTAGTATGACAATAATAGCCTCAGCCTTCGTATATTCTATCTACCTTCGTCCATGAGTTTGGATTCAAGACTAAAGTGGGCAAACTCCCTTCTTTCTGGTTGGCGTCAAAATTTAGTGGACCTGCAAATTAGTTAAGCCATTATATATTCTCAATAAATCACCAATTCAAATCGATTGGGCACCTTTTTTTCAAAAAAAATTTTTGTTCTCTGATTTTATTTCCTTCAATTTTGTTTCCTTTTTTGTTTTCTGCACTATTCACTCAACACAAATCCCTTAGGATCAATTATTTTTTTACATGTATACATGACTAGTAAGGAACATAAAAATTGTACAAAAAGAGCTAGAGTGTAATCATTTAGAATCTGTAAGGGTGCCGAAGTAAAATTATGAGATTGGCTTCTTTCCAGTCCGTGATTAGATTAAAGGGTGTTGTTGGACCAGTAGCGGCTTACCATAGGTCCCGTTTCGATAATTTAAATTGTTTGATGTATAAAAATCGTCGAGTAATATATGCCTGTACAAAATTACGTTGATCAGATATCAATAGCTATTTCATCGGATTAGATTTCTATCAATCGTTTATTTTTTCACCTTCCATTTTTTTTGATAAAAAAACAAAAAAACTGATTTGATCACGTAGTTATCGATATCCGATCAACGTGATTTTTTACAGGCATATAGTACTCGATGAGTTCTATACATTGCACGGTTCATATAATCAAAACAAGACCTATAGTAGGCCTTCACAAGCCTAACAACAAACTCTAGTCCGTGAAGCCAAACCCTAAGAGCATGTTTGTTTTGAGGGATAAGGGGGTGGGATTGGACTATTAGTCCTACCGGACTAATAGTCCATTATTTGTTTGAAAAATTTTGCTCCGGACTAATAGTCCCCCTGGACTATTAGTCCCACAAATGTGGGACTATTCTATCCCATGGGGGGGTGTGGGATAGAAACCATGGGATTGATATCCTATGAGATTATTTTGTGAAATGTCCATTTTACCCTTCATGCTATTACTTAGTAAACAATTAGAAAAGGGTAAAATAGTCTTTTGAATATTTATAAATTATTTTTTTAGTGTTGTTAATTTAAAACTATATATTAAATAAAAAATTTAAATTATAAATTATAAATTAAATTTAATTAAAAATAATAAATTATAAATTATGACCTTATAAATTAAATTTTTTTAGTGTTGTTAAAAAATTAAATTTACATATTAAATAAATTTTTTTTTAGTATTGTTAATTTAAAATTATATATTAAATAAAAAATATAAATTATAAATTAAATTTATTTAAAAATAATAAATTATAAATTATGACCTTATAAATTAAATTTTTTTAGTGTTGTTGAAAATTTAATTTATATATTAAATAAAATTATTTTTTATTGTCGTTATTTAAAATTATATATTAAATAAAAATATAAATTATAAATTATAAATTATAAATTTAATTTAATTGAAAATAATAAATTAAAAATTGTGGCCTTATAAATTAAACTTTTTTAGTGTTGTTAAATTATAAATTATGGATTATAAGGGTAAAATAGTCTTTTGAACATTTATCCTCATCCAGTCCGTCTAACCAAACATTAGATTTACTAAAAATAATCCAATCCAGACATCTAATCCCATGACTAAACAAACATAGGATACAAATCCAATCCAACCAAATAGTCCTGGGACAATGTATCCCGGGACTAACAATCCGATGGATTACAATCCCCCCTTATCCAGTCCGTCCAAACAAACACACCCTAAGATTATATGCATGTTATAGATATATATATATATTTAAATACTCAAAATTGCATTAGGAGTGAGATTTTTCAAAAGTTTCGAGCATGATAAAATTACTTATATTTGGAGGAACGGTAGTAAAATTGTATAGATTTTATAGGGGTCAAAATAGTTTTTATTTTTTAAATTTTTTTTTAACACTAGTTAGAATTGTAGGAAAAATGAGAAGATTGTATTAATTACTGAGGATAAATTACAAATACAACTCTTAAAGTTTACTTAAAATACGAATTATTTTTGTGATTTAAAAAATTACAAATATTCCCTTATTAGAAATTTTTTATTTATTACTTTGAGTTGCACCCCTCCATATTTGTATAATTTTATTTTTTTTTTATTTCTATCCAACTATTGAGTAATTTCCCTAAAAAGAAAGTGTCTATATTGGTGATTATGGGTGTGCGCAGTTCGGCCATTTTAAAAGTAAAATTATAAAGTAAATCGTGAATAGTGGATTGATAAATAACAAAATCTCAATTTGGAGCGGTTTCAATTTACTAGTTGATTGAAAAATATTTTTAAATAATTATCAATCATTTGTATAATATTTTTCATATATATAACACAAATTAATTTTACATAATGTTTTTCATATATATAACTACTACTAATGTTTATTAAAATTCACATCTTAAATCTCACTCACGCTCATTTTTATTTTTATATTTCATTAGATGTTTAAAAAAAAAATATGTATTAACTCTAATAGAATGGAACGATTTCAAAAACGAATTATAAATTTTAAAACTTAACCCACGATTAACAAATAAATCAAAACAAATTGATACGATTTTAGCGACATTTTATACAACCCTAATGATAATACCGTAGAAAAGTTCTGATTTTATTCTCTTATATTCTAAAACTTGACATAAAGAATCCAACAGAGATAGACGGCACACACAAGGTGTGAGTGCATGGAAGTGCAAGAGATTCGAGATTTTTAGTAAAGGTAGATTATAATTAGTGATTATAAGATCACTGGGTCAAACTCAAGATTTAAAAAAGATTTGAGATAAAATTTAACAAAAATGTTTAGGATCACAAACGTTTTACTAAAATATGTGATATGATTCCACATGGGTGTGGGTATGTGTATTTGGTAATATTTTGGATCCTTGTTTGGGAAGTGACTAAATATAATAAAAAAATCATTATAAATTACCTCATCACTCTTTTTTTTTTTCTTTTTGTATATCTTTTCGTAAACAGTCAATTAAAACAGTCAATTCAATTCCCAAACTCTAAAGATTGTTTTGGATATAATTTATAAATTATTTTTTTTACATATTACAAAAATATATATATATAAATAAAATTAATATGATAAAAATAAATCAATAAACAACTTATTTATAATATTGTCAAATCTAATGAGAAGAGTCAATGTAGCTAAGATTTGATTAGGATTTCTCCCATCCAGACGAACCAATTTACGGCCGTAGTTGGACCAACGAACCGATTTACAGTCATGGTCAAACCATTGAGCTAGTATATGGTCATGGTCCCACCAAGGAGAAAATAATAGGAAAATAATCTATAAATTCTATTTTACTATTAAGATTGCTCTTAAAATCTTATCAAGTTTGAATAGGAAGAATTAAGGTCAAGGTTGGGAAGATAAGAAAAAGTTAAAGAGTCAAAAAGTTATTCAAAAAGTCAAAAAGTTAATACTATTCACAAAAAATTAACAATTACAGCTACACAACTCTCAATCCTAATTTTTCCCTACAAACTAATTTTTACAATTTTTTAATACACATTTTTTCATAAAAAGTCAAAAAGTTAACCTAAACATCCATATTTTTTTCTCAATTTTTTAGTCCAAAAAGACAAGAAGTACACTTATTTAAGACACTCCAAACAAGTTCTATTTATCATAAAATATTTTTAAAAAGTTTATTTCTTCATAATGATATATTTTATCTTAATTTTAAGCTTCTCATTTAATATGAACAATAATTTATAAATAATTTTAACTTAATTAAAATTAAAAAATATAAGTAACAATTGGATCAAAACAACTTTAGTATAAAATGCATCATTTTTTATTATTTCCAATTATGAATTTTATTTAGTATAAACAATTTAAAAAGTTTAAATTCTATTAAATTTCCAAAGAGTTATGAAAAATAACACTATGGCAAATTTATATATTTCTCAGTACATGAGATAGTTGATGTGTTTTTGTTTATAAAAATTCATTTAATTCAACAATTAAAAATATTATTATTATAAAATTTTAAATAAATTAAAATTATTTATGAATTTTTTGGCTCATATTTTAATGAAAGTTTAAAATAAAATATACTATTATGAATAATTGAATTTTTTTATAAGAATTTATAAAATAAAAAAGAAAAATAACGGGTTTGTCAATTGAAATTTGATATAACTCAATAGTTGTTTTTCAAACAAAATAAAACTTATCGATAATTTTTTTTATTGTGGTTTATAATATTTTAATAAAATATTATAATTTTTAAGATTAAAAAATATAATTTTGCTTAGATTAAAAATATTTATGAAATTATTATTCATAATAAATGAGGGGTAAAATTGAGATAGCATATACCATTAGGGAGGAATGAACTTATTGGGAATATTTTATGGAAAATGCTAAAAATTGATAGACCTCAATACTAATCTTAAAAGTAACATAGGACTTAGGGGCACTTTGGGAAGAGGTTAAAAAAGTTAATTTTTTAGCTTTTTTTAGTTTTTTTAATCAAAAAAATTATTAAAAAAAGTTAAAAAGTCAAAAAATTAATTTTTTATCAACTTTCCAAAACATCACTTGGTGGTATTTTAGAAAGTGAGTTAAAAGTCACTTTCTAACTCTTAGCACACTTTCTCTCTCACAAAAAAAAATCCAAAAACCAAAAAAGTTAAAAAGTCTATTTTTAACTATCTTTCCAAAACACCCTTTAGTTAATTTCTTTTTTTTTTTTTTTTTTGTGGTGTATTTGGTTTGATTTTCAAACATTATTTTCTAACTTCTTAATTTTTTGTTTTCCTTTTATTGTTTGTTTTTTATTTTTTATTTTTCAAATATATTTAATTTAATTTTTTTTAAAAGCGTACATATATTAGGTTATATTTTATTTTTATATTATTATTGATTTCTATTAATTTTTAATATAGACAATTAAATTTTATTTTTTATTTGCAAAAAAAAGTCAACAAATGGAGGGAGATTTTTAAAGGAGAAAAAAAAACAAAAACAAAGGGTTCGTTTGGTTTGATTTTCTGAAAAAATTTTAGGAAATTTTCTCTATAAATAAGTTTTCAAAAGTAATCAATCCAAACAAATTTTCTCAAAAAAATTTCTCAAAACTTGTAAACCAAATAAGTTTTCCAAACAAATCTCTCTCTCACACATATCAAATCAATCACTTTTTCCAAAATTCTCTCTCAAAATTATTTTTCAAAACATCTTTTTAAAAAAATCAAACCAAATATGTTTTCATATTTTTTATCTCTAAAACACATCTCTCAAACACAAACCAAACATACCCAAACAAACCGTAGAAAAAGGTCATGCGAACAATCATGACTACTTTTGTTGATCAATGATCATGTTGAACTGTCATAATGACCTTTTGCGATTAAAAAAGCAGCATTGGAATGGAATTACATTCATATGGCTATATTTGGCAGAACAGTGGTCACTAAGGCCTCGTTTGGGGAGTGGTTATTTTAGTTAAAAAGTTAATTAAAACTTGTCACATCATCTCTCTATTTTTCTGTACATTTTTTTGTAAAAAATCAAAAAGTTACTAAAATAACATGTTCCCAAACGAGGCCTAAGCCTCCGTTTGGCAAAAACTTTTTTGACTATTTTAGCTACAAAAGACAAAATAAACTTTTTTAGTCACAAAAAACAAAACATCACATCCAACCCATAATCATTACACTCCTCTCTCACAAAAAAACTCAAAAAAATCAAAAAGCCAAAAAGCCCTTCCCAAACCAAACTTTTAAGCCCAGGCTAAAAAAGCCAAAAAAGCCAAAAAGCCAAAAAGCCAACCCACTTCCCAAACGGAGGCTAAGAGCTCTAATAAGAAGACTAGTAATGTAGTAATTTAAAAAAAATAAAAATAAAACAAAATAAAGGTCAAAACATCAAATCACATACTGGGACTCACAAATTAGAATTCTTCTAAAGCTCACAATTTAAAGGTCTAAAACATTTTTCTTCAGCATAATGAGTTAGGATTAAAATAATTAAAAATAAAATAAAATAAGTTAAAAAAATTAATAAAATAAAATATGATATCTAAATTATAATTATTTTATTTTTTCTTTTTTAAAAGTTTAAAAAATTAAAAATTTATCATAAACGAGACTTTTTAGTCTAGGTTAAAATAATTAAAAAATTAAAAAATCAACTCACTTTTCAAATGATGGCATATAGCATGTATATATATATATATGATGGGATGAGAGTGTCTCCGATCCTTAATCGGACTGGACAATTTAGGGGTGTTTTGAAAAGTTGGTAAAAAGTTAACTTTTGGCTTTTTACCAAGCTTTTTGGCTTTTTTGGAAGTAATTTGGAAAGTTGGTAAAAAGTTAACTTTTTTGATTTTTAGTTTAATATTTTTTAAAGTGTCACATCATTCCAAAATGACCAAAATATCCTTACTTTTTGATTTTTAAATTAATTAATTAAAATATTCTAGAGGGTAATTTGGTAAATTTGGATGTTGCGTTTTTGGTCTTCCCAAATGAGATTTGGGGCGTTTTGGGCAACCTGGCATTTTTGGCAACACACACAAAAAGCTGCGTTTTTGGTGTGTTGCCAAAACGACACTTAGTTTGGTCTATTGGGCTAATTTTTGGGTCATAATTTCATAATTCGAATAGTTTAAATTTTAGGATTTATCGAATATCTTATTTTTATAAAATATTAAGTTGATCGGATGACGGAAAATATGTGTTTAGATTAATTTTATATACACTATTTATTTTTTTACCATATATTTTTTTTATTCAAAACTAATTCGAACACATAATTTTGATTATTCGATCAATTTATTTTTTTATAATAATGATATACATAATAAATTTTAAAAAATAATCAATTTATATTATTGAAACAGGACTAAAAAATAAAACATCTATCCAGTCTAACGAAGGTCTGACGTATGGTAAATCTGCAACCCGCATTTAGTGGTTGTTTGGCATATGCTAAAATAGCACATGCTATCTTAGCACATTATTCTATTTAAGTCACAATCATTTTATTTAAGTCACATTACCTCTCTACCACATCAGTTTAAACCTAATCCATATTTCACATTTTTTCATAAAAAAATCAAAAAGTATACTAATCTAACACTTTCCAAACAACCCCTATTCACAGCTCATGGATGAAATCCCAAATTTACGGATGATTAATAACTAACTGTCACACATCAACGAACTTAAACTACATCTTAATTTTTTGATAAATTACAAAAACATCCTCTGAAATTTAATTAAATTATAAATTATCTCTTATAATTTTAGAAATTATATTTCGTCCCCTAAATTTTCTAATTTCATAACAAGTAGATCCTTTTATTAATAAATCATGAAATTAATTAACATTTTTTAATAATGTTAAAATTTTATTTCAATTAATAATTTAGATAATTTTATTATTGGTGAACAGTTAAAAATTTTACTTTTTCAATTAATTATGTTAAATAAAAAATTTTAACAGGGAGATATTTATAATTTTTCAAATCACAATGGACAATTCGTATTTTAAATAAATATCAAAGAGTGTATTTATAATTAACCCAATTTATCAATCAGCTACCTGAGAGACGAGGGGATTACCCGTTTTGGCAAAAAATAAAAGCCACTTTTTTTTTTCAATTTTTTTTTTAGTAGTTTTTGAAATCATATCAATTTTTTTTTTATTTTTTTAATCTGTCTTATCGAGATGAATTTAAAAAGTATATTTGTTTTAAGGAAGTTTTAAAAACCTCACTAAAAAATGAAAATAAACTAAAAAAGATTACTTATTTTGATTTATTTTTATCTTTTCTATATTTTTTTTTTGAATTTTTTTGGAAAAAAAATTATACTTTTGTGGTACATCTTGTCAAGCTGAATCTAAAAACCTAAAACTTTTTCAATAATTTTCAAAAAAAAAGTACACTAACTCATTTGAGAACAGGCTAATTTAGTAACTTTTTAGCTATTTTGCTAAAATATGAGCTAAAAAAAACTAATATACTTGGGATGACTTTTTGACTTTTTTACGAAAAGATGTGCAAAAAGTAAAGAGAAAAGAGAATCTTTGACTTTTTGGTATGGGTTGTTAGTTTTTTGACTAATTTAGGCAGTGTTTGGGCTAAAATAGCCACAAAAAATAAAATAGGCTATTTTAGCCTACAACAAACAAAACATCACATCCAACTCATAATCATTACACTCTTCTCTCACAAAAAAAGTCAAAAAAACCAAAAAGTCAAAAAATCTTTCCCAAACCAAGCTTTTTACCCCAGACTAAAATAGCCAAAAAAGTCAAAAAGTCAACCCACTTCCCAAACCAACCATTAGTAACTTTTTGGCTAAAAAGAAAAGTTCCCAAACAAGACCTAAAGATGAAAATAAACACCCCCAAAAAAAAAACAAAAAAAACAAAAAATCATCCCCAAAACACCCAATCTTATACCTCATCATCTCATTACCTTCCTCCCTGTTCTCCCCTCTTGCCTATTCGACTCTGCCTCACCACCACTGACAACCAGTGTCAAGACCTTCTACGCATAACAACCACCCTTACCCATAACAACCACCCTTACCTCCATCTTATAGTCCATGAGCATCTCCAATCCAGTATCAGATGCTTTATCAAATTTAAAATTTGATGAAAAGCGTCAAATGAGACGCTCCAACCCTTTTATCAAAATCATATTAAATAGAGACAAAACTCAAGCTTTTATCAAATGAATGGAGCCTTTCATCTTTCATTAAATTTAAATTTACGGTTCAACTACATATCCTTCCAAATGTCTACCCAAATGTCTACCAAAAGCAATTTTGACAGTTTTTTTATTTTTATTCAGACGTCCTCCCGTATAACCGGGAATGTAAAAAAATCTAATAAAAATTTAAGTTTTAGCATTAGAATGAAGAATATCAAATCAATTTTTTTTAAAAAGTTTACTCAAATTTAGATGGTCTTACAGCTCTCACTTAAGGGAAGCTGTTGTCTACTTTTTGAGGTCATATGATGTGAAAGTCAAACATACTGATATGCAGGATATTGTTGGGTGGGTGCCGTAATAATATAGGTGTTTTACGGTTCATCCATCCGTAAACAAATAAGGTCAAGTTTGGATACTCTCAAATAATTTAAAAAGTTACTTAAAAAGTTAAAAAGTTAATATTATTTACTAAAAGTCAACAATTACGGCTGCACAATTCTCAATTCAAATTTTCCTCTAAAAATTAATTTTTACAATTTTTTATTACACATTTTTCCATAAAAAGTCAAAAAATTAACCCAAACATCCATATTTTCAACCTCAATTTTTTTTGTCCAAAAAGACAAAAAGTGCACTTATTTAGTCTTCCCAAACAAGGCCTAAATCCCAAATCTACCATCACTATTGTTTTGGAAATGGGAAATACAAACAAGGATTTGAGGAGCAACAATGATTTATCCCACTAAAAATACCACCACTAATAGCACTAATGTATTAAAAAAATAGAAAAAAAAAATATATATATATATAACTTCAAGACCAAAACATCACATCATTTCTGGTGAGACCCACTACCACCTAATTAGTGGAGCACTAATTAGTGCTCCCACGCATTTTTCTTTGAGGAGAGAAAAGAAAGTGAAGTTGGAGATGAAAGATTTACCTATTTCATAAGCGAAACCAGAGAAAGCAGAGCAGCCTGGGCCTCCTGTCAACCAAAGAACCAGAGGGTCCTCTTTGGGGTTGGATTCAGACTTAACAAAGTAGTAAAAAAGCTGTACATCCTCTGATTCATCCACACCCACATACCTGATCATTACACACGCATACATTTTATACACAATACATAACATAACATTAATCAACTATATATTCATGCACAAAGAGAGAAGAAGAAAAAAAATGAATCAAGTATACTGAGTTGACCCACCCACCCGGTTTCAAGTTCAAAGGGAAGGGGTCCTTCAAATCCTGGGAGAGACTCAACCACAGAGTGACCGAGTACGAGCTTAGATGAACAAGCAATTATCAAAAGAGAAAGCATGAAAATCAAAATCAAGTGTGCCATTTTTGAAGCCAAGTTTTTGTTTAATTGGAAGCAATCAATAACAGCGACACAGCAAGTGGGGGATAAGAACAAAGGGTCACCGATCCAAAGGAAGGGAGTAGTTGTTTTGTACACTTCTCTTTATCATCTTTGGACTTAATTTCTTGATGATGTCATGACAAATAAATTAATATATCCTCAGCAATAATGACAAATAATTGTATTTTAACCATTACAAAACAATGATAAATAAATTGTACATGTTAGATTTAGTGGTATTTTGGGAAGGTGGTAAAAATCAGTTTTTTTACTTTTAATCAAGATTTTTTAGAGTGATTTGAAAAGTTGATAAAAAACTGCTTTTTTTTTTTGAATTAATATTTATTTATGGTGTCACATCACACCAAAATGACTAAAATAACCTCACCAAACTTAAAAAATTACATTTGACCCAAATTCATAAAATGTAAATTTTGAGGGTAATTATGTAATTTCCTAACCCATTTTTTCTACTTGCCAAATCGCACCAAAAACGCAACTGTGCGTTTTGAAACAAAACGCTAACCTGGCGTTTTTATCCTTACCCAAAAGAGCCTAGAAATTCTTTAATTTTAACATGAACTATTATATATGAACTTGTTTTTCAATTTTTTTTTTTTGCAATATATATTTTTTAATTTGGTGCATGAGCTAATAAGTTTTATTTTAATTTAATCCATTTCTTATCTACCATCTAATTATTGACCAAAAAAAAAAAGAATACATGACATTGAGACGCTCCTGACTAATCCAAACCCAAGAACAATCTTTAGAGTTCTGAAAAAAGATAATCCAATGCATATAAATTTATCATAAAATTACGTAAATTTTTAAAAAATTACATAAGATCATTTATATAAATTTGAAAAAATTAACGTAATTTTATGGTTAGATTATATATGGTGTGCATTGCATACTGGAAAATTTTCTATAAAAAAATAATCAAATACTTTTTATCATTTTTTGCAAATAATGAATAAATTTTAATAGGTAAAAAAAAAAAAGGTTAATAATCTGAGAAAAGTGTCAAAAAAATTTAAAAAATCAAATTCAAAGTATTTACACATTCCAAATTTTGTATCACATTATTTCCATGAGTTTTCTTTCAAATTTTAAAATTTTATTACTACGTCACGTTCGTGAGGATATGTTATCAACTTTTTTTCAGCTAAAATAGTCAATAAAGATTTTTTAAAAAAAAAGTTAAAATAGTTAATAAAATAAAATATCATATCATACATATCAATCAATCATTTTCTCTTACAACTATCTATTCAACTACAAAAATATTCAGAAATCAACCCAAACAAATCTTTTTTTCTTCTCATAAAAAAGTCAAATAGTCAAAAAGGTAACTAAAATAATCAACATGTCAAATGAAGGCTTAGTTAATTGAGATTTACTGTAAAGACTTGGACGGTCTCCAGTTGGATTAGACAACTAGACAGTCCGGTCTGGTCCATTGTGGGCCCATTTTGAATCCATCTTGACGATCCAAATCGTTCAATGCGTACAACTCGTTGAATATTTCATTTTTATAAAAAAAATCATGTTGACTGGATATTAATAATCACTTGATTAGATCACATTTGTGTAAATAATTTATTTTTAAAATCATAATTATCGTGACACAAATTTTATCTAATTAAGTTACTATCGATATCCGATCAACTTGAATTTTAACAAAAATGAAATAATCGACAATTTTTACATATTAAACAATTTAAATTATCAATATGTGTCTTGTGATGGGCCCACAGAAAACTAACAGCACGCTCCAATCTAAGGCTTGATTTGGCATCATCTAAATAAGTCAAAAAGTCACTATCTTATTTAAGTCACATCATCATATTTAAATCAAATCACCTCTCTAACATATCATATCAAACCCAATCTAAACTTAATTCAAACCCACTAATAAATTAAAAAATACATTTTTTTAGTACATGTCAAACCAACCCTAAATTAGGCCAGAGGAAAAAAGGTTTGTGGATTCATATAGGCGAAAATTTGAAGTATACTTCTGACACTAAACACGATTTATATAAATTTAAAAAGTTTTTCCCATCAATTATATATATTGTTAGCCAAGTGACTGCTTCTAAATAGAATGACAACCACTATGTTTGGCTCCATTTTTTTGAAATTTTTTTTAAAAAAAGTGATTTGAAAACTCTCTTTTAAAAAAAGTCATTGTTTGGTTTTCAAAAAAAGTACATCATTGCAATTTTAAATTTTCCTCCAATTTAAGAAAAGAGGTAATTTTAAAAAAAAAATTATCACATCAAAAAATATTTTCATCTTTATTGTATATATATATATATGTCCATGTAATATATGTATTAGTAAAATATAATTTACTATGGGCACATATCTTACCATAACTGTGTCACTTTACCGTGGGTACAATTCCGAAAAATGTGAATTATATACAAATTGCAAAAAACGCCCAATTTTTACAAAGTTGCATTAAAAAATTGTGAATATATGTTTAAATTTATTTACATATTTACAAAATCGTAAATTTTTGTTTAAATTTTTTTTTTTAAATCGTAAATTTGTGTTTAAATTTATGATTTACGATTTACACAATTTTCTTCATAACATTTATAAAAAATTAATTCTACGAAAGAAATTTTTTAATGCAAATTTGGAAAAAAAAAATTACGTTTTCTGTGGTTAAAATGAGTGTAAATTTTATAATAAAATCACACATTTAATGGTATGATATGTACCCATATAAGAGGCTATGAGGAGTCCATAATAGGCTATACTTAAGACTATATCTCTTCACGTGATGTGTGAAGAACAAAATCCTCAAAATATATATTTTGAAAGAAAAATGATTTGTGTCACTAAAAAGTTGGGCACTAATGCCCCTAATTTTCATTTTGGGTAATTGTTTTTTTTTTTTTTTGTGTCTTATATGGAAATTAGGGGCATTAGTGCCCAACTTTTTAGTGCCACAAATCAAAACCGATTTTGAAAAATGAACTAACTTTTTGAAATAACCAAACAAGTATCCAAAAACTTTCAAAAAATTATGTTTGAAAAATCATAACCAAATACAGTGAATAATGTTTGAGACCCTTTTTGGGGAGACTCCCACCACTCCTACAGTGATGTGAACCAATGATATATTTATATTTTTTTTCTTTTCTTTTTTATTTAGACCAATCACAAATGAATAAGAATTGTAAAAATAATATTTTGTGGAGTTCTAAATCATTACCGATAAAATGAAACCGAAACCTGAACCTCAAAACCGGAGGGAAGCCACTGCATTGCTGAAAAGTCCATTCCCCCATACAACTTTAATGGGAAAAGGACATTAACTTTGATTGTATAAAGGACAAACAGGAACTTATCACGCATTGTATAATATATTTTCGAAAATACCTTATTTTTGTTCTACAAATTTTAAAATTTTATTACTTTTGAAAAAGATATCTATTTTAATAAAATTAATAATTTTAGATTTTTTTTTTGTTGAAACTATAAAAAAATAAAAATAAAAATAAAAATAAAAGTCTATTATATAAATTAACATTGATAATAAAATTTTACTATACATGTTTAGCATTTGATTAATAAAAATTCACTGCCACTAGTACTCACGCTACACTCAACTATGATTTATCAGCAGTGATTCCTACACCACTGGGGTCACCACCTTGGTCGGTCGTCACCACGCCAAAATTGGGCTTTAGCGGTTTTTTTCAGATTAAAGGCTGAAACCGCCAAGATTAAAGCCTTTAATTCTGGTTATATCATCGCTGTTATACGCGTGTTGGAAAAAAGTAAAACCGTCAGAAAAGGCAAATTACCGTCGTTAAAAGTCGACCAAAACGGCGGTTTTATAGGATCAAAACGGCGGTTTTTACCGTAGTAAATAGGTTCAAATTTTTCAAAAAATAATTCTTTCTTCTTGCACTCCCCAAGTTTTGAACCCAAGCCCTCTCATCCACCCACACCAACCACTTTGCCACAGCCACTCTTCATGAAATATATTACCTAAATAAATATTTAAACATTACTTTTACTTTATTGTAGATGGTTTCGCCGGAGCTCGCCGGAGTGTCGCCGGAGCACGCCGGAGTTTCACGAACTTCGCCAAGAAAGACCGCCGATTAATCTGGGCGGTAATGGTTGGGCATTAGCGGCGGTTTTTACCGGCTAGTAAAAAAACGGCACGTTAAAAGTGGATTTCATTCTTGTCGTTAAAAACACTTTTAGTGACGGTTTTTAACGGCGATATTAAAACCGCCGTTAAAAAGTACTATTAACGGCGATAGAAAAACCGCCGTTAATAGTACTTTTTAACGGCGGTTTTTCATTGCTAAAAAACCGCCGTTATCTTGATTTTTGGCGTAGTGCGTGATTGGCGATTTTATAATTTTTTTATTTTTATGTTCGGTCAATCCCACGATTGCCACGCACTTTGGGGGTGGGGTGATGAATCACTGGGTGTATGAGGCTTTTTCCATGATTTATATTGGTATCACTATTAGTAAGCCTTAGTTTGAAATGTAGATTGATTTTTTGAATTTTTAGTTATTTTAATTTGGGATTAAAAAGTTTTATTTGGAATGAGTTTTTTTTTTTTATTTTTGTAAAAAAAAAAAAAAAATAATTATGATTTAGATATAACATTTTGTCTTATTGATTTTTTAGTATATTTTTTTTTTTTGATGACTAAAATAGCAAAAAAATAAACAAATAAATAAAAATAACTCATGTGAAACATAGCCTAAAACTGTTTAAGGAGAAATTTATCAAATAATGAAATGTTAATGTCAACCTCATGGATTGGTCTGGTAGTAAAGGTTTAGAATCTAGGAATGCACTTATTTAAGGTTTTAAGTTTGAAACTTTTAAATTACAATCATGTTTAGTTTTAGTTTTTTGAATTCAGTTTTTTAAAAATTTATTTTTTATTTTTCGTATTTTTTTTTAGTGAATATTTTTAAAATTTTAAACATTTTTTTTACTTTTTAAATGCACCTTACTTAGATGTATTTAAATAGTAAAATATTTGTAAAAAATATTTTAAAAAATTAATAAATACACAAAAATATGAAAAATGAACTGAATTTTTATATATTTTTTAAAGATTGTTTTCACAAATATTATATTTTTTAAGTGTATTTATGTTAGATGCGTCTATAAATTAAAAAAATATACATTTAAAATATTAAAAAAATTCATTGAAAATATTAAAATACGAAAAATAAAAATATAAAATTTTCTGAAACTGTTTTCTCAAAATCAGAACCAAATTTTAATTTTAAGAAAGTGTAGTGATGGATTGTTTTGGTTAATAGGAAAGTTTGCAAAATCAAACTTAAATCTCCAGCTCCACTACCCCCACCCCCACAACATACCATCACCATACCTTACCATTGTATGAAGTACATGCATCTCCCTAAGTTACGTTTGTTTTCAAAGGTGAAAGTGAGGGAATTCATAGTAAGGGGATTAATATTAAGAGGATTATTAGTGAGGAGAATGATAGTGAGGGGATTAAGTAAAATTGTGTTTATTTTTATGATAGTTATTAGTATAGGAATTGTTAAATTATTTTTATATAAAATAATAAAACAAATAAAAAATATAAAAAAATTAAATATTAATGTTTTAAAAAAAATTCGCAATATGTAAAAAATAAAAATAAATAAATAAATTTCTAATCCCCTCACTATTTTTCTAATACCACCTCCATCTCCTCCATCATAATCCGCCTTCCAACCTCCATCTTAATCCCCTCCTCTATCATAATCTCTTCCTCAACTCTACAAATAAACACAATACTAAATAACTCCACCTCCATCCTAATCTCCTCCCATCCATTACACCCCAAAACAAACGAAAGGTCATGTATGCTTCAGGCACGTTGAAAAATAATTTTTTTTTTAAATAAAATAAAATATTTATTTATTTATTTTACTAAATTAGCATACCTAAAGTTGATATATTCAATAAAATTAAATATTTAACATAAAATATATATTAAATATTTAAAAATATAACATATAATAAATATATTTGCGTGTGTTCTTAACATATTATGTCCTTTATTTTTTAAAAATTTACATATATGCATGTTCGTATCATGTCCATGTCCCGTGCTAAGTTTGACACACTAGGTTGAGACCCAAAAATTAGAAAATAGTTGAAATACCAAATTTATTACCTGTAAAAATCACTTTTAATGATATGTTTGATAATTATTAAATTTTAATTTATCAAATATTTTATCATGTAAAATCTAATTTTAATGTCACATCATTAAAAATAATTTAAGAATAACAAATTAAAAAAAAATGTAATATTATTATAAATATTATACAATAAACTCTTCTATTTATATATCATGAATAAAACGCTCATACAAATGCCCTCACAATATAACGAGTACACAAACAACTGTAAGACCATTTGACGCAATTACTTATAAATTCAATAACATTCACGTGATACACTGACACGCTAGCATTCAACTTTACACTTTTGCGAGAAATTATTCGCTGCCCCTAGGGCACCACGTCGGAGTGCCAGATGGTGCACCAATCCAATAAATGCACGCCACATGTATAGTTTGTCAGTGAGCCGCCACATACTTGATTAATCATTCAGTAATTTCGAAATATAAACTCTTAATATTTCATACTATTATGATTAGTAGAGAAGGGTGTAAGTGAGATATTATATTGGGTGATTGAGAAATATGAAAGAATAAAATAAATTAAAATTAATTAAGGCCTGGTTTGGAGGAAAAATCCAAAAAGTCAAAAAATTATTAATAGTTATCAATATTTACAAATTAAAAATATAAAAAATTTAATTTCTACAATATTTTAATACAAACAAGGACTGACAGCGTTGGTATTGATTGATGGTTTAGTACTTAATGACCTATTCAAATGAACCAAAAAAAAAAAAAATTAGATGTATATATTTATTAAGTTAGAGGGTAATGTTAGGCCCATGAAGGCCACCACAAGTCGGTTTTTTATAATTCAAATAGTTCAGTGTGTAAAACTCATCGAGTACTATATACTTGTAAAAAATCATGTTGATCAAATATGGATAGCTATGTGATCGAATCAGATTTTTTTTCAGCCGTTTATTTTTCACCATCCATTGATTTCATACAAAATTGTTTTGATCACATAGCTATTAATATTCGATTAAAGTGATTTTTCATAGGCATATAGTACTCAACGAGTTCTACATATTAACGGTTCGAATTATCGAAACGAGACCCTTGGTGGGTCCCACGGCCGAACAGTACCCGTGAAGCCTCATGCACCATTTCAACCCAAATTGCATTTCCTCTACCACATCGATGATTACGCCATGTAGGGATAAAAATGTAGTTTTGTCATTTTATACAATATTTTAATACACATTTTTCAAAAAAAAGACAAAAAGTTATCCGAAACAACCATATATTTTTTCCTCAACTTTTTAGTCTAAAAAGTATACTTATTTAGGACACTTCAAACAACCCCTAAAAATACATATAATAATCCGAAAATAGTCTATAATTTTCCCAGATGGACAATTGCACCACATAGACTTGAAGAATGGCAAACGGAGTTAACGTTAAACTCAAACGGAGTAGAAATAGGGCGTTTCCCTCTAGTCATAGATTAGATTGGAGGGTATTGTTAGATCCATAAGGGCTTACCAGGAGTCCCGTTTCAATAATTCGAACCGTTCAATGTATATAAATCGTCGAGTACTTTATGCTTATAAAAAATCACTTTGATTGGATATCGATAGTTATCTCATCAGATCAGTTTTGTATCAACCGCTTATTTTTTCACTATATATTTTTTTATACAAAACTGATTTAATCACATAACTATCGATATCCTATCAATATGATGTTTTACAAGTATATAGTACTCAACGAGTTTTACACATCCAACGATTCAGATTATTGAAACGAGACATGTGGTGGGGGCCCAAAAGCACTCTCCAGTCCGATCTAGAACTAGAGGGAAGTCAGTGCCTTAAAAATATTGAATGAATTACACTAATAATGCATATAGTTTGGGGCTCGTGCTATTTTGATTCCTGACTTTCTAATTATAACATATTTGACTCTAAATTTTGAATCTTATTCTAAATAAAGACAATGAAGATAAAAAAATCAAATGTCTCACATGGGTGTGAGACCCACATGGGTCCCACATTGTGTAGGTATCACATTCATATGAGACATTTGGTAGAATTTTTAGGATCTCTAGCATTACTTTTGAAGATATGATTGCTCAATTTCAAGGATGAAATCATCAATTTGATAAAATATAAACTAATCTGACAAAAATAAATGTCAAAAAAATATTTTGTGAATTTTTAAAAATAATTTCAATCCACCAAAGATAAAATTATGTAAAATTGATAAATCTTTTAGACATTTATTTATTTTACCAAATTATTTTTTATTACGTGTTTGGATGATGACCATGTAATGGGTGGTTGTTAGGCTTTTAATATGTAATCGATATATTTAATATATGAAATGTTTTTAGTTTTAGATTTTTTGATTTAATGGATTAGTTTAATAATGATATTAAAATTGTCGCCATATTTGACTTTTGAAAAAATAAAAACTAATTTAATGAAAATAAAAACAGTCACTCATTACATGATCATCATCAAAACACATAATAAAAATTAATTTGATAAAAAAATAAATAATGTCTAAAAGATTTATTAATTTTATATAATTTTATCTTTAGTGGGTATAAATAATTTTTAACAATTCAAAAATATTTTTTTGACATTTATTTTATTAAATTAGTTTATATTTTATCAAATTGATGACTTTGCCTTTGAAATTGAGCCATGATATTTTCAATTGTCTTTATTTGAAACAAAATTCAAAATTTAGGATCAATATATCGCAACTAAAAAGTTAAAAATTAAAATAATATAAAATTCAAAATATAGAGACCGACAGTATAATTGACTCAAAATAATTTTTTAAAATTTCAATTTGCTCAATTCAGATCCTATTTTAAATTTGAAAGTTTTGACTTCAAGGCCAAACCATATATATTCTTTCTCTTCACCACCATTCAATCTCTCTCTCTTTCTACATTTCTTCACACCTGCAAGACAACAAAAGCTACTGCTAGCACCGTTATCACCGAAACCATTAACTACCATCATATATATTCTCTCGCTTCTCCTTTTTCTATCTTTCTCATCACACCCCCACGTGCTCAGTCACATCACATCACATCTGTAACCACCAGTTGCCCACGGGCAAAATAAAACTTAGGATCTCGAAGACAACCTCATGCCTACCGTCCACCCCGCTGCTTTTGGGAGAAATTTCAATTTAAAAAAAAAAAAAAACCAGAAACCAGAGAAGGGAAGAAGAGAGAGAGAGAAGAAGAGAGAAAGGAAGGGAGAAGCAGAGCAGAAACCAAAGCTCTCTTCCAACACCCAAAATCCATGTCTTGTTCAGTATTAGTACCATTCATCCTCCAACCTGATGTGGGTTTGGAGTTTGGAGGGTTGATTTGTAGAGAAAGGTTTGGTTGTGCTGGAAATAACTCCATCTTCTCTCAAGCCAAACAAGCCCTCTAAAACTCTTTATCTATTCTCCTTTGTCCTCTCTCTCTCTTCTTGTTCTTGTTGTCTAGGTCTTGGTCTTGTGGTGTACTTGAACAGCAGTACGTAAGAGGCTTTGTCAAGGATCAGAGAGGCTTCTTGAGAAGTTTTGATGAAATGGGTTTTGAATTTTCAGGTAAGAGATTTCTGGGTTTTTTTTCTTCAGATGGGGATTTAATGATCAATTGAATGGAGTAGTTGCAGAGCACTAGAGATGGGTTTTGATTTTCTTGGAATTTTGATGGGTTTTCCATTGATGGTCTGAAGAAAAAAGGGTTAAAGAGGAAGAAAGGGTGAGAGGGTTAAAGAGGAAGAAAGGGTGAGAAGGAGATGGGGGAAATTTCAATTTAAAAAGAAAAAAAAGAAAAAAAAAAAAAAAGCGCAGAACAGAAACCAAAGGGAAGGGGAAGAAGAAAGAGAGGAAGGGAGAAGAAGGGTTTAACCACTCATAAACCTCTTCAATCCTCAAATGGGTATTGTTTGTTTGATCATTTTGAATGTTGGGTTGATTAAAATTCCGATCGTCATCGACGGTTATGATGACTTGGGGTTCATTGACGGGTTGGGAGAGACGGTCCTTGGTGAGAAGAGGACTGATGAGATCGCGTTCCGCCATAGTTGGAAGGTTGTGGCAGAGGAGGGTAAGCAGGAAAAGCTCTCCAATGGAGACCAAAATGTAGAGAGAGAAAGATGAACTTGTAGAGAGAGAATGGTGAGGTATATAATAGAGTCCGGATCTTGATGTTTTCTTTTTGTTTAATTTGATATAGACCCAACAAAACTTAGTTACAGTTCACTCCTTTCTTCTCCCCTCTTCTTCTCCCTTCTTCTCTCTCTCTTCTTTCCTCTCTGGTTTCTGTTTTGTTTTGTTTTTTTTTTTTTAAATTGAAATTTCCCCCAAAACGACGTCGTTTGGTGGTGCGACAGGAACGGCCGCAGAGTTGTGCGGCCGAGGATCCGAACTCTTCAAACTTACCTTTGAATGAATTCTCCGCCTATTGTGCGTTCATTCAAAGGTGTCGGCGGCAAGATTTCACCAAAAATGAAATAAATCGTTGATTTTTCTTAATTTTTCAATTGATTTGTGGGTTTGTGGCTGTTACTAATTTGTATGGGTTGAGTCCTATGTGAATATTGGATGTGAAATTAAAATAGGTCTCCATTATCAGATGAGATCAAATGAGTTTAGATTATTTATAATAAGATCTTTTCATCACAAAAAGAATGACAAAAAATATTAAAAATTAAATGAGAAATTGTATCATAAAATTGGCCTGTTTGATGAGGTATTGAAAACTGTGTATAACTACCAATTTCACATTGATTGTAAATGAAAGTATTAATAGGTATCTAAATCTCAAGATTTTAATAAGGCTATATATGAGCCCTTTAGGGCATTCAAAATTTCTGAAGGAAGGGAGTTATGGATGTTTCAAGGATGGACTTAGACCAAAACTATGGTTCAAGTTGACTATGCAAAAATTGCCACACGTGTACCGCCTGCCTGAATCGGGCCAGGTCCGTGGATCTTGAACTTGAGGCTTGACGGAATGGGTAAGTTTTGGCTGGGCCGAATTGGTGGCCCATCAACCTAATCTCTCCCTCCCCCAATTGTATATAAAAGGAGGTCATATTTCTTAATTTCTATACAGAATTTTTGGCTTCCATATTATACAATTAGTTTGCTCCTATATTCTTCTTCTTGTTTGAAAGAGTGTTGCCATTGTTAGTTTACCGAAGCTAAACAGAAAGTGTTTCTACTTTAGAAAGTCTATACCGTCGTATCTTGAGAGACAGACACTGATATACCTCCAGTATCCATGGTGATGTGGTAAATCTGTTTTAAGGAAATTGTAGTATTACATAGGTTTCGGTTTGCTTTCTTTTCTCATTTTATCTTATTATGTATTTCTGTTTAATCTAGTTATAATTTTCCATGATTTCAAGTTGTGTAATTTAATTTATTAAATATGAATATGTTTGTTTTTATTTAATTACACAATTTGTATAATAAACTTAAAATAAATTATATGATTTCTATGAAATTAAACAAATAGATTCATATGGAATTAGAATTATATATTGTTTATTACATTTCATTTGTTTCTATAAGTGTTTTAAAATAAAGCAGATTTTCTAGATTGGTTTTCCTGGGTGAATTGTACGGTACACTTGTTCTGGTGCTGTTTGGTAACACTTACGTTTTCAGTTTTCTGTTTATATTTACAAAAATTTAAAAAACTCAAATAAAAACTTGTTTGGTAAACTTTTTGATTTATAAATCATAAATCTCGGTCTTTATAATTTGGCTAAAAATGAAAACACAAAAATGTGTTTCCATTTTGAGTTTTCGCTTTTTACCACCCAACACTAGCCCCCACCCACCACCATTATCCACCACCGTCTCCCGCCACCACCACCCACTGCCACCTGCCACCACCACCACCACTCACCACCCATCTACCACCACCATCCACCACCTGCCACCACCACCCACCACCCACTTGTCACCCACTCGCCGCCACCACCACTACCACCCACCACCCACCAAGTATCCACCGCCACCATCCACCACTACCATCCACTGCCCGCTACCACCACCCGCCACCTACTTGCCACCACCACTCACCACCCACCAGTCACCACCATCGACCACCCACCACCAGCCACTTGCCACCCACCACCACCACCACCACCACCACCACCCACCACCCACCACCACCACACCACCACCACCACCACCACCATCACCCACCACCCACCACACCCACCGCCACCACCACCCACCACCACCCGCCACCACCACCCACCCACCCACCGCCACTACCACCTCCACCACCACCCGCCACCACCACCACCACTACCACCCACTACACACCCACCACCACACACACCGTCACCTACCCACCCACCATCACTACCCATCACCCACCCGCTACCACCTACCACCACCAGCCACCCGCCACCCACCTACCACCACCACCCACCACCCGCCGCCACCCGCCATTCGCCACCCACCTGCCACCACCACCCACCACCCACCGCTACCACCACCACCACCCACTCGTTACCACTCACCACCCGTCACCACCACCGTCATCCACCCACACCCGCCACCACCACCACCACCACCACCGTCGCCACCGCCACCACCACCACCCACTCGCCACCACCCACCACCACCAGCTACCCACCACCCACCGTCACCACTTTCTACCACCGTCTTCCGCCGACACTTTCATTTCTCACTCTTTTTTATGTTTGTAATTTTTTTAAACATTTTGTCAATTACCAAACGCGTTTGTAGTTTATGTTTTTCTAAAAATAAACAAAAAATAAACAAAAACCAGTTTATAAAATTTTTGTAAATATAAACTGAAAACGTAAACGTTACCAAACGCACCCTCTGTGTTTCATAATAAAAATAGGGAAAAGGGGGGGAGCTCGAGGGGGGTGCCCCCGAATCCCCCGAATTGCCTGTTTAGGCATTTTTTTTTTTTTTTTTGCCTTGTATTTTTTTTTTCTTACCTGAAATGGAAATTGTGTGCATTGTGTGCACACAATTTCGAGCTCCCAAACAAAACCCATAAAAAAAATAATAATAATAACAGAAACTGCTCGTTACAATTGCCCATAATTTTTGTTTTGGTTTCCGTGTATAATTGCATGTTTGCAGAATATGGGTGTTTTGGAAACCATAGTAAAGAGTCCGTTTTTTAGCTTTTTAGTTTTTTTAGTAAAAAAAAAAATTAATTTTTTTTACTCAAAATAATTCAATTTTTTGTCAAAAAAGTCACTAACAAGCCAAAAAATTAACTTTTTACCAATTTTTCAAAGAGGAGTGATGGAGACCCCTTCCAATCATTACCCCCATCACTCCCACACACATGTGACAGATGGTGATTGGAGGACAAATGAAACAAATAAAAAAGAAAAGAAAATCCAACTAATGAGAAAGAGAGGGGGTCAAAGACAAAGAAAGAATCGCTGAAGCTAATGTGACGTCGTTTTGCTCCGTTTTGCATTTTTTTTTTCTTTGGCATGTGGTTTGTCTTGTTTTCTCAGAGTGACAAATAGCTTGAATAATGTTCCACTTCATTTTATCACTGGATGAAATAAAATAAAAATAATTGAATAAATTAAATATAATAAGCACACATTTATGCATTATATTTGTTTAAAAATTATATATATGTTCGATAAATTACAGTAAATCTCTTTAAATTACATTTACATTTTATTCCCTTAAATTTTAAAACTCAATAGTTAAATTATAAGCCATTTGCATTTTATCCCCTTCAATTTTAAAACTCAATGGTTAATCATTTCAAATAATTTACACAATTAGATAATGTGTAAAGTATAAGTAGCATTTTTCTCTTGCTTAGATAACACATTCTAAAGACTTACTTTTTTCTAAAAAATATATATCAACATGCCTTTTTTATTTACATATAAAATTTTATACAAACTCAACTTCAATTATAATAACCAATTTTTATATGGAATTTATTTGAGAAATACTTATTTTTCATATATATAATTATAATTTAATTATTATGATATTTAAAAAAAATTATCTCGATATACAAATAAATAAAATAAAATATACTTAATTATGTCTATCACACGGATTAAATATTATATGGGTTAATTACACTAATAGTCCCCATAGTTTGTGACTTGTGCCACTTTGGTCCTTGATTTTTCAATTGTGACACATTTGACCCTGAATTTTGAATCTTGTTCCAAATAAGGACAATTGAAAATATCATTAGATTTTTCAAGGGTAAAATCGTCAATTTGATAAAATATAAACTAATTTGACAAAATAAATGTCAAAAAAACATTTTTAATTTTTTTAAAATTATTTTTATCCACTAATGATAAAATTATGTAAAATTAATAAAAATTACATGATTAATTTTTTAAAATTAATTTTATATGATCATCATCCAAACACATAATAAAAATTAATTTGGTAAAAAAAATAAATAAATGTCTAAAAGATTTATCAATTTTACATAATTTTATTTTTAGTAGGTAGAAATAATTTTTTAAAATTCAAAAATATTTGTTTGACATTTATTTTTGTGAAATTAGTTTATATTTTATCAAATTGACAATTTTACTCTTGAAAAATCTAATTATATATTCAATTGTCCTTATTTGGAACAAGATTCAAAATTCAGGGTCAAATGTGTCACAATTAAAAAGTCAGGGACCAAAGTGACACAAGCCCCAAACTATAGGGACTATTTGTGTAATTTGCCCATATTATATTTTAGAAAAAATTAAATATAAAGGTATGTTACGTCACACTTTTATATATATATAAATATATAAAGAACAGAAGAGAGCCAGCTATTTGTCACTTTGAGAAAACAACAAGACAAATCACATTCCAAAGAAAAAATAAATAAATGCAAAACGGAGCAAAACGACGCCACATTAGCTCGCAGCAGTTGCTGCTGTGCTATAAGCACAGTAGCATCCCCCGATCCCAAAGGGGGTGGGAAAAAAAGAGGTTCTTAGCCTCCGTTTGGGAAGTGGGTTGGTTTTTTGGCTATTTTAGCCTGGGGCTAAAAAGTCTAATTTGGGAAGAACTTTTTGACTTTTTGACTTTTTTGACTTTTTTTGTGAGAAAGAAATGTAATGATTATGGATTGGATTTGATATTTTATTTTTTGTGACTAAAATAACCTATTTTATTTTTTTGTAGCTATTTTAACCTCTAACCCACAAAAACCAACTTCCCAAACCACTTTTTAGACATTTTTGTTTTCGAAAATACCACTATGTAAAGACTACTGTTTGTTATATGAAAGTCATGATTAGAAAATTACATTAATTAATATATATAAATATATGCTTGGTATTGTTTCCTAAAGATCAGAATTTTAGAAGTGGCATGCTATAGTTGTTTATTATGGTAAAGTATAACAGTGTCTGTTGTAATAAAACCGAAACTGTTTCTGAATCGTCCATTGATTCACTCCTTGGAATCCATGATTAGAAATTCATATTTTGTTTAGGATGTTAATATATGCAATTTTATGTCCTAATTTTTCAATTTAATAAGAATACTTTTTATTTCTAAATTTGCATGCTTATTTGGTTCTAGTATAATTTTATTTTGTGAGCATAATTCATAGTTTCTTACTATGCTTTGCATGTCTTTTTGTTTTATAATTTTATAATATAATTTGTATGCTTGTAAGTGTTTAAATGTTTTAATTAAAATTGACATGCTAATTAGTTTCTACTTTTTTTAGTATAACATACGTGTTCATATTTTCTAGATGTGAGTTTATATTACATGCTTATTATATTCTAGATTTGTAATATAATTTGTATGCTATTTGCTTTCTAATTTCTAGAATTATTTACATGAGTTATTTACATGTTAATTGTCTATGTTAGAATATTTACATGTTTATTGTGTAATAAATTCGTATGTAACTCTAGCCTATTAATTTAATTTAATTTAATTATTTGGAGTTATAAATTTTTGGTAACTTGTCTAGTATTTTAATTCATTCATTAATTTTGCTATTAAATAGTTTGTTAGAAGGTTTTAAATAATTTATTACTTTTACAGTTTCTTTAGATTATTTGTTTTATATTTTGTTAAGGTTTTCTGCTAACTTTCTTTACAGGAATACCTATGAGAAAGAGAATGGAAAAGCATATACAAAAGAAAAAAAAAATGAATAGAATTTGGGATTACAACAAAAGTTTTGGACTACTAACATTTTTGTTGAACATAAATACTTAAGCGTGGAAAGAAATTTTGGACCAAACAGAATTCTTATGGATTGATTATTTTTCTTATTGCTTGAGCTTTAGTTGTGGTTATTTACCAATATGTTGAAGCAAGTTTGTTTGCTTGTAATGTTTTGGAAGCATTTTATTTGCTTAAAAGTATTGCAGTAATTTTTTAATTATTTGTAATTTAGTTAGCAATTTTTTAATTGCTTGTAAGTTTTGGAACTTAGTTTGTTTTAATCTAGTTTATCTCCTGAAAAACTTAATTCTAAATTTGTTTTCCATGGATTAGGAGTCAACATGTTTTTGAAAATTTTGTCTAAGGTTAACTAGGTCTTAAGTGGGACCGGTGTGACCCCTCTAGTCTCTTGAAAACTTTCCTGACCATGTTCAATTCTAGGCTAAGTGGTGAGACTAGTTTTGAATTAAATTTCCAACTTTGAGATTTTCTAATGTTTAATTTCTAAAAACATAGAATAGTGAAATTTTGTTGTATTTTTCAGAAATGGCAACTGTCATTGATGCTGCTGCTACTGCTGCCTCTAATGTTTGTGGGGATTAGAACCCCGGGACAACTGGCTTGCCAACCCTTACTGTGACCTATGTGGTCAACCCTGTTGTTGTGACCTCTATGGTCAACCCAATTGCTACTCCTACTATTTCGGAAGGACCGCTCAACCATCATTAGTGCCCGAAGAAGTTCGCTGGAGTGAATTTCAAGAGGTAGCAGCAGAAAATACTGTTCTACCTGACTACTCTTAGCTTTGCGAGGTTTTTGAGTGAGGATCCACTAGCCGTGGAAAAGAATAAGCAAGACAAACAGAAGCTCATGGCTCTAGATGCTTGGAAGCAGTTAGACTTCCTTTGCCAGAACTATGTTTTGAGTAGCTTGACAGATATAATATTCAACGTACTTTATGCCAAAAAGTTGGCGAAGGAGCTGTGGGATGTTTTGGACAAGAAGTACAAGACCGATGATGCTGGGGCAAAGAAATTTGTCGTTGGCCAATTTCTAGACTTCACAATAGTGGACTAAAAAATCACCATTAGCCAAGTCCAAGATTTCCAAGTGATTCTGCATGAGATTCATGCTGAGGGAATGTTTCTAAGTGAATCATTCCAAGCAGCTGCTTTGATTAAGAAGCTGCCTAACGGTTGGAAAGACTTTAAGAACTACTTGAAACACAAATGAAATGAGATAACAGTCGAAGAGCTTGTTGTCAGGCTCCGAATTAAGGAAAACAACATGAAGAAATGGGGGAGTACCTCCGATGTGAAGGCGAACATGGTTGACCATGGCTAGTCCTCTGGGGTGAAAAAGAAGCCACTTACAGGCAAAAACTCAAAACTGGAGGCTAGAGGCGGTGTCTTCAAAAGGAACCTACTTTTAGGTTCAATGGAAAGTGCTTCAACAGTGGAAACAATGGGTATCGGGCGGTTGATTGTCACAAGAAGAAGAAGCCTTACTAGAAGAACCCTCCACAGAACAAAAGTCGGGCTCACATGGCTGAAATAGAGGATCTGTCACAAGATATGGACGACATGCATCTGTTAGCTGTCATTTTCTAAGGTGAACATGATGGGGTCCAACCCGAAGGAATGGTGGGTGGACACTGGGACCACTGGCTACATCTGTGATGAGAAGAAGATGTTCCTAACTTTCAAACGGTGAGAAGTTGTTCATGGGAAATTCTGTGACCTCAACTGTTGTGGGTAAAGGCAAGGTGGTCCTGAAGATGACTTTAGGAAAATAGTTGACACTGAACGATGTCCTATATATGCCAGACATTTGTAAGAACCTTGTCTTGGGGTAGCTCTTAAGCAAGCACGGTTTCCATACGGTGTTTAAGTCTGATAAGGTCGTGTAAACCAAGAGCGGAGTCTATGTCGGGAAGGGGTATATGTCGGGCGGTATGTTTAAGCTCAATGTAATAAGTATTATGCCTAAGATTAATGAGAAAACTTCTTCTTCTACTTATATGCTTGAGTCCCCTGAATTATGGCATGGTAGACTTGGTCATGTGAGTTTTGACCCTTTGCGTAGATTAATTAAGTTAGATCACATATCATTTTTCAAGATTAATCCAAATTATAAGTGTAAAACTTGCATACAAGCTAAATTGACAATGATTTCATTTCATTCTGTTGAAAAAAGTATCGAGCCTTTAGATTTAGTGCACAGTGATGTTTATGGCTTGGAAGTCATACAATCACGTGGTGGCAACAACTATTTCATCACTTTTGTTAATAATTGCACTAAATACTGTTATATGTATTTGCCTAAAAGCAAAAATGAAACGATTGATAAATTCATTCTTTTTAAGAATGAAGTTGAGAATCAACTAAGCTGAAAGAACAAGGATTTAAGAAGTGATCGTGGTGGAGAATATGAATCGCCTTTTATTGAGATTTGTGCTTAATTTGGAATTATCCACCAAACTATAGCACCTTATTCCCCTCAATTCGTTGCTAAGCTGAAAAATAGAACATTGAAGGAAATGATGAATGCAATGTTGATAAGTTCTGGGTTACCACAGAACTTGTAGGGGGAAGGAATTCTCTCGCGAATTACATTCTAAATAGAATACCTTAAAAGAAAGTGGACAAGACTCCATATGAATTATGGAAAGGCTGCAAACCTTCTTATAATTTCCTATGAATGTGGGGGTTTCTTGCCAAAGTGGCGATACCTACACCCAAGCAGGTTAGAATGGGTCTGAAAACTGTAGATTGTATATTCATTGGTTGTGCACAAAATAGTAGTGTATATAGGTTTCTTGTGCACAAGTCTAATATTTTAGATATACACAAGAATACCATTATGGAGTCAAGGAATACATCTTTCTTTGAGGATGTGTTTCCTTGCCGAACTCGATGAGAGGATCAAAGTTCTGAAAAGGAACTTAAAGATGATCCTAGTGATAATGATCAAGATGAGGAAGTAGATGAGCCAAGAAGGAGTAAGAGGCTAGGACTTCCAAGTCCTTTGGTCTGGACTTCTTGACTTATATGTTAGAGAGAGAACTTCAAACTTTCCATAAAGCTGTGACTTCACCTGAAAGTCCTTTGTGGAAAGAAACGATTAAAAGTGAAATTGACTCCATCTTACAGAACCATACTTGGGAATTGGTTGATCTACCCCTAAGCAGTAAGGCCTTGGAGAGTAAGTGGATCTTTAGAAGAAAGATGAAGGCTGATGGGTCAATTGATAAGTATAAAGCTAGGCTAGTTATCAAAGGATATAGGCAGCGAGAAGGCTTGGATTACTTTGATACATATTCATCTGTGACAAGGATAACATCCATTCACATGATGATTGCGATAGCCACTTTACATGGTCTGGAGATATATCAAATGGATGTAAGACAACTTTCTTAAATAGAGATTTAGATGAAGAAATCTACATGGAGCAACCTGAGGGGTTTTCAGCTCCAAGGCAAAATAAGAAAGTCTGTAAGCTTGTCAAGTCATTATATGGCTTGAAGCAAGCTCCTAAGTAATGGCATGAGAAGTTTGATAGCGCTTTGTTGTCAAGTGGGTTTAGAATCAATGAGTGTGACAAATGCATATATGTCAAAGACATTGACAAAGGTTATGTTATTTTATGTTTATACGTCGATGACATACTCATTGTTGGTAGTAATAATGAAATGATTAGAACTACCAAGAGATTGTTAAACTCTAAATTTGACACAAAAGATATAGGCCTTATAGATGCGATTTTAGGTATTAAGATTACTAGAACATCTGGTAGTATTATACTTTCTTAATCTCACTATGTTGAGAAGATACTTGTGAAATTTGGTAAATCAGATACGAGTGTGTCTAGTATACCGGTAGACTTGAGTCTACACTTGATCAAGAATAATGGTGAGAGTGTTTCTCAGCTAGAATATTCTCGGGTCATTAGGAGTTTGATGTATCTGATGAGTTGTACAAGGCCAGATATAGCCTACTCTGTGAGCAAGTTTAGTAGATGCAGAGTAACCATAATGCTACTCATTTGAAGGGCATTATACGGGTGTTAGGTTATCTATGCTACACTCGGGATTATGGGTTGCATTATGCCAGAAACCCAACGGTACTAGAAGGGTATAGTGACGCTAATTGGATATCTGATATAAAGGACTCTAAATCCATTAGTGGTTATGTGTTTACCCTCGGAGGGGCAATCGTGTCTTAGAAATCTTCCAAGCAGACGTGTATATTAAAATCAATGATGGAATCTAAGTTTATTGCTTTTGATAAAGCAACTGAAGAAGCTGAATGGTTTCGCCAGTTTGTTAAGGACATTCCACGTTGGCTAAAACCTGTGCTTGCTATCTGTATTCATTGTAATAGCCAATCGGCGATTGGTTAGACACATAGTAATATGTATAATGGAAAGTCTAGACATATCCGTCGAAGACATAATTCTATACAATAACTACTCTCTAATGGAGTTGTCTCTCTAGACTATGTAAAGTTTAAGGACAACATTGCGGATCTACTAACTAAACGGTTAACTCGAGAGTTAGTAAAAACGTCGTTAAGAGAAATGGGGTTAAGGCCATTAGTTATGTTACCGGAACGAAAAACCCAACCTAGTTGATTGGAGATCCTAAGATCTAGGTTCAAAGGGACAACCTAACTGTCTGTAACAGGAGAGTTACTGAAGGGGTAAATCCTCTTGTCTATTCCTTTGTACAGTGATACCCTGTGGAAATGAAAGGTTAAGATAATGCTTTTAATGACCTAAGTGATATGAATAATCAATCGTGGTATAATAAGATACCTTATATAGGTCACCTTTGTGAGTGCGAAGTGGGGTTGTTTCTTTAAGAATTGGTAAGGTCGAATTCTTTAAAAATATTCACTAAATTAGGCTAGTGTTCTAGGGTCATACCAGACACACCAGTGAGAACAAGAACAATGGTTAGACTAACTCCAGTGTGAGGTCTATTGTCTCGGTTTATACAAACGACAGAATAGTTCAAGACATCACGTTCACTGGTCAGCCAGTAAATCTGATAGGCTTTCACTACGAAACGTTCAAGGCCAACAACTACCTTTTCTGAAGCAATGTTAGTCTGTGTGCTCTTTCTCCGAGTCTTTGTTGTAAACGTTGTCCATTTTCTTTATTCGGTCAATTTTATTCATGTAGGGGATTGTTAGAAAAAAATAGTTTTATGGTGACTTTAATGGGAAATTAAAGTAGGTCCTAACCACTGGTTGAGGCAGGATCAAATAGGTTTAGATTCTTTATAACAAGATTTTTACATCACAAAAAGAATGACAAAAAATCATTAAGAATTGAATGATAAATTATCTCATAAAGTTGACCTCTTAGATAAGGTATTGGGAATTGTGTATAACTACCAATCCCATATTGATTGTAGAGGAAAGTATTGATGGGTATTTAAAACTTTAAGATTTTGATAAGGGCATGAGCCCTTTGGGGCATTCAAATTTTTCGAATGAAGGGAGTTATGGATGCTTCAAGGATGGATTTGGGCCAAAACTATGGTCTAAGTTGGTTATGTAAAAATTGCCACAGTGTGTGCAAGCACGCACCACTCGCCCGCCCGAACCAGATCGGGTTAGGTCAGGGTCCGTGGTCCATAGATCGTGGATCTTGGATCTTGAGGCTTGAAGCTTGTTAGAATGGGTTAGGTTTGGGCTGGGCCAGATTGGTGGCCTATCAAGATAATCTTTTTGGGCCAAGTTTGTTTGGTAGTTGGAAATATACACACGTGTATATAAAATGTGTAACTCACACACTTATTCCTCATCAGTTTTGTAGATTACTACTCCATCAGTTTTGCAGAAGTAATTGGTTGCATTTGTTGCCAGCCTTCATCGTTGGGAGGCTCCTCCTCTCTCCCTCATTTTGTATAAAATGAGGCCATCTTCCTTGGTTTTTACACATAATTTTTGGCTTCCATATTATGCAATCAGTCTGCTTCTATATTCTTCTTCCTGTGTGAGAGAGTGCTGTCATTGTCAGTTCATCGGAGCTAAACAGAAAATGCTTCTGCGTTAGTAGGTCTATACTGTCGTGTCCTGGGAAACAGATGCCAATATCCTCTAGCACCCGCGGTGAGGTGGCGAATCTATTTTAAGAAGACTGTGGTATCACATAAGTTTCGGTTTGCTTTCTTTTCTCGTTTTTATCTTATTATATATTTATGTTCAATCTAGTTGTAATTTCCCATGATTTCATGTTTTGTAATTTAATTTATTAAAGATGAATCTGTTTGTTTTTATTTAATTACATAATTTGTACGATAAAAACATATTACCAATTACATTATTTGTGATTACAAATGTTGGGAAATTCTACTATATACACCCTTTGAAATGTTATATTATATGCATTTCTAGTTATGTTTTTTTTTAAATTTTTTTATATATATATAATTCTGATCAATTTTTTTTTCTTTAGTTATGATATTATTTTAGTTATAATTTATAAGATTTTTTATTATGTCTCATGTGATATTTGATTATAACTTTTTTTATTTTATTTATTTATTTATTTATTTTTATTTTAGTTATGATTCAAAAAGTATAGAGTTATGTAATTTTTTTTTTTTTTAGTTACAAGATACATATAACACACTTTTTGAAGAAGTGTATCATAGTCTTTCCCTTTTATGTTTTGTTTTGAATGATAATTATTTTTAATTATAAGATTTTGTTATAAATGGATGTGATTTTGGTTATAAATCATTATGCTAAATTAAGACATCCCTGCTTACATTCCCATATATTCAAATTTCCCGAACAACTTTTTAGATGGTGGTTGATGTACCATTTGTACAGCAGGTACTGCTGTTTGGATGGTTGGACCCATTTTGAATCTCTCTTTAATGATTCGAATCATTTGATATTTAGATTGTTTCAATTAAAACATTCTTTCGAAATTTGAATTTAATCGGATATGGATAGCACTATAATTAAATTAATTTTATATTCAGTTTTTTACTCAAAATTACACTTATGGTTTATTTTTATGATTAATGCTTGGAAGTACTAAAAAGGGAGCACTAATGAGATGACTCTCTCTTTGATGTGATGGTTGTCTTTTGTGTTTTTTATTTTTCTTTTATTTTTTATATTTTTCAACTCATTAAAGTTATTAGTGATGAAATTTTTTAGTGATCTCTACCATTGCTGTAGCAGCCACCTTTTTTGTATTGAAGCTTAAGCTTGGGTTTTTCTAGAATGATGGCAATGAATGAGACAGTTTTGAAAAAGCATAGTTTACTTATTTAGAGAAAGTTTAAAAAAGGGAAAAGAAAGAAGTCGTGGATAAAAAAACTTATGTTGACATCATCTCATCATATAATAACCGCATCTGTTGCAATCGATTCACAAGTTTTAATTCTTTAGCACTTTTGATCATGTAATTATCAACATTTGAGGAATTTAAACGCACATCTCAAATTTACAAACTCAATCCGAAGTTCTACAAATCAGTAACATCCACAAGCCTACACAGCTACAAATCAAAATAAAAAAAGAAAAAAAAAAAAAAAAAAAAAAAAAACACCTAAAATATAGATTTATATTTCTCCAACGATGTTCACCTTTAAGATTGATTTCAATTTTCTGGTGAAATATTACCTGGACACCTGAGTCATAAAAAAAAAAAAAATTAAAAAATTAAAAATATTTGGTAACTTTAAAACAAGAGCTCTAATGGGAGAGGCTCACCCATTGATATGATGTGTGTGCGTGTGTTTTTGTTTTTGTTTTCTTTCGTTTTATTTTTTTCATTGCCATGTAAGTAAAGCTTAATTTAAAGCTCTACTTCTAGAACTCTTTATCACTTTCGAAAAAAAATTTCTCGTTAAATGTTGGCAATGACTTTTTAAATCAACAAATGACTTGAGGGAGGGCAGAGTTTGTTGGGTATACCTCCTTATTGGAGTGTGGGACCCAATTGATTTTGGAAAAAGAGTTTTAATTGGACTTGGTTTAGTATAATATATTTTTATATATTATATTTGTGGAGGCCTAATCTAATTTGGATACAATTAGGGTTTAATTACAAAACCCTACATTAACAATATATATATATATTGTTTATGTTTTTTGCTTGGTGGCATCATAAGGACAAAACGGCAGGAGCTATTAGTTTTTGGCCTCGGCAACAGTGCAAGGTTTTGGAATTTTCTTTTAGTGCATGATTGTTTGGATGCTTTGGTGGAGTTGATTTGGTTCGTTATTTTGGGTCTTGTTCAACCCTGATTCTGAAGATTTTGATTCTTCTATTTGGTGAGGTTTTTCCTCTAGTTTATTTGTGATTATTTGGAATTCACCTAAGGGTGGTTTTGTGAGACCATTAGTGTCTCGTTTGTAATCGTTTGAAAACTTATTTGGTTGATAGTAGAATCGGATTTCGATCCCGTGGACGTACCTCACATTGAGGGAACCACGTAAAAATTCTTGTGTTGCCTTTGATTTAATTTTTCCGCGTTAGTTTTTATTCCCATTGATTGATTTACTTATGGGGAATCATCGATTTTCCCTAACAACTGGTATTAGAGCTTACGGTTTATTTGGATTTATTTATTTGTGTAAATCAATGGAGGGGAATGTGGGTCGTATGTCTAGCTTCAATGGAAGCAATTGGGTAACTTGGAAAACTAAAATGGAAGACCTATTATTTTGTAAAGATTTGTATGGACCCATTGAGGGTGATAGTAATAAATCAAAAGATGGTTCTTTTTCAAAGAAAGACATTGAGTGTTATTATTGCCATGAGAAAGGGCACATGAAGCGGGAATGCCAAAAGCTCAAGAACAAGGAGAAAAGGCGTGACAAAAGTGTGGATAAGAAGCAAGAAGACACAACGGCAGTTACTACCGATGATCTCATGGTCGTTTGTGAAGATGATTGTATCAATTTTGTGAGCCAAGAAAGCAGTTGGGTAATTGATTCTGGTGCTTCTTTTCATGTGACTTCTCGAGTTGATTTCTTCACTACCTACTGTAATAACCTCGACCCTGATTAACGCTAATTAGAACGTAATTATGCCTAGTCATGATTAAGGGAAAAATCTGGAGTTTATTTGCATGACTTATGTGTTTTTATCTGTTCGGTGTTGAAATATCTGTTTAAATTTATGTGTTTAAATTGCTAATTGGAGGCCTTATCGGCGACCGAATCCAAAACCGTTTAGTGTTACATGATCGTCATAATTTATGCGATTTTATGGTGTATTTAAGTAAAATGTGATTTGGTATGATTAAATTAGATTAAAATAAGCTAAGCACATGAGTTGCCATAATTACCAGGTTGCCATTGAGTGGCCCACTACTTTACACATTGAGAGGCTTGATTTTGCTTAAAAACAAAACATTTCCTCAGCCTCTTTCTTGGTTCTAGCCGACCATAGAGTAAGAGAGAGTGAGAGAATTGAGTCAACTTGGAGATTTGCTTAGAGTTGGAAGGATTCTTGCATTTTTGGACTTCTACACTTGAATTCAAGACTTAAGGTAGGAACCCACCTCCTTGATTGTGCATTTATGTTAATTCTTGCATGGGTTTAGAACTAAGTGGAAGTTTAGAGCCAATTTATGGCTTATAATGTTGAATTAGAGCCCCATTGTTGCATGCATGTACTTATCTTGCATTATTGAGGTTGTTCTTCAAAGATTCTCACATGCATGTCCATATTAATGTTAAGAACCATGATTTCACCTGGTTTTGAAAAGAATGAGCTCATTGGAGCATAAAGTAGAAGCTTTGATTTGATCTAAACTCATGCATGTCACTTTGTAGCATGTTCATGCATATTCATGAAAACTAGTTTGAAATTGGGTTTAATTGAAACACCCATGGGCCTTGATTTCTTAAATTGAGCTTTAAAACTTGCTATTCTATGTGTTTGAAAGAGTTTTCCAGAAAATGGGCCCAAGAGGATCGAATTTGGAGCATCAAAACTTGATTTGGAACTTGGAGGTTGAATCTGGATTTTCCAGATTTTGGCCGTCCGCTCGAGCGGGGGAAGTGCCGCTCGAGCGGTGAATTCATGCTCCCAAAGATTTCTTCGAATTAGCGATTCCGCCGAAGCGAGAGTTTCACGCCGAGCTGAAATCGCAGATCCAAGATTTTGCATTGTTCATCACCCGCCGAAGTTGAAGTTGACGCCGAAGGACCTTTGTTGTGCTTGTCCGCCGGCGTGAAACTCAAGGCCGGCGGAGACCTTATTTCACTGAAAATTCTGGAAATGTTTTCTAAGGCATTTTTCACCCACATTCCATCCTAGGCATTCCTAGGCCATGATTAAGACTCCATACTAAGGGTAGGGGGTTAGGTATACACTTAGAATCATGGATGTGAGTTTTCTACGAGTGAAGTACATGTTTCAAATTGTGTATCCGTGATGTGTTATGTAGGTCGTGTGCCGTAGTTGGTTGATCGTTTGGCTTCACCTATCAGTTTCAACGCCCACTGTGAGTAATAACTCTGTAAAGTTATGTTCAACTTTAAGTATTTTCTGACTGATATGATATGATCTGATTTCTGAAATACTATGTTTAGAATTATGAATGATTGTCCAAGTTTCTGAAATGTATTGTGGCACCCTTAGTCCATATGGCCCTCGCCCGGGGGTAACAATACCGTGGCCTATGGCCCTCGCCCGGGGGTAACAATACCGTGGCCTATGGCCCTCGCCCGGGGGTAACAATACCGTGGCCTATGGCCCTCGCCCGGGGGTAACAATACCGTGGCCTACGGCCCTTGCCTGGGGGTAATAATACCATGGTTGCTTGCGCGCAAGATATGGACCTTTATGGTTGTTGGTACCAACTCTGTCTGTGGTCTCTAGACCAATTTGATCTGTTAGCTAATGGGTGTACCACATATGATCTTATGCAAAATCTGAATATGAATATGAGCATGTATCTGAATTTGTTTCTGATTTGAAATCTGAAAATGCATAAGACTCTGTTTTTGATAAGATTATGTTTCCGAGATAAACTCTGATTTCTAACTCTGTGGTGGACATCATTCATTAAAACCTTTACTCTGTTTATTATTCACTGGGCTTTCGCTCACAGTTTACTATATATATGTAGGTGAGCCGACGCAAGAGCAGGGCCAGAGTTGAGGGCCTGCAGACTTTTTGTCACCACCAATTGTAGCCTCCCGGAGGTTCCGTCATAGCTTAACGCAAAGGGTCGTCCTTGTCATGCTAGTCGAGTCTGATGTTTATGACTTGTAAAGCCTAATTTTGGGGGCATACTTATGTATATATATCATGTAAATATTGGTGTATGTTGACTAGCATGTTATGTATATAAATAAGTTTTAAATTTTCTGTCTCATGTACGTCATCACAGCTCATTGGACCTTATTTACTTTTGTATTTGCTTCCGCAGCCCCTTATTATTTGTTATTCTGTTTGGAGGCCGTAGGTAATCCACGGATTACTGGCCGGTTACGTCGCCAAACCTATAGGGGCGGGTTCGGGTCGTGACAGAGTGGTATCAGAGCACGAGTTATACCGCACACACAGGTCCTTATGAGCTTAGGATGTCCTAGTGAGAATTAGGGGCATTCCATTTGCATGTGTGAGTGTGTGGTAATATAACTGAACGTTAAAACTGAATGTACACCTGAATATACCTATGCTTAATACCTTTTAATGTCTGTATAGTAAAATGGAGAACCTAGGGGGAAGTGGTGAAAGTGAAACATCTGAGGCTCGTATGAGCCGAATGGAACAAATGCTAGCAACCTTGACTGAAGTGGTCATGCAACAAATAGGACAACAGACCCTCCACCTCCGCCAAGACAGCCGAGGCCGAGCACAATGACATCATTAATCGACACGTAAATTCTCAAGATGAAACCGCCAATGTTCTATGGGATTGAGCCTTTGAAAGTCAAACATGGTCGCTTGAGATGGAGAAATCAGATGAGGTATTTCCGTGTTCAGAAATGCAGAAAGTTCTTTTAGCTACCTATACTCTAAAGGATGAAGCTCGCAGGTGGTGGTTATTGATTCGAAATGGTCACGAAAATATGACGTGGACACAGTTCAATGCAATCTTTTATGACAAGTATTTTCCCCAGTGCTTCCGAAACCGGAAAGTCTCAGAATTTCAGGAACTTAAACAGGGCAAGATGTCTGTGGCACAGTATGAGGCCAAATTCACTGAGCTAGCTAGGTTTGCTCCTCATATGGTGGATACAGAGGACAAAAAGGCCCGCAAGTTTGAGGATGGATTGGATCTGGACATACTGGAAAGGGTGGGAGTTCTAAATCTACCCACATATGTGAGTGTTCTGGATAGGGCATTGATGACAGAATCCATCCTAGCAGCAAAGAAACAAGCTCTTGCTCCACGGACTGATTGGGCAGGGAAAAGGCCGGGAAACAACCTTAAAAAGGGGCGTTCATTTTCTGGGAATAAAAAGCGCAACACCGGATCTTATAGTAATTCAAGTCAAGGTAGTGGCTCTGCACCAGTTTGCCCTGATTGTGGGAATAAACACAGGGGCACTTGTTACCGAGCATCAGGTGCGTGTTTTAAATGTGGTAAGACAGGCCATATGATGAGGGATTGTCCGCTTAGATCCGAGACTACTAGCCGCCCCAGAGCGAAGTTCAATGATCTACTTCGTACAAAACCAACGCCAAAGCCAATGCAGGAAAGGAACCACTAAGACAGGGCCGAGTGTTTGCCTTAGTACCTGGTGATGTACCGAACACCTACACTGTGGTGTCAGGTACACTTTCTGTATGTTCTCAATATGCATATGTGTTGATAGATTCTGGTTCTACGCATTCCTTTGTGTCGCATGCCTTTTCTCAAAAATTAACTAGGCCACTAGAACATATGACATGTGTATTGTCTGTATCTACACCTTCTGGGGATTCTATGATGTGTACTCATGTTTATCCAGCATGTGATATAGTGGTTGGTGATATGACGTTGTATGTGGACTTATTACCTTTGGGCATTCATCATTTTGATTGTATTTTGGGGATGGATTGGTTGACTAAATACTGTGCTACCATTGACTGCGTAAACAAAACTGTTGTGTTTAGACCGCCGGGTATGCCTGAATTTACCTTTAGAGGAAATGGAGTAGTTCCTCCCCCATACTTAATCTCGACTATGAAAGCCGTAAAACTACTTAGGAAGGGTTGTAGGGGTTATTTATGTTGCATATTGACTACATCATCCGACAGCCCTACTGTAGAAACAATCCCTATTGTGTGTGACTTTCCTGATGTGTTTCCAACTGATTTACCGGGGGATTTAGTTGACAGAGAAATTGAATTTACTGTTGAGGTGATTCCGGGGACACAACCTATATCCAAGACTCCATATAGGATGTCTATCTCTGAATTGAGGGAATTGAAAACCCAACTTCAGGAATTGTTAGACAAGAACTTTATCCGCCCGAGTACTTCACCTTGGGGTGCTCCAGTGTTATTTGTTAAAAAGAAGGATGCGTCTTTGAGATTGTGTATAGACTATCGGGAATTGAACAAAGTGACTATCAAAAACAAATACCCTCTACCCCGAATAGATGATTTGTTTGACCAACTTCAGGGTGCCCAAGTGTTTTCAAAGATTGACCTCAGGTCTGGGTATCATCAGTTAAAGGTTAGAGCCGAAGACATTGAGAAAACTGCATTCCGAACTAGATATGGACATTATGAATTTCTGGTAATGCCGTTTGGGATGACTAATGCACCTGCTGCTTTCATGGATCTTATGAATAGGGTGTTTAAATCATATCTGGATGATTTCATTGTTGTGTTTATTGATGATATTCTGATATACTCTAAGGACAGGGAAGAACATGAAAAGCATTTGAGAACCGCCTTGCAAATATTGAGAGAAAAGAAGTTGTATGCTAAATTGTCTAAGTGCGAATTTCCGATAAAGGTAGCATTTTGGGCCATGTAATTGACAAAAATGGTGTTTCAGGACCCTCGTAAAATTGAAGTCATGTGGATTGGCCGAGGCCTACAAATGTGACAGAAGTACGGAGTTTTCTGGGACTTGCAGGCTATTACCGGAGATTTGTGAAAGACTTCTCAAAGCTTGCCTTACCATTGACTCAATTAACTCAGAAAAACATGCCATTTGACTGGAATGATCAAAGAGAGGCAGCTTTCCAAGAGTTGAAAACCAGGTTAGTGACTGCACCCATTTTGACTTTGCCAAATGGTGCTGATGGGTTCCAAGTGTACAGTGATGCTTCATATAAAGGCCTAGGGTGTGTGCTAATGCAAAATGGGAAGGTGATTGCCTATGCTTCTAGACAACTCCGACCTCATGAAAAGAATTACCCAACACATGACCTTGAATTGGCAGCCGTAGTGTTTGCTTTGAAAATATGGCGTCATTACTTGTATGGGGTAACTTGCGAAGTGTACACCGACCATAAAAGCTTGAAATATTTCTTCACCCAAAAGGAGTTGAATATGAGACAGAGACGATGGATGGAACTAATCAAGGATTATGACTTGCAAATCTTATACCACCCGGGAAAAGCTAATACTGTGGCGGATGCCTTGAGCCGAAAATCTGGCGCAACGGTGTCGTGTTTGTTATTTAACCGAAAAGACTTATCAACTAACAGTGAACCAGATGGACTGATATCTGCTATCTCTGCTCAACCTATCATTCTTGATGAGATCAAACAGAAACAGAGTGAAGATGAATACTTGAAGAAGATTATAGAGGAGTTTGATTCGAAACCGAGGCCCGAATTTGCGTTTGAAAATGGTGTGTTGAAATTTCAGAACCGTCTTTGTGTGCCTGATTGCTATGACTTGAGAAAACGTGTTATGACCGAAGCTCACAGTAGTAAATTTGCTATGCACCCGGGGAACACGAAGATGTACCACAACTTGAAATGAATTTTTGGTGGCACGAATGAAGAAGAGTATTGCAGACTTTGTGGCGGATGTCTACACCGCCAACAAAGTTAAAGTTTAACATCAACGACTGCCGGTTTGCTACAACCACTCCCAATACCGTAATGGAAATGGGAGCACATCACCATGGATTTCATTGTGGGATTGCCTCGCTCTTCTCGAGGTATGGACTCTATTTGGGTTATAGTTGACCGCTTGACTAAATCAGACATTTCTGCTGTTAAAACTATTTATAACGCCGATAGACCTGCTAATATCTATATGACCGAAATTGTGAGGTCATGGAGTGCCTGTGTCTATTGTGTCTGACAGGGACTCAAAGTTTGTGTCAAGATTTTGGCAGAGTTTGCAACAGGCTTTGGGAACAGAATTGAGATTGAGCAGTGCTTACCACCCACAGACCGATGGCCAAACTGAAAGAACTAACCAAACCCTAGAGGATATGCTCAGAATGTGTGTGCTAGACTTCCAGGGAAATTGGGAAGCTTACTTGCCCTTAGCTGAGTTTGTGTACAACAATAGTTATCACTCGAGTATTGGAATGGCTCCTTATGAAGCTTTGTATGGAAGAAAGTGTCGATCTCCAATATGTTGGGCTGAGGTCGGTGACAGACCCTTGTTGGGACCGGAACTTGTACAAGAAACAACTGAGAAAGTGAAACTAATACAGCAGCGTTTGAAAACTGCACAGAGTAGGCAAAAGAGTTATGCTGACGTTCGAAGAAGAGAAAGGGAATATGAAGTGGGGGATCATGTGTTCATTAAGGTGACCCCGATGAAGGGTCAAACCCGATTTGGTGTTAAAGGAAAATTGGCTCCGAGGTATATTGGACCTTATGAAGTTCTTGAAAAGATCAATCCGGTGTCCTACCGAATAGCCTTACCTCCGGTGATGGAACATATGCATAATGTCTTCCATGTGTCGATGCTACGGGAATATTTGAGAGATCCGCTCCACGTCATCGAACCGACGCATGTACTCTTGAAAGATGACTACACCTATGAAGAGAGGCCTATTCAGATTGTGAATCGAAGGATTAAAAGGTTGAGAAATAAGGAAATACCGTTGGTGAAGGTTGATTGGCAGAATCATGGGGGAACCTATGCGACTTGGGAAACCGAGGAGGACATGAAGAAGAGATATCCGGATTTGTTTCCTCTAAACCCGACATTGGCTTCGAACGAAGGTAACTCGAGTTTGGGGACCAAACTCTTTTAAGGGGGGAAGACTGTAATAACCTCGACCCTGATTAACGCTAATTAGAACGTAATTATGCCTAGTCATGATTAAGGGAAAAATCTGGAGTTTATTTGCATGACTTATGTGTTTTTATCTGTTCGGTGTTGAAATATCTGTTTAAATTTATGTGTTTAAATTGCTAATTGGAGGCCTTATCGGCGACCGAATCCAAAACCGTTTAGTGTTACATGATCGTCATAATTTATGCGATTTTATGGTGTATTTAAGTAAAATGTGATTTGGTATGATTAAATTAGATTAAAATAAGCTAAGCACATGAGTTGCCATAATTACCAGGTTGCCATTGAGTGGCCCACTACTTTACACATTGAGAGGCTTGATTTTGCTTAAAAACAAAACATTTCCTCAGCCTCTTTCTTGGTTCTAGCCGACCATAGAGTAAGAGAGAGTGAGAGAATTGAGTCAACTTGGAGATTTGCTTAGAGTTGGAAGGATTCTTGCATTTTTGGACTTCTACACTTGAATTCAAGACTTAAGGTAGGAACCCACCTCCTTGATTGTGCATTTATGTTAATTCTTGCATGGGTTTAGAACTAAGTGGAAGTTTAGAGCCAATTTATGGCTTATAATGTTGAATTAGAGCCCCATTGTTGCATGCATGTACTTATCTTGCATTATTGAGGTTGTTCTTCAAAGATTCTCACGCATGTCCATATTAATGTTAAGAACCATGATTTCACCTGGTTTTGAAAAGAATGAGCTCATTGGAGCATAAAGTAGAAGCTTTGATTTGATCTAAACTCATGCATGTCACTTTGTAGCATGTTCATGCATATTCATGAAAACTAGTTTGAAATTGGGTTTAATTGAAACACCCTTGGGCCTTGATTTCTTAAATTGAGCTTTAAAACTTGTTATTCTATGTGTTTGAAAGAGTTTTCCAGAAAATGGGCCCAAGAGGATCGAATTTGGAGCATCAAAACTTGATTTGGAACTTGGAGGTTGAATCTGGATTTTCCAGATTTTGGCCGTCCGAAGTGAAGTGCCGCTCGAGCGGGGAATTCATGCTCCCAGCATTTCTTCGAATTGTTTTACAGTCCGCTCGAGCGGAGAGTTTCACGCTCGAGCGGGGAAATCGCGCATCCAGTACTTTGCATTGTCCATCAGTCCGCTCGAGCGGGGAAGTTGACGCTCGAGCGGGGACCTTTGTTTTGCTTGTCCGCTCGAGCGTGGAAACCTGCGCTCGAGCGGAGACCTTATTTCACTGAAAATTCTGGAAATGTTTTCTAAGGCATTTTTCACCCACATTCCATCCTAGGCATTCCTAGGCCATGATTAAGACTCCATACTAAGGGTAGGGGGTTAGGTATACACTTAGAATCATGGATGTGAGTTTTCTACGAGTGAAGTACATGTTTCAAAGTGTGTATCCGTGATGTGTTATGTAGGTCGTGTGCCGTAGTTGGTTGATCGTTTGGCTTCACCTATCGCTCAACGCCCAATCGTGAGTAATAACTCAGAAAGTTATGTTCAACTTTAAGTATTTTCGATCGATATGATATGATCCGATTTTTACAAATACTATGTTTAGAATTATGAATGATTGTCCAAGTTTCAAATGTATTGTGGCACCCTTAGTCCATATGGGCCCTCTCGCCGGTAATAATACTGCGGCCTATGGCCTCGCCCGGTAATAATACTGCGGCCTATGGCTCTCGCCTGGGTAATAATACTCGGGTTTGCGGCCTCGCCCGGAGGTAACAATACCGTGGCCTATGGCCCTCGCCCGGGGGTAACAATACCGTGGCCTATGGCCCTCGCCCGGGGGTAACAATACCGTGGCCTACGGCCCTTGCCTGGGGGTAATAATACCATGGTTGCTTGCGCGCAAGATATGGACCTTTATGGTTGTTGGTACCAACTCTGTCTGTGGTCTCTAGACCAATTTGATCTGTTAGCTAATGGGTGTACCACATATGATCTTATGCAAAATCTGAATATGAATATGAGCATGTATCTGAATTTGTTTCTGATTTGAAATCTGAAAATGCATAAGACTCTGTTTCTGATAAGATTATGTTTCCGAGATAAACTCTGATTTCTAACTCTGTGGTGGACATCATTCATTAAAACCTTTACTCTGTTTATTATTCACTGGGCTTTCGCTCACAGTTTACTATATATATGTAGGTGAGCCGACGCAAGAGCAGGGCCAGAGTTGAGGGCCTGCAGTACCCCTTTTTGTCAGCCAGCTGTTGTGCCTCCCGGGGAGGTTCCGGTCATAGCTTAACGCAGTGGCTGTTCCGGTTCATGCTAGTCGAGTCTGATGTTTATGACTTGTAAAGTCTAATTTTGGGGGCATACTTATGTATATATATCATGTAAATATTGGTGTATGTTGACTAGCATGTTATGTATATAAATAAGTTTTAAATTTTCTGTCTCATGTACGTCATCACAGCTCATTGGACCTTATTTACTTTTGTATTTGCTTCCGCAGCCCCTTATTATTTGTTATTCTGTTTGGAGGCCGTAGGTAATCCACGGATTACTGGCCGGTTACGTCGCCAAACCTATAGGGGCGGGTTCGGGTCGTGACACCTACACTGCAGGAGATTATGGTTCTGTTCGAATGGGTAATGAAGGTTTGTCCAAGATTATTGGTATGGGTGATGTTTGCTTGGAAACAAATTTGGGCTGCAAATTGTTGCTTAAAGATGTGAGGCATGTTCCCGACATTCGCCTTAATTTAATCTCTCATCGAAGCTAGATGATGAAGGCTTCAACAACAAATTTGGTGATGGAATATGGAAGCTCACAAAGGGTTCTTTGGTGGTGGCTAAGTGCAAGAAGACTCATACACTTTATTCGATGCAAGGAAAAATTTGTAAAGGTGTTGTCAATGCACTTGAAGATGATACTTCTACCGAATTGTGGCACAAGCGGCTTGGCCACATGAGTGAAAAGGGGCTGCAAGTATTGTTCAAGAAAGAGCTTCTACCCGGTTTGAAAGGTACACATCTTAAAACTTGTGTTCATTATTTGGCAGGTAAACAACATAGAGTTTCTTTTCATAAAAATGTTGCTTCTAGAAAAGAAAATGTGTTGGAGTTAATTCATTCGGATGTTTGTGGTCCTTTAAAAGTTAGAACACATGGTGGTGCACTTTATTTTGTTACTTTCATTGATGATTATTCAAGGAAAGTTTGGGCTTATCTACTAAAAACTAAAGATCAAGTTCTAGAAGTATTTAAGCATTTTCAGGCAATGGTTAAAAGAGAAACAAGGCAGAAATTGAAGTGCATCCGAACAGACAATGGTGGTGAATACATTGGGCCATTTGATGAGTATTGTCGTGTCACGACCCGAACCCGCCCCGAGAAGGTTGGCATCGTGACCGGCCAGTAATCCTTAGATTACCTCCGGCCTTCCTGTACATAACATAAATAAAACGGGGCTCTCGGAAGCGAAAACAAATAACCATAGTCCAAAGAGCTGTGCATTTATATGAACCTTCACTTACATGCCATAGATGTTAATTTACCCACTTCATTTTTACATAACATGTATAACCACATACATATAACATACATCATAGACTCATGCCATATGTACAGTCAAAACGTAACTTATACGGCCTTCCAGGCCTAGCCCCATCTCGGAGGCACACAAAACTGGTAGGCTTCAAAAAGGTGGCTCGATGCAAACCTCAGCCTGGGCTTGACTCCCAGCATGCTCACCTATAAATACATATATACAAACAATGAGCTAAAGCCCAGCAAGTAACATTTAAGTAAAGGGGTTAGTGAACGAATTCCGACATTTCATATATATCCGTAGAACATATCATTCATAAACATAATCAGTCATCATATTAAACATACGTAATGGCATACTCCACAGAACATAACATAACATTTGTCGTCCAACGATTAGAATAACCGGTTCCGGACACCGATTAAACACATACCGAGATCTCGTAAACTGGTCATGGGCCTACATTTCCATGCCGTCCCCCATGACTTAAGCGCATGGGCCTGCACTTCTATGTCGTCCCCCATGACTTTAACTAACCATGGATGCCATACTAGGTTCGCAAATAGGACATTCGTTCACAGAAACATTATCATTTCTAAACATATCATAACATATCACTTTTGAACATACTTCATAAGAACATACCATTTACAGAAATGTTACTTACAAAGGAGTTTCCTGTAGTATGGTCTTCACGCTCATTCCCGCCAACATCAATATATAACACATTTCTTAACATTCATCCTCATCAAATCACATAATTCATGCCATTCCCTTTCTTCTTTACATTCTTTCATATTCATTTCATGCTCAATCTAATCTTTCTTTACTTTAATTCATGCTCATGAGGTGCTAAATGATGCAATTAACATTATAAAACATTTCTTAACATTCGTTATCATCATACATTAAATCATTCATGCCTCTCTTTCTTTCCTTCACTTTAATTCAGGCAATTACATTCTTCCTTTCCTTCATTTCATGTTCATGCATTCTCTTAATGGTGCTTTCTAAATCTCATTATCTTACCTTAATTAGGGCTTAAGAATGTTAAAAATGCCATGAGGATGCCCAAAACATTCATGGGAACATTTCAAAATTAGAAAAATAGCTCGCCGAGCGCCAAACCCCGCCGAGCGAATCAGAACGAAGCAGAGATGCTGGATGCGTGAAATCCCCGCTCGAGCGGCCAATCCGCCGAGGATCAGTGAAAATTTTGGATTTCCAGGTTGCAGATTCAAGCTTCAAACCGACATTCAACCTTCACAAACTCATTTTCTGGGCATGCAACTTTGAAAATCACTTAAGGACTCATGCAACCACATGTTTAAAACATCTTTACAAGAAACCATGCCTCAAAGACTTGTTAAACTCACATGCAAGATCAAACCCATGAACATACACATTAGAGCTTCACTTCTTCATAATCATGGAGGTTTCTACCTCAATATGTCAAATAATCATAAATACATGACATGCATGCTCAATTTAAACATATTTCCCTTTTCAATTCACCCATTTTCCATGAAATCATGCATGCATTTACTTTATTTCAAGAATTTAGAGAGAAATCATTACCTTGATTCCTTAATTTAGAGGGTTTAAGCTCAATCCCTCTTTTCTTTCTCTTCTTCCTCCCTTGATCTCTCTCTCTCTCTCTCTCTCTCTCTGCTTAACCGAATTCTCTTCTCTCTCTCTTTCCTCAGATATTTTCTTTTCTTTTTGAGTCTAAATGGTCAACACATCCTTATCTCTTATCATATATAACAAATAAATCATCTTGTCAAAAACATTTAGCCAAACAAGGCCCTTGCACTCACATCTCATACATAAACAATTGTGTCAAACTTTGCAAGCCAAACGGGACTTAGCGAAACAGATAAATTTCAGTCTTCATTTTATTTTCTCAAAAGGCTCTAAAATTCTTAGATCACATAAATGTGTTCAATTTCGTTTCTCGACCCATTACGTCATCAATTTCATCAAGTTATAGCCTCAAAGAAATATCCTTCTAACTCGAACATTTATTCTTCAATTAAATCATACTAAAGCATAATTAATTACGGATAATTATGTCATATATCCTAGGGTCGTTACATTCTCCCCACCCTAAGAAGTATGGTCCTCCAAACTTTACTACGTTCCATAACATTCACATAGGTAATAAAGCTAACATCATAATAGATAATAAAATCATACCTATCTTCACTTTGCCAGTATCCTGAGTCTTATCTGAAATCAAGATATAAACTCTTGCTTGCCTCAAAGTACTCCCCTTTTTGTATCACTAATACTCGTATTCAAGTGCCCACTCACGAAGGTCATTGATTCACTAACCATTTCCACTTTCTGTTTCTTAACACCAACACATTTTTCTATCAATTCAGTTAGAGCTTCCACCTTTCTTTCCAATCAATCTATTCTAGCATTAGTCGATTCTATCTCATCTACATTCCGTGCATTGGTGTTCTCCATTGGTCTATAGAACCGATAGTCGATAAAACATTTCATTTTCAACATAACATTTCCTCTACTGTCTCTTCATTTACAGTTCTTGTTCTTCATATTCATAACTAGCTGGTTCGGGTACACATGTTTGCCCTTGTTGTTGTAACCTATTCATCCCCCAGGAATTTACCAAGAATTTCCGGTTCGAAGCACGCTGGCCAAACGTGATTCCAATCAGACTTTCAAGGTCATTCAACAAAGGCATGAGACTCTACGGTTTAACATTCCACATAATAGGTTCCCACTGATTTCACATTTCATTTCATATTCGACGTGTTTACACTTCAGGTTCAAGTCAGATACAGTCACATGATTCCATACTTTCATACGTTCGTGTTCACATAGATTTCATATTCGGCATTGAAATTCTCATAGTATGTTATTCCATTTACCTTCTGGATTCATTTCCTTTTCATTTTCAATTCAAATATGTTCATATGTTTACACATGAAAATGCAATGTCCCTATTTCATTTCTAGGACATCCTATAGCTCATATGGACACGCAAAAGTGTATAACTCGTGCTCGATACCACTGTCACCTAATTCAACCCGCCCGAGAAGGTTGGCATCGTGACCGGCCAGTAATCCTTAGATTACCTCCGGCCTTCCTGTACATAACATAAATAAAACGGGGCTCTCGGAAGCGAAAACAAATAACCATAGTCCAAAGAGCTGTGCATTTATATGAACCTTCACTTACATGCCATAGATGTTAATTTACCCACTTCATTATTACATAACATGTATAACCACATACATATAACATACATCATAGACTCATGCCATATGTACAGTAAAACGTAACTTATACAAACCTTCCGTGCCTAGCCCCATCTCGAGGTACACAACTGGTAGGCTTCAAAAAGGTGGCGCGATGCAAACCTCAGCCTCGGCTTGACTCCCAGCATGCTCACCTATAAATACATATATACAAACAATGAGCTAAAGCCCAGCAAGTAACATTTAAGTAAAGGGGTTAGTGAACGAATTCCGACATTTCATATATATCCGTAGAACATATCATTCATAAACATAATCAGTCATCATATTAAACATACGTAATGGCATACTCCACAGAACATAACATAACATTTGTCGTCCAACGACTAGAATAACCGGTTCCGGACACCGATTAAACACATACCGAGATCTCAGAATCGTCATGGGCCTACATTTCCATGCCGTCCCCCATGACTTAAGCGCATGGGCCTGCACTTCTATGTCGTCCCCCATGACTTCAACTAACCATGGATGCCATACTAGGTTCGCAAATAGGACATTCGTTCACAGAAACATTATCATTTCTAAACATATCATAACATATCACTTTTGAACATACTTCATAAGAACATACCATTTACAGAAATGTTACTTACAGTGAGTTTCCGGTAGTATGGTCTTCACGTTCTGTCCTGCCAACATCAATATATAACACATTTCTTAACATTCATCCTCATCAAATCACATAATTCATGCCATTCCCTTTCTTCTTTACATTCTTTCATATTCATTTCATGCTCAATCTAATCTTTCTTTACTTTAATTCATGCTCATGAGGTGCTAAATGATGCAATTAACATTATAAAACATTTTTTAACATTCGTTATCATCATACATTAAATCATTCATGCCTCTCTTTCTTTCCTTCACTTTAATTCAGGCAATTACATTCTTCCTTTCCTTCATTTCATGTTCATGCATTCTCTTAATGGTGCTTTCTAAATCTCATTATCTTACCTTAATTAGGGCTTAAGAATGTTAAAAATGCCATGAGGATGCCCAAAACATTCATTGGAACATTTCCTGAAAATTCTGAAAAATAGCTCCTCGCCGAGCGAATCAGAACGGAAGCGAGATCTTTGGATCGTGAAATCCCCGCCGGCGGCCAATCCCGCCGAGCGGACTGTGAAAATTTTGGATTTCCAGGTTGCAGATTCAAGCTTCAAACCGACATTCAACCTTCACAAACTCATTTTCTGGGCATGCAACTTTGAAAATCACTTAAGGACTCATGCAACCACATGTTTAAAACATCTTTACAAGAAACCATGCCTCAAAGACTTGTTAAACTCACATGCAAGATCAAACCCATGAACATACACATTAGAGCTTCACTTCTTCATAATCATGGAGGTTTCTACCTCAATATGTCAAATAATCATAAATACATGACATGCATGCTCAATTTAAACATATTTCCCTTTTCAATTCACCCATTTTCCATGAAATCATGCATGCATTTACTTTATTTCAAGAATTTAGAGAGAAATCATTACCTTGATTCCTTAATTTAGAGGGTTTAAGCTCAATCCCTCTTTTCTTTCTCTTCTTCCTCCCTTGATCTCTCTCTCTCTCTCTCTCCCCGAATTCTCTCTTCTCTCTCTCTTAACCGAATTCTCTTCTCTCTCTCTTTCCTCAGATATTTTCTTTTCTTTTTGAGTCTAAATGGTCAACACATCCTTATCTCTTATCATATATAACAAATAAATCATCTTGTCAAAAACATTTAGCCAAACAAGGCCCTTGCACTCACATCTCATACATAAACAATTGTGTCAAACTTTGCAAGCCAAACGGGACTTAGCGAAACAGATAAATTTCAGTCTTCATTTTATTTTCTCAAAAGGCTCTAAAAATTCCCGGTATCACATAAATGTGTTCAATTTCGTTTTCTGGACCCATTACGGTCATCAATTTCAGTCCGAAGTTATAGCCTCAGCAAATATCCTTCTAACTCGAACATTTATTCTTCAATTAAATCATACTAAAGCATAATTAATTACGGATAATTATGTCATATATCCTAGGGTCGTTACATGTCGCAGCCAAGGTATTCGGCATCAAAAGACAGTTAAGAAGACTCCTCAACAAAATGGCGTTGCCGAGAGGATGAACCGCACCATTGTGGAAAGAACAAGGTGTTTGCTTTCACAAGCTAAATTGCCAAGATCCTTTTGGGGTGAGGCAATGAGTACAGCGGTTGACTTGATCAATTTATCTCCTTGCTATTCTTTGAATGGTGATGTTCCTGAAAGAGTTTGGACTGACAAAGATGTGTCTTATGAGCACTTGAGAGTGTTTGGTTGCCGAGCTTTTGTTCACATTCCAAAAGATGAGAGGTCCAAGCTTGATAGTAAGTCAAGACAATGTATTTTTCTTGGCTATAGGCGTGATGAATTCGGGTATAGATTATGGGATCCGGTCGACAAGAAAGTCATTCGAAGTCGTGATGTTGTGTTTCTTGAAGACCAAACAATTGAAGACTTTGGCAAAGGTGATCAACCGGAGCCAAAAACTAGTGATCTCATTGATATGGATCCATCTCCTTTATCTTCAGTTGATGATGAAAATGGGGGAGATATGCAGCCACCTATTGAAGAAATAGAGGATGATACTAATCCTAATGAAGTTGAGCCAGAAATTGAGGAAGAGCATCCAACTCAAGAACCGCCACCACAACTTGAGTTGAGGAAATCTACAAGGAACCGACAACCTTCAAGAAAGTATCCTCCCAATGAGTTTGTGTTGATTTCTGATCAAGGGGAGCCGGAGAGCTACCAAGAAGCAATTGAGCATGCAAAGAAAGGTGATTGGAAAAAGGCCATGGAAGAGGAGATGAACTCCTTACTTGAAAATCACACCTATGACTTAGTGAAGTTGCCTAAGGGAAGGAAAATTCTGAAAAATAAGTGGGTTTTCAAATTGAAGAATGATGGCAAGAATCTGAAGTACAAGGCACGTCTTGTTGTGAAAAGCTTTGGGCAAAAGAAAGGTATTGACTTTGACGAGATTTTCTCACCGATTGTAAAGATGTCTTCTATTCGGGTTGTACTTGGCATGGCTGCAAGTATGAACCTTGAAGTTGAGCAACTTGATGTAAAGACCGCATTTCTTCACGGTAATCTTGAAGAAGAAATTTACATGGAACAACCGGAAGGTTTTGTGGAGAAAGGGAAAGAGAAATTTGTTTGCAAATTGAAGAAAAGTTTGTATGGCCTCAAGCAAGCTCCACGGCAATGGTACAAAAAATTTGACTCTTTCATGATGAATAATGGCTTTTCTAAAACCACTTCGGACTATTGTGTGTTTGTGAAAAATTTCCCAGATGGCAAATTTATTATTCTTTTGCTTTATGTTGATGACATGTTAATTGTGGGTCAAGATTCTACCATGATTAACAAGTTGAAGTTGGAGTTGAGCAAGTCCTTTGCTATGAAAGATTTGGGGCCGGCAAAGCAAATACTTGGTATGAAAATTGCTCATGATCGCAAAGAGGGACTGATTTGGTTGTCTCAAGAAAACTACATTGAGAAAGTTCTTGAGAGATTCAACATGGATAAAGCAAAGCCGGTTGGTTGTTCACTTGCAGGTCACTTCAAACTTAGTTCGAATCAATGTCCTACAAGTGAGAAAGACAAAGAAGAGATGTTGAAAGTTCCTTATGCTTCAGCAGTTGGTTCTTTGATGTACGCCATGGTTTGTACAAGGCCGGATATTGCTCACGCCGTTGGTGTGATGAGTCGTTTTCTCTCTAATCCGGGTAAAGAACATTGGGCAGCGGTAAAATGGATTCTAAGATATCTTCGAGGGACTTCGAAGGTGTGTTTGTGTTTTGGGAATGGGAAGCCGATGCTTGATGGTTCACAGATTCTGACATGGCTGGTGAGGTTGACTCTAGGAAATCTACTTCGGGGTATTTGATGACTTTTGCAGGGGGAGCTGTGGCATGGCAATCTAAATTACAAAAATGTGTTGCTCTCTCAACTACCGAAGCTGAATTTATTGCCATTACAGAAGCTTGCAAAGAAGAGTTATGGTTGAAGAAATTTTTGCAAGAGTTGAGTTTGAAACAAGAAAGGTATGTGCTTTATTGTGATAGTCAAAGTGCTATTCACTTGAGTAAAAATTCTACCTTTCATTCGAGATCGAAACACATTGATGTGAGATACCATTGGATTCGTGATGTGTTAGATTCGAAATTGTTGCAACTCGAAAAGGTTCACACAGGTGATAATATTTCAGATATGCTGACTAAGACTTTGTCAAGGGACAAACATTTAAAGTGTCGAACTTTGGCGGGTATGGTTGATGTCTCCACCTAAGTCGGTAGGGGGAGAATTGTTGGGTATACCTCCTTATTGGAGTGTGGGACCCAATTGGTTTTGGAAAAAGAGTTTTAATTGGGCTTGGTTTAGTATAATATATTTTTATATATTATATTTGTGGAGGCTTAATCTAATTTGGATACAATTAGGGTTTAATTACAAAACCCTACATTAACAATATATATATATATATTGTTTATGTTTTTTGCTTGGTGGCATCATAAGGACAAAACGGCAGGAGCTATTAGTTTTTGGCCTCGGCAACAGTGCAAGGTTTTGGAATTTTCTTTTAGTGCATGATTGTTTGGATGCTTTGGTGGAGTTGATTTGGTTCGTTATTTTGGGTCTTGTTCAACCCTGATTCTGAAGATTTTGATTCTTCTATTTGGTGAGGTTTTTCCTCTAGTTTATTTGTGATTATTTGGAATTCACCTAAGGGTGGTTTTGTGAGACCATTAGTGTCTCGTTTGTAATCGTTTGAAAACTTATTTGGTTGATAGTGAAATCGGATTTCGATCCCATGGACGTACCTCACATTGAGGGAACCACGTAAAAATTCTTGTGTTGCCTTTGATTTAATTTTTCCGCATTAGTTTTTATTCCCATTGATTGATTTACTTGTGGGGAATCATCGATTTTTCCTAACAGAGTTACAATACCAAACAGTGACAGTAGTAGTTGACAATGACGGTGGTGAATTATTCCGGTGATCAATGGTGCCCGCGATAGCTTTTGTTGTCATGCAAGTGTGGGAAAATGTAAAGAGAGAGATAGAGAGAAGAGAGGGAAATATTTACTTGTATACTTCCTTCGTTTCAAAATAATAGTCTCTTTTGGGAAATCTAACTTTTTTGACAGTACAATTATTACATTTTAAAAAAATTAATTTTTTAAAATTACTTTTTAATAGTACATTTTTCAAAAAATACCAATTGTCATAATTATACTTTTTGTGTTGTCAATAAATTTAAAAGAAGAGTAAAATAGAAAATTTATATTATTTTAGTCCTTAAATTTTGAAAAAACACTAATATTTTGAAATAATAAAAAATAAAATAAGAAATTAATATTTTATAAGGGAGGGAGTATATGATTTGGTTTTGAAATCAAAACTTTCAAATTTAAAATAGCATCTGAAGCGGGCAAATTGAAATTTTTAATTTTTTTTTTAAATTTGTTTGAGTTTAACGTTAACTCCGTTTGCTAGTCTTTAAGTCTGTGTGGTGCTTTGTCTATGTGGCAGGTCCACTGACAAACTATATATGTGGCGTGCATTTATTGGATTGGTGCACCATCTGGCACTTCCGACGTGGTGCCCCAGGGGCAATGAAAAATTTTCTCCACTTTTGCTGGAAACTCACAGCACTCACAAATCTTACATCACATTTGCACACTTTTATATATACAAAAACAGCAGTGATTTAGACCCCTTAAAATTTTAACTCTCACCACTCCCACACACACGTGGTGGGTGGTGATTGGAGGAGGAGAAAAAAAAAAAAAAAAGTGACCAATCAAAAAAGAAAGGGGGTCAAAAGGGGGCGGGGGAAAGGGAGTCCCAATCTTTATTCATACAAAACAGCAGTGATTTAGGCCCCCTCAAACTTCAACTCCCACCACCCCACACAAACGTGGCGGGTGGTGATTGGAGGAGGAGAAAAAAAAGAAAAAGAAACAAAAAAAGTGACCAATCAAAAAAAGAAAGGGGGTCAAAAGGGGGTGGGGAAAAGAGGGTCCCAATCTTTATTCATACAAAACAGCAGTGATTTAGACCCCCTCAAACTTCAACCCCAACCACCCCCACACACACGTGGCAGGTGGTGATTGGAGGAGGAGAAAAAAAAGAAAAAGAAAAAGAAAAAGTGACCAATCAAAAAAGAAAGAGGGTCAAAAGGGGGTGGGGGAAAGGGGTCCCAATCTTTATTCATACAAAACAGCAGTGATTTAGACCCCCTCAAACTTCAACCCTCACCACCCCCCCACACACGTGGCGGGTGGTGATTGGAGGAGGAGAAAAAAAAGAAAAAGAAAAAGAAAAAGAAAAAGAAAAAGTGACCAATAAAAAAAGAAAGGGGGTCAAAAGGGGGTAGGGGAAAGGGGGTCCCAATCTTTATTCATACAAAACAGCAGTGATTTAGACCCTTTCAAACTTCAACTCCCACCACCCCTACACACACGTGGCGGGTGGTGATTGGAGGAGGAGAAAAAAAAGAAAAAGAAAAAGAAAAAGAAAAAGAAAAAGAAAAAGAAAAAGAAAAAGTGACCAATCAAAAAAGAAAGGGGGTCAAAAGGGGGTGGGGGAAAGGGGGTCCCAATCTTTATTCATAAAAAACAGCAGTGATTTAGACCTTCTCAAACTTCAACCCCCACCACCCCTACACACTCGTGCGCGGGTGGTGATTGGAGGAAGAGAAAAAAAAGAAAAAGAAAAAGAAAAAGAAAAAGTGACCAATCAAAAAAGAAAGGAGGTCAAAAGGGGGTGGGGGAAAGGAGGTCCCAATCTTTATTCATACAAAACAGCAGTGATTTAGACCCCCTCAAACTTCAACCTCCACCACCCCCACACACACGTGGCGGGTGGTGATTGGAGGAGGAGAAAAAAAAGAAAAAGAAAAAGAAAAAGTGACCAATCAAAAAAGAAAGGGGATCAAAAGGGGGTGGGGAAAGGGGGTCCCAATCTTTATTCATATACAGTAGTGATTTAGACCCCCTCAAACTTCAACCTCCACCACCCCCACACACACGTGGCGGGTGGTGATTGGAGGAGGAGAAAAAAAAGAAAAAGAAAAAGAAAAAGTGACCAATCAAAAAAGAAAGGGGGTCAAAAGGGGTTGGGGGAAAGGGGGTTCCAATCTTTATTCATACAAAACAGTAGTGATTTAGACCCCCTCAAACTTCAACCCCCACCACCCCCACACATACGTGGCGGGTGGTGATTGGAGGAGGAGAAAAAAAAGAAAAAGAAAAAGAAAAAGTGACCAATCAAAAAAGAAAGAGGGTCAAAAGGGGTTGGGGGAAAGGGGGTCCCAATCTTTATTCATACAAAACAGTAGTGATTTAGATCCCCTCAAACTTCAACCCCCACCACCCCCCACACACGTGGCGGGTGGTGATTGGAGGAAGAGAAAAAAAAGAAAAAGAAAAAGAAAAAGTGACCAATCAAAAAAGAAAGGGGGTCAAAGGGGGGTGGGGGAAAGGAGGTCCCAATCTTTATTCATACAAAACAGCAGTGATTTAGACCTCCTTAAACTTCAACCCCCACCACCCCCACACACACGTGGCGGGTGGTGATTGGAGGAGGAGAAAAAAAAGAAAAAGAAAAAGAAAAAGTGACTAATCAAAAAAGAAAGGGATCAAAAGAGGGTGGGAGAAAGGGGATCCCAATCTTTATTCATACAAGACTTAGACCCCTTTTGGTAGCCACCCCCAAGACTCCCTCAGCCTTTCATTGGTTGAAATTTTTTTTCTTTTTTTTTTTCTTTCACCAACTCCCACGTGTGTGTGAAATGAGGGAATCTGAGTCCAGATTCTGCTCTGTTATATATATATATATATATATATATGTATATATAACATATTTAAAATGAATATATACATATATATATATAAATAACATATTTTTTGTATTAATATTTTGTTACAAAAGATAACAATTTTAAAATAATTTATATATTAAAATGTGATATCTTGAATTATTGTGTTTAACATTTTTCATATTATTAAAAATGTTTATGATAAAATCGATATTAAAATATTATATATTGATTTTCTCAATAAACGTGATCAATAAACCTTATTCTATTCTTTACATATCATCTTTAAGGGAATAATTAAACAAAGCTTGTCAATCATTTTAGCGAATGTAAGTCTAATTTTGAATCTCAATGGGTTAGATATTGGACTAGCTATTTTACCATCTTATTTTTTTGGTGGAAACAATAGAAGAGCCCCGGAGGCTCTCCAAACAATTATGTATGTGTATATTTTAGATTTTTGTATATTTATGTCTTGGATTTGGGATTTTATATATTATATATGTGTGTGTGTGTGTGTGTGTGTGTCTGTAGCAATTATATATGTTCTTTCAATTCTGTTTGATGAATTACGGAATAACTTATTTTGTATTTTGTATTTTTTTTTCTCCTCATTCTCTAGGTTTTGTATTTTTGTATGGGCAAATTTATTATTATTGTAAATTTATATTAGTAAAATATCAACAATTAATATTTTTTATTTTAAAAATTAATTAAGTTAGTTTAAATGATTAGCTAAAATAAAGAGCGTGGTTGGAGAACACAATAGTTAAAATAATTAAGTAAAATAAAGAGTATACTTTTTTTGTATTTTAGCTAGTAAAAAGTAGAGAGTGTGGTTGGAGCATGTAAAATTAACACTAGCTATAATAAATTAGCCTTTGTTTGGTTCTCTTTGGAATCATAATTTTGATAAACAAATTTCAAAACTATTTTCAAAATTTATAACCAAATACATAACTCAAAACTACTCAAAACTCAATTCAAAAATTATTTTCAAAATTCATAACCAAACACACAATTCAAAACTCAATTCAAAACTCATTTCAAAACTCTATTTTAAAAGGAAAAAATTCAAAAAAACTAATTTTTTATTTTATTTTTTTAAAATTAATTTTAGAATCATGATTTTAGTATGGAGTCGTATTTTGAGTTATGAGTTTTGAATTGAGTTTTGAAAAGAGTTTGAGTTGTATTTAAAAAAAATTTGGATTTATTTTTTAAAAATATTTAAAATTTCTCTTAATTTTATTTTTTTAGGGTAAATATTTTATATTATTTTTATGTGCATTGTATTTTATACATTTGTATGTTGTATTTTTTTAAAAAAAAAATATTTTAAAAATATTTTGTAAATATTTAAAAAAATTTATTTTTTAATTTTAAATATATGATTTTTATTTTTATTATTTATTTTATTTTAAATACTTTATTTTATTTTATAATATATTTTTAATTTTTTTACTTTTAAAAAATATTTTATATTTTTTATAAATTAAAAAAATTGATCGCCATATATATCTAAATTATAACAAATTATTTGGTCAATATTAAAAAAATAACAAAAATATTTTTTGAACAAATAATAAAATATTTTCCTAAAAAAAAAAGCAAAATATTTTTTCAAAAAAATATAAAATAAAAAATACTTTTAAAGGACAAATTAAAAAAAAAAAATTGAAATTTTTTTTAATAGAATTTTGGAAAGAGTTTAGTTATAAGTTTTGAGTAATGTGTTTAGTTATGAGTTTTAAAAATAGTTTTTGAATTGAGTTTTGAGTTATGCGTTTAGTTACGATTTGAGTATGGAGTTGTGTTTTGAGTTTAAAATATTTACAAAATAAAACAATATATTTAAAATAAAAAATTTCAAAAAATTTAAATAACAATTATATCTAAAATAAAAAAAAATTCTTAAATTATTAAAAATATTTTAAAAAAATAAATCCAAAGAATTTCAAGACACAACTCAAAACTCTTTTCAAAACCCAAAATCCTTTTCAAAATTTAAAATTCAAAAATTCTTTTCAAAATACACAACCAATTTTTTTTTTTCAAAACTCAACTCACAATTTCACACTTAAATCACAACTCCACACTCAAATTATAATTCTAAAACTAAACCAAACAGATATTTAATTGTTATCATATTTTGTCCAATTTTTGTTAATTTTATATTTTGATATCATGTTTCTATTTGTAATAATTAATTAGCTTGTTAGTTAGTTAATTAGTTGGTTTGTATTATTTATTTAGACCCTCCGTCGAGAGGGTGAATTGTGTAATAAGTGTGCGTGAGTGTGTGAATGTCTTCCAACCCCACGTCTTTCTCCCTTTTACTTACCTGCTTTCGATGGTTAGTTCTAGGTCATGTTTCAATTAGCATTCCTTATGATAGCACGTTTGCATTCATTCATCTGTATTGTATGCACCGGGCTCGGCGCATCATACTAACCGCATTGTATTTCAATTCCTATTTGAATACATGATTATCAAGTTGCATCTCATATGCCATTTTAAAATAGCCGAGCCTATTTCTAGTTGCATTTTGCATATGTTGCATTAGTTATCTTAACATAAATTAGGATCATGCATTGATTACTAACTAGCTATTGTTTTGGCTCGGAGTACACTGTGAGTGTTTTTGCTTTAGCATCCTTGCATGTGTGTGAGTGACTGCCATGAAAGTATGCTTGCCATGAGGCTATTTGCTTAGATGATATAACTGTCTGAATGCCTGTGGGTGAAGGTTAGATTACTTGAATTGGAACAATTCATTGAAATGCGAGTTTTAAGCCCACTTGAGGGTGGCAAAATCATGTTTTCTTAAGCCCACTTGAGGGTGGCAAATCCACGTCTTAGCCTACTTGCGGGTAGCACCTTCAAACCATTTTCAAACAAATATGAGATATTTTGTTCCAACTTAGGCGAGCTAGTCTATACTTGCGCATCACATAGTAATTCTAGACTAATAACCGAAATAAGAAAGCATTTGTTTTTAAAAACAAAATATTATGTTAGTAAAGGCTGATCTTTTGATCGGGCGAGCGGGGGTGTTCATTGCATGACCTTTCCCTCTCGTACCGAAGTTCCTGAGCCGAGGCAACTTTGGTGATGATGGACACGTGGCCTTAGGCACGAGTTAGGGTTTCCTAAATTTCCCAAAATAAAACATTTAGGTGGCGACTCTGTATCTAGCAAAGCAGTCCATGTTTGACACTTCTTTCTTAAAATCAGTTTTCCAAAACGATTTGCCGAATTTGGACTCTTTGGTGATTATCAATCTTGCATTGCACTTTGCAGGATTAGATTCAGAACTGTGACATTGAGTCCGAACTGTAGCAGCTAATGAATAAAATGGATTTCGCGCCTTCGCGCACAGAGCCGTGACGTTCGGGCACGTCTACAGTGGGGTACATAATACTTTTGCCTTCAAACAAATAATTTATGCCGTGATCTATTAATTACCTTTTGTCGTGGTACATATTATCATGGTATTTTGTTCCATGCCAAATGGTCATTTGGTATAGTAGTAAATATATTTTTGTATACGGAGGATAAAATTTCCCTATGATCATTTATGTTATGTATGGAATTATTATTTTAAATTGGAATGTATTTGATTTGTATGGAATTATTGAAATTTGAAGGTGTTAATTTTTAGATGGTTGGAAGTGAAATGGATGTAGTTGAATGGGTGATAATTTATGTATAAACCAGTTTGTATATATCGTACAGGTTGCATGGAATATATACAGGTTGTGGGTGTGGACAGACTGAAAAAAAAAAAAAAAAAATGATGTTTTGGTGACTAAAAAATTGATAGCCAAAAATAAAGTCAATATTTTTGCTGACTGAATAGTTAGTAGCTAAAAAAAAGAATTAAATGAAAACAAATCTTTTGGTGACTAAATATTTAATAGCCATAACAAATAATACTTTAGGCGACTAATAATTTAGTAGCCAAAAAAAGAGAGGAAAAACACTTTTGGTGACCAAACTATTAGTAGCCAAAACATAAAATATTAGACCTTAGGCGACGAAAGCGTTAGTAGCTAAGCAATTTAAGCTTTGGTGACAAAAATATTTGTTGCTGAAAAATGTTTTTGGCGACTAAAATATTAGTAGCCAAACAGAAAATGTTAGACCTTTGGTGACTAAAGTTTTAGTAGCTAAACAGTTTAGGTTTTGGCGACCAAAAATGTTAGTCACTGAAAATGTCATGTTAAATTTAGTTGAAACATTTTTGGCGACTAAATAATTAGTCGCCAATTGTGTGCTTTTAGCGACTAAAATTTTTTTAGTCGCCAATTACTTTCCCCGACCATCTTTCAACGACAAAGGTGGCGACCAAAAATATTAGTCGGCAAAAGGTTTTGGCGACCAAAATTGGACCTTTAGCAACTAAAAAGTTAGTCGCCAAATCTGTCTTTTGTTGTAGTGAAAGCTATTATTTGTTATATTTCTTCAAGTATAATTCAAATAATTTTTCATCATTTTTTTTTATAAATAAAATGGATTAAAACTATTTTTTTATATAGTTTTTATAATCCTACGAAATTCTTATCATGATTAATTTTTTTAAAATGATGTAAGAACTCTGCAAGTATTATTCAAATTATGGAGAAGGATTTATACTTTGATATAATATGCGTGTGTCATTAATAGAGGAAATAAAAAATAGAGAGTTGCTAACATAATCAATTAATGATTTGTTTGAGAAATTCTTTTTATGAGCAAGGCAACAAACTTAGATTAATTTTTTTTAAAAACTACTTAAAAATTATAATTAAAAGTTGATATTTATTCATAATTTGATCTCACAATAATAATATACACCACTGATTTAAAAGTCTAAGTAAATTTATGATAATTTTTCTGAGTTTATAGAATTTCTCTCTTTTAATGTTTTGTTTAGTTTGATACAAGTTATTTATGTTATCAAGTGATTGTGATACTATTATTCTCAACAATTTTTATAATTAATAATTTTTTATGTATATAAAAATTTATTGTGAAATTTTGTGGGTTAATTATTATTAACATCTACCCAGATGGGTTAACATCATGGCTTGTCGCTATTAAGACAAAATTTAAGATTAAGATAATTTATTTATCACACAAAATATATATAGTATATTTTTCCGTTCATCGCACGGGTTACCGCTAGTAATTATGAAATATGAATGTGCTTGTATTTTTTTTTTTTTGGGCAAAAATTGTCATATGGTAATTTTCTAAATTATTAATGCCATATGGTGATCGAAGATGAAGAGTTGAAGATTATTTGATATTATTAATTAACTAAATAAAATAAAATAATTTAGATTTGATTGATAAGGTAAATCTTAACCGTTCCTAACAATTAAGAGGTTGTTGAGACTTATCTCTTAAATAGGTGCCTTATCTCTTAGTTTGTTGCTAAGTTGGTTGCTATGTATGAAAATTACATGGGATTTAAAGATTTAGCAAATCAACAACAAAGCTATAAAAGTGGAACCAATTTTCCCAACTCAAGGCAAGTGGGGTTTTTATGGAACACGTGTCAGCTTGGAAGGAAATATGAGATCAATAGTATACTTCAAATGAGGAACCATTTTTCCAATAATGCAAGATTGGGTTTTTAGGTTTCTTGTGAATAAACATATATGGCAAATGAAGAGGCTTTAAGGATCAATCTAAATGAGCTTTTTCCCTAAATCATGCAAATAAATTCAAATTTGATTCTTAAGGGACACGTGACAACTTCAAGGGGCTTGATAGACCAAGTCAAAGCTATAAAGATAGGCATTATCATGTAGGTCAAAATCGTGCCTACTCTTAGAGGGTCAAGCTAAGGATCAAGGACACATATCACCAAGAAAAACTGTCACATTTCTTGCAGTTGAGTAAAAATAGGGACTTTCCCAACACTATAAAAAGAACTCTAAGTGCAATTCAAAGGGTTCCTCACCAAACAACTCAACCAACAGTTTTTCAACACATTTATCTTAGTTACATAGTTGTTACGTAACTTAACTTCTTAGCTCAATGCAGGTCAATTAGATTAGTCTATTGTACTTCATTTGTCAATCAATGAAAATTCAATTCTAGTTTAACCTTTCTTTAGCACCTAACAAATCTAGTAAAAGTCCTATTTATTTGAGCAAGATCTGAACCAATGGCGATTTCTATAACCCACACACAATCATTTTTTTTTTGTATTAGAAGTCAGAAATAGTCAAACATTCTTACACCTTGAACTAGGTTTACAAGTTCTGACACGTCTGCAATCAAACATGTAAACAAAAGCCTACGTGTTTGCCTCCAAGAATTTCTGATTGGTAAGCAAGATCTGCGTGGTTTTTGAGGTGATAATTAGAATGCAAATTTATAATTAATTTAAATTAAAAAATATTATTACACTTATCGTTGGATGATAGAATAAAATTTCTCCATTACAAATATAAAATACAGAGGATCACAATCTGTCTAAATCACAATATTGTGATATATAACTTCTGCTCATATCGTAGTATGTAAATAACACTAATTTTTACAACATAAAATTGCATAAGATATATTAACTTTTTTCGATGTTCCTAAATAACCCCTCAATACTTTTAGAATTTTCTCCAATACTAAAGCAATATTATGCATTGCAACATATGACAATCATATTACAATACTGTATCATATTAATTTTTAATGATATGATTTTTTTTTTTTGATTCATAAGAAAGTTGACAAACAACAACCAGAGCACCAAGGCACAACTGCCTTACACAGTAGAAGAAGAAGAAGTAGAGGCCCCAATGATGTCTGCAACAAGCAGATTTCCAATCTCATTGGGGGGATCATTAAGAAACACAAAGGGGTCCTGATGATTTACACCCAAGTTCGCCAAACCATCCGCACTCTTGTTACCCTCTCTGCGAATGTGAACGATTGTGCAGTTGCAACGTTTCAGCAGAAATTTGGCATCTTCAAGCAGAGCCCTGTGCTGAAAGTGCTGGGATGATGCCTCATTGATGAGAGAAACAACTTGTGCTGAATCTGTTTCAATGCAGATGTCCTTCATTCCCTTCTCAAGCATTATGGTGAGTCCTCGGTACACTGCCCAGAGCTCAGCCTCTATGCTAGTTGCTTCCGCTAGTTTCCCATGAAATCCATGAAGCCAAGCTCCTCTTTCATCTCTGAAAAGTCCTCCATATCCAGCTGGCCCCGGATTGCCTTTGGAACATCCGTCAGTATTGAGCTTAATATTGCCTGCAAAAGGCAACACCCAATTAGTTGTATGAATTAGAGGTTGATTTGTAAATCGATCGGACTGAAAAGCCTCATAAGTCTTTGAGGCTTGGTGTTGAATGGATCTAAGTATTTCGTGGACATTGCCATGCTCATAGTTGAAGACCACCTTATTCCTGTCTTTCCAAATTGCCCAGATGGTGTATACGAACACGACACTCCAAGGAATGTGGTAGACCTTTCTAGCCTGATTTTTAAGATTTAGTTGAAGCCATTGGTCCAACGTTTGTCCTTGACAGTTCTCTAACCATCGGTCCCCTCTTAGCAAATTCCAAATATCCTGCGTTTTGGGACACTCTCGGAGAAGGTGGTGAATGTCTTCAACATGTAGATTGCATCTGGGACAGCAATCATCAGTAGCCAAACCCCTGATGCACCGCTGTTGATTTGTTAATAAGCGTCCGTTGAAAAGAAGCCAGCAGAAGCCTTTCAATTTCTGTGGTATTTTTAGCTTCCAGATCCAGTGCCACTCCACCATGCTTGTGTTCTCAGCAGATCTTGTTAACAAGTTATAGGCTGCACTTACCGAGAAAGTACCAGATTGTGCTCCTTTCCAATGAGGTGTATCGGACATTGTAACAAACTGTGCTAGATGGATTTGGAGGAGGTGATGAAGGACCGATGGAGGAATCAAATCTGCAATTTCGTCCACCTTCCAAGAGCCATCCTCCTTAATGATATCACCTACTTTCATGTTGGGCAAAGGTTGAACTTCGATGCATTGTTCTGCAAGAGTGCCATGTCCACACCAGAAATCATGCCAGAGTGATATACTTTTACCATCACCAACTGTCCACCGAATTCCCTTCCTGAGTAGCTCTCTAGTCTTGATGATACTTCGCCAAGTATGAGAGGCAGCACGACTAATGGGCCAGTCCGACAGAACTTCTTTTTGCAAATACTTCCCTTTCAGCACGGCTGTCCAAATGGCATCCTTTTCGATGAGCATTTTCCATCCCAGTTTTGCCAAAAGGGCAACATTTTGATCCTCAGCCCTTTTTAGGCCGAGTCCACCGTCTTGCTTAGCTTTGCAAACCTGTTTCCAACTGACAAGATGGACTTTTTTCCGATTATCTTGATCTCCCCACAGAAAATTTCTATTAATTTTGTCTATTTGTTTGCATATCCTTTGTGGAAGTTTGGTTGTCTGCATGATGTAGAAGGGGATTGAGGAAGAAACAGCCTGAATAATTATCTCTCTACCGGCAAGGGAGAGGTTATTAGCTTTCCAGTTGGACAATTTCTGCTGCATATTCTCCAATATGCTATGGTAGATTTGACTGTTAACTCTGTGATGAAGAAAAGGGACTCCTAAATACTTACCCAAATTCGGCGTGAGAGTGATTCCACAGTAGTTGCTCAGTTCTCTGGCTTTCCAACTCTCCACATTGGGAGAGATAAACATTTTAGATTTTTGGAGGTTCACAACTTGGCCAGATAAGTTACAGAACTCATTGATGGTTAACATGACAGTTTCACAGTTGGCTTGATCCACTTGCGCAAAAAGGAGGAGGTCATCCGCAAAGAAAAGGTGAGTTATAGATGGACCTCTTCTAGCTGCTTTTATGCTTTTCCAGAGTTTGTGCTCCACTTTATGACGGATCATATCCGACAATCGTTCCATGCATAAGACAAACAAGTATGGAGATAGCGGGTCACCTTGTCTCAACCCTCTACCAGGCGTGAACTCTTCCATAGTTTCACCATTCCACAGTAACGAGAATTTGACAGAAGAGACACAGGACATGATTAGCTCAACCCAATGGTTATTCAGATTGAACTCAACCAGGGTTTCTCGCAAGAAGTCCCATGAAATTTTATCATAGGCTTTTGCAAGGTCCAGTTTAATAATGAGGCCACCCACCTTTCCTTTCCTCTTGTGTAAAGTATGTATAATCTCTTGAGAAATGATGATGCTATCATGAGTTGAGCGCCGAGGAATAAAACTACTTTGATTGGGGCTGATGAGGTCAGGCAGGAGGGGTCGGAGTCTGTTAACAAGGATTTTAGTGAGGATTTTATAAGAGACATTACAAAAGCTAATAGGATGAAATTGCTGGATGGTTTCCGGGATATCAATTTTAGGAATGAGGGCAATGAAGGTTCTATTTATCTCATGAGGAATAAACTTCTCCCTATAACATTTTTGTATAAAACCACACACATTGTCACCAATAATGTCCCAGAACTTGTGGTAGAATATTGCTTGGAATCTATCCCTCCCAGGAGCTTTAAAGGCATTCATATGCTTGACTGCCTCCCATATCTCAATATTTGTAATCCTCCTGGAGAGTTTGTAATTCTCCTCAAGAGATAGTCTGTGATATGCTATGTTGCACCAGTGGTCATACTTGACAACAGGTACAGATTGGAACATATCTTGAAAATATCCTTGAATATGGGCTTTAACATCATGAGGTTCGACCAGCCACTCCCCATTATCATTACGCAAAGACTCAATCTTTAATTTGTTCCTCCTAGTAATTGTTGATATATGAAAATATTTGGTGTTTCTTTCACCTTGGGTAATCCAATTAACTCTAGATTTCTGAAACCAAAGAAGCTCCTCCTGGAAGAGGGTTTTGTTATACTGGCCAATTAAATCCTTTTCAAGAAGAAATAGGTTATGGGAAAAATGTTGTGCTAGAGCTTTTTGGATTCCCTCAATCCGTGAAAGTAACCACCTTTTCCTTTTGAAAATGTTACCAAAAGTTTTTAAATTCCAACACTTGGAATCAACAGCCACTTGACTAAGATTGTGATGTAAAGCCACGTCATGGGACCAAGAAGAACAAACAACATCTCTATAACGAGGATGAGAGAGCCAAACAGCCTCAAAACGGAAAGGACGATTAAGGGGGGAGAGTTTGGTCATACCTTCTGTGTAGATGATGAGAGGAGAGTGGTCAGAGTACGTTCGAGGGAGAACCCGTACAGTTCCTTGAGGGTACTTAGTTCGCCAGTCCTCATTACAAAGCGCACGGTCAAGCCTTTCCATGGTATTAGCCATCCCCTGTCGATTATTAGTCCAAGTGAACTTGGGGCCAGTACATCCAAGGTCCATAAGGCCACACCTATTGATGCTCTCAGTGAATTGACAACTTCTACTCCGGTGAGTATTTTGGGAAAAACTTCTACGCTCATTTTGCCCCCCTATCTCATTGAAATCACCAGCAAGGAGCCAAGGTTTAGTCATTGATCCCGCCGTATCTTCCAGATCTTCCCATAAAGCTTGACGAAGCCTGAGATTGGGGCTCGCATACACTGCAGCCAAGACCCAGTCTTCGTAATCCTTCCTTTGTACAGTAGCTTGGATCACCTGTTGGTTGGCGACAAAAGCATTGACAGAGACTTGAGTGGGGTTCCAGATGAGCTATATGCCACCTACTCTCCCTACAGGATCCACAATGGTTGAAGCAGTGTAGCCTAAATTATTAAAAAATAGTCCCATAGAACTAAATAACACCTTGGTTTCAAATAGAGCTACCCCATTAGGTCTGTGGGTTCTGATAATCTCCTTGAAATATCTGCGAAATATTTTGTTACCGGCCCCCTGGCAGTTCCATAGCATTATATTCATAGATGAACGGTTGGGAAATTCTGGTAGAGGCTCTGAGGGACTCAAGCCTAATATTCCACGCACGATGCTTTTACTCAGTGTAAATGGACGCAGAGCTGCCATCTGAGTTGCCTGAAGAAGCCTTCCTCCCACGCTCTGCCATCTGGGCTCTATGTTCAAGCGAGTTTCGTCGATCCACCAAGCGATGTTTACTTGGTGAATTGCTTCGCTCTCGGGTTCGAGGTATGACCCCACCGCACTGTGCATCATCTGGGATACTTGCACTTCCGGCATCACCATTTCTGGCGTGTTGGAGGTGACGCTCATGATGTTGTAGTTCTCTTCCATATTCTAAGTCAGGAGGGTGTTGTTTGGGTAAGATTTGAAGGGCTATTGTGTGATGTTCTGGAGCTGGAAGTGGTTGGGGGGGGTGGTTGAATAATAACAGTGTTTGATGGTAGGGGTGGAGAGGTGAGGGTAGAAGTAGAAGAAGGTGGTTCAATGATGGTATCCAGCTCACTCATCAGAGAATCCGAGGCAATTGCTGATCTTGTTGCAGGTCCAGATTCGAACCCGGACAAAGGCTTCACATGGGAAACCTGCATTTGAGTTGAAGTATGCTTTATAGCCTGAGAAGAGTGAATCGCAGTAGTGTTTACCATTGAGCTAGATGCCTCCGTACCTGGGACTGGGTTATTAGGCGCAACATAAGTATCATGGATAATATTAGTGTGGGCTCCTGGTAACTCTTTCCCCTTCAACTTATCCATTCTCTTTTTGTTAGCCAGTGGCCCAAACCGATTTGTGGGCCTATGTTGACTGTGGGCTCCTTCAGCTCGAGTATTGCCTATGGGCTTACGAGTCCTTCTAGTAACTAGCATCCATGGGCCAAATTCGGCCTCCTCTTGTTGGTTCAGATGTGAGTTTGATCCTGTTGCACTAGCCGTTGGGCCCTGCTCTGGACTGACTTGGGTAACATTAGTGCCGTAGTGACCTCTTTGGCTTCAGATGGCATGAAATCATGTTCCCATCTTCTGACTGTGAGGTAATGATCCATGATTATCCAAGGGCCTTCGGTGTAAACTCTGTTGCAGTTGGCCAACATTTCGAATTTTATCAAGAAAAATCCAAGTCCCAAATTGGTGGCTTCGAAGTCCCCTTGTAATCCCCATAGTTTCTTCAATCTATGAACCAGAATTTTGAACCCTACTGTTTTCCCCAAAAGTCTGACTATGAGACAGTCCTTCCATGGTTTGTGGATTGAAGCAATCAGTCGAGGTGGGAGTTTGATTTTTGGTATGTTAGGGTTAAACCCAGACTCTTGCTCTTCGTCTGATTCTGCTCCATTATTTTCTTCGTCAGTGAGGAAATCATCATTCGAAGAGAGGCGATCAAGGTCATTATCAAACGCCTTCTCGTTGTTCTTGGTCTCGGTGAGAGCTTGTTTAAAGGATTTCGTGGTGCTGGCTTCAGGAAGTTTAGTTTCTTCCTCCATCGGTTGTGCATCAAGCTTGGCCGACCTCTCCTTCATCTCTTGATCATCGTGCTCAGCTGTGGTACCCTTAATCTTCTTAGTGCTTCGTTCCAGATGATCCTCCTCCTCCGGGGATCGGTCAATAACTTTGTTACCGTTGCTAGAGAGAGAGTGGGCGAGAGAGTTAGACATTTTCTTTTCCTAGACAATGGTTATAATTAATGATATGATTTTTAATGATACAATACAATCAATGATATGATTTTAATATTTTGTGATATGAGAATCATATTACAATACTGTATCATAATCTCAAATCTCAATATATCGTTAGACATATCGTGTTAATTTTTAATTTTTAGGAAAAAAAAAAATGTAATTTAGTGTATATTTAAAAAAAAGTTACACATAAATGATAAATGTTATAAATATTAATAATCAAAATGCTAATTTTTTTATTGCAAATATTTTATTTTTTAAAAATCCAACTAAATTGTAATTCTCCCTAATTTTTCACAAGGAAATTACAATTTAAGTGCATTTTCAAAAATAATTACATAAATATGAAATTTTTTTTTCAATCATCTTTATTCATCTAGGAAGCATGGATACGGATACGGATACGGATACGGATACGGATACGGGATATGGGTACGATACGGATACGACGATATGGTAAAATTTGAAAAATTAGAATACAGGTACGATGGGGATACGTTCGTAAAAAATATTATTTTTATAATTTTTAGTAATGTAGTATGTATAAAAATAAAACCTAAAGCAAAAGATTATTCTTTTTCCCATGATTTTATTACCAATTCATTAAATATCTTCCTCCATTCAAGATTATACTTTTTTCCTCTCTGTTATATTCATCCAATCCCCCAATAAATAAATAAATAAATAAAATTCACATTCATAGATATGTTTTCTGCAGCAATTTTTTACTTTTAACTTGGAGCATAAAACATGTTGTGAAAAGCACACCCAAACAATTGCTCAGTTGAATTTCCAGTTTTCCCCTTTCTACTGACAAAGGGAGACACAAATAACATACAACTTTGATTGGTAGCTCGAATTTTCTTCCCCCTAATCCCCCTAATTTCCTTTTTTGGAAAACTGTTTTTTTTTTTTTTTTACACTTGGCTTGCATTTTTTTTTTTTTCCGTTTTTGGCACTTTCGGGGGTTTCGGGGGCGGAGCTTTCGAGCTCCCCCTCTTTTCTCAATAACATATATCAAAATTTAAAATTTCCTTTCAATTTCATACTTTTCTGACTAACCAACCAGAGATGGCTAATACCAAACTTTTAAAAGAAAATGGAAATTATAATTTTACAATAATATATAGCAGATTAAGCTAAAAATACTTATGACCAAATAGACAAAATCCTATATCCTAATTGCATACCCATCTCCCATGATTTGAGAAAGAAAAAAGGGGTTAGTACAGTGAGAGGGAGAGAGTGAGATTGAGTGAGACGGAGAGAGAAGGAGTGAGTGAAATTGAGCGAGAGGGAGAGGGAGAGGGAGAGAGAGAGCGAGGGATTGAGATCGAGTGACACTGATAGAAAAATGAGAGAGTGAGAGTGAGAGAGAGAGAGAGAGAGAGCAAGAGCGAGAGAGAATGAGAGTGAGAGTGAGAGCGAGAGGGAGAGATGATGAACCTTGGTCGACGTCGACGACGATTCAGAGTTACTGCTGTTTGTGAATCGAGAGACGATGACGTTGTTGCTGTTGTTCGAGTTATTGTTGTTGTTCGAGTTTAAGAGTGTGAGGAGCTAGGGTTTATTTGTTTGATTTTTATTTTTATTTTATATTGCTTTTGTTAATTTATACTTTGACCTTATTATAAGTTTTTAAAATTATTTTTTTGCCCCACCGTATTTCGAAAGTATTCCAAACATATCCTTAAAGTATCTTCGCATATCACAAACGGATCTAAAATTAAAAAAAATAAAAATAAAATAAAAATAATTTTTTACCATATTTAATACATATCTCACCGTATCAAATGCTTATCAATATCCAATATCTATTTGATAGGCATACGGAGGCCATTTTAAAATATCTGTACTCCATAGTTATTCATGATAATTAGCAGCAACACGCGGGTCACGAGGAACCCCAATTTGATAATTAGCAGCAACACGCGGGTCACGAGGAACCCCAATTATAAATAGAAAAATGTTTTGGGTCTTAATTTTGTGGTTTAAAAGTGACTTAAATGGCGAATTTGTTTTGGCCATTTGAATGTTATTTTGTACTCAAAACGACATCATTTTAACCATTTAAGTCACTTTTGAGCCACAAAATTTGAGCCCCAACCATTATTGTTATAAATATCACCTCAACAGCAAGAGACAGAGAGTCAAAAGGCCAAGTGGAAAAAAGTACAGACACAAATATTTGTTGGGTATACTGTCAGCAGTAACAGTTGCACATGTATGGTGCCGTTTCGCTTATTTATTTATTTATTTATTTATTTGTCTCTTGTTGTTGAATGGTATTTGTTGCGTTTAGTTTTAATTTTTAAATTTTTTTTTTATTTTTAGTTATAGTTAATATTTTTAAAATTTTAAATAATTTTTTAAACTTTTTTAAATAGACCTTATTTAGATATATATATCTAACAAGTTAAATATTTGTACAAAAATATTTTAAAAAATCAATAAATATACAAGAATACGAAAAATGTATTGAATATATATATATATATATATATTTTTTGATATTTAGTGAATTTTTTAAAGATTTTTTTTAAAAATATTAAACTTTTTAAATATATTTATATTAGACGTATTTAAAAATTAAAAAAATTGTTTAAAATATTCAAAAAATTCAGTGAAACAAAAAATATGAAAAATAAAAATTTTTTTGAAAAGTGAATTTAGAAAGCTCAAACCAAAACTTTTTAAAATATTCCTTGTGGCAAAATGTTTCATTAATTTTCTTATTGGTTTCATTTATTTAAAGAAAAAAACCTTTGATCAAAATATTACTATTTTTCTTATTAGTTATTAAAAAATATTATGTTTACAATCCCTCTCTGAGCATTTGTTCAAAATCAAATAATGTTAGAAAAATTTAAATTTTTAATACATATTTAATATATATATAGATTAGATTAAAAATGTAAAATATGTATATAAATATATAAAAGTGTGTAAGAATATATAAAAAGTGTATTAAAATTTTACCTTTTGAACATTATTTAATTTTTAACAATTCATAGCCTAGGTTTTTTAAATACAACCAATAAGAAAATCAATAATAATTTGGTTAAAGTTTCTTGGGGAAATTATATATATATATATATATATATATAAAACTTAGGATTTGACCCTTATAACAAAATAAGCCTTTAGATTTTAATTTTGTCAATTTAACTCATAATCTTTTGATTTGTTTTCAATATAAACTATACATCTATTTAGAATAGGTAAAACTAACGGAAAAAATAGTATTTTAGTCATTAAACTCAATAAAAAAATGATATTTTAGACATTTTATGTATACATACATTAAATTCGGCTAAAATACACTTTTTATGTCGGTTTTATTTAATAAAAACAGACAAATAATTTAAATTAAAAACAAATAAAAAAAAGGGTTTAAATTAAAAAAATTAAAACCATAAGATTTATTTTATTACTATGGTCAAATTTTGAGAATTTTTTATTTTATTTATTTATTTATTTTTTTTTTGTGATTTGTCTAAGTTTTTTTGTTTTGTTTTATTTTATTTTATTTTTAAACTGTAGCCAAATTTTGTCCCAAGAAATATTTTTAACAGTCCAATACTATTTTATACACACAAATGAAATAAAATAAACAAAATAAAAAAACAAACCAAAGACTTAAAACAGCACAGTAGCTATGCGCAACAGTTGCTACTGTGCTCCATGCACAACAACATCGCCATTCCTTTAATTTGTATCTAAAAAATCATTTAGTACATCTAATTTTTTAGTATCCTATTAAATTATTTAGAATTATAATTTATTCTCAATATATTCTATATTTTTTTTTGACAAATTACCCTTCAAGATAAATTAATAATTTATGGTGCACCCAACTCTATTGGTTTGTAGCTCGGAAGGATTCAATTCAGAGGGGTTGTAGCTAAGGCCCTATTTGTTTGGAGAGTTAGAGGAGAAATTAAGATTGGTAGTGAGGTGGGATTCATTAATATTGTGTTTGTTTTGAGAGATGAGAAGGGGATTGATAGTGAGCTCCGGATTAGGATGGGCCTCCTCAAGAGAATTCGGATGGGCCTTCAAGACTTGGTATTAGAAAAATAATAAGGCGGACGTGAAATTTTTTTATTTTATTTTATTTTTTACATGTCGGACATTTTTTTTGAACATTAATGTTTAATTTTTTATTTTTTTTTGTTAAGTAAAAATCATTATTTTATTTGTTTTTGAAATTTATTTATTTATTTTTATTTTTTTATATATTGGGCATTTTTTTTAAAACATTAATATTTAATATTTTTGTATTTTTTTATTTATTTTATTATTTTATATAAAAATAATTTAACAATCACTACACTAACAAATAAATATAATTTCATTTAATCTCCTCACTATTAATCTCTTCACTAATAATTCCTTCACTATTAATTCCCTCCATCCTATCTCTAAAAACAAATACAAGAAAAGCATCCAAGATGAATTTAATCTTTTGGGAAATTGGAATTCCAATGACCAAACACCATGTGCTTGGAAGGGTGTGAATTGCACATTCGATTATAATAATCCAACGGTGGTGCCTGTTGATTCGACTTTGATGAAACTTTCTGAAATTCTGAGCCCTAAGACCATCTCCAACGGAGAATCAAACCCAGCATCAAATTCAAAATTTGATGAAAAACCCACTTTTTGGAGCTCCAACTGTTGCACCAAATCGATATCAAATCGAGAATTCAGCAAATCTTTCACCAAACTGAGTACAGTCGAAGCATTTCACCAAAATATCATTCTCGATGTTGGGATGAGAGAACCGGGCGACCATCCCTGTGACCAACCGGTTGACCAACCGGTCGCCTCGGAAAAAAGTTCAGACAGTTCACTAAACGGTTCAAACCAGTCAAAAAAAAAAAAAAAAATTTTTTTTGCCTAGGTGGTCGACCACCCGGTCGACCGGCCGGTTGACCACCCGGTCGACCACCCAGAAGTTCAAAAAGTTCAGAAACAAAGGTTCAAACCGGTTAAAAAAAATATATATTTTTTGGCCTTTACCGGTTGACCGGCCGGTCAACCAACCGGTTGCCCGGCGCTAATTTGGTGAAACGAATTTGATGCGAACCATTGGAGCGCGAAATATCAAATCAAGGAAATCGCCCATTTTTGACTCAAATCTGATGAAACATTTGCTGAACCGTTGGAGATGCTCTAAGTAGTTGCAGTTTGGTCAATCTTAAGAATCTTGATCACTACCCCAAAAAAATAAAAAAAAATAAAAAAATAAAAATAAAAATAAAATAATAATAATAATAAAAAATTATTTTTTTAAAATAGTAAAATATCATTGCAAATATCTAAACGTCATTTCAAAAGATTTTTTGTGACGGTAATTGACGTTTTATGATGGCAAGTGGGGGTCGCAACAAAGGGGGTTGCAAAAAGATTTTAGTGACGGTATAACGCCATCGCCTTTTTTTTACGACGGCAAAAATGCCTTTTTGAGACAGAAAAATGCTGTCGGCATTAATGCGTGAAAATCTGAAATTTTTTGAGACGGCACTATATTGCCATCGCTAAAAGAGTTATTTGCGACGGTACAAATACCGTCACTAAAGGCTTATTTGAGATAGCACTTGATGCCGTCTCTAAAGTACTATTGGCGATGGCAAATAACACCGTCGCTAAAGGTCTTTCTTTTCAACCAATTCCCCTATTTTTTGCGACAGCATTACTGTCGTCGCAAAAATCCATGGTTCTATTTTTCTTTTTGAGACGATGTGTGTGGTGCCGTCTCAAAAAAAACTGTAATAAAATAATTAAAAATATGAAAATGACCTGTATTAAATGAAAAATAACTGGAAAAAAATTGATAATTACATAATAATATAAAAAGTCCAGTATATAAATAAAAATTCATCCATAATTAAAATATTCTTGCATTCATAACAACACATAAGCAAAATTATCCCACTACATAATGCTGCATAATACATACATAATGTTGTTCACAAATCTAAATAACGTAAATCAAAAACAAAAGTTTTCGTCATAATTCTTCCGTGGGTTACAAAAACAAAAGTCAGTCATAATCTTTACACGCCTGCATTCCACAAGAAGCAAATTGCTACTCAGGAAATATCTGAAAATAACAAAATAAAAATAATTAATAACAATATAATTGTGTTAATATTTTAATTACAGAAAAACATAAAAAATTAACTATTATATAATTACAAAGATAGTTTAGTAAATAATTTTGGCTAGACAGAAATCTGGCCCTAACTCCCAAACCGGAAACCCGATTCGAGCCCCGTCTTCTTCTACAAGTCTCTCGTGCCTAGGCGGTCGTGTGTGCCAAGTTTCGTGCTAAATCGACGTCATTTGGTATTTTGGAGCGTCAACACCTCGAATTCAAGTTTCTTATAGAACTAGTTTGCCTAGACCGAAATTTAGCTCTAACTCCCAAACCGGGAACCCGATTGGAGTCCCGTCTTCTCCCACAAGTCTCTCGTGCCTAGGCGGTCGTGTGTGCCAAATTTCGTGCTAAACCGACGGCGTTTGGTGATTTTGGGGCGTCAACAAATCGAATTCAAGTTTCTTAAGGAATTAGTTTGCCTAGAGTGATATTCGACTCTAACTCCTGAACCGAGAACCCGATCGGAGTCCCGTCTTCTCCCACAAGTCTCTCGTGCCTAGGCGGTCGTATGTGCCAAGTTTCGTGCTAAACCGATGCTGTTTGGTGATTTTGGGACGTCAACACATCGAATTCAAGTTTCTTAAGGAACTAGTTTGCCTAGAGTGATATCCGACTCTAACTCTCAAATCGGGAACCCGATTTGAGCCCCGTCTTCTCCCATAAATCTCTCGTGTCTAGACGGTCGTGTGTGCCAAGTTTCGTGCTAAACCGATGTCGTTTGGTGATTTTGGGGCCTCAACACCTCGAATTCAAGTTTCTTAAGGAACTAGTTTACCTAAAGTGAAATCCGGCTTTAACTCCCAATCCGGGAACTCGATTGGAGTCCCGTCTTCTCACACAAGTCTCTCGTGCCTAGGCGGTCGTATGTGCCAAGTTTCATGCTAAACCGACGTTGTTTGGTGATTTTGGGGCGTCAACACCTCGAATTCAAGTTTCTTAAGGAATTAGTTTGCCTAGAGTGATATTCGACTCTAACTCCCAAACTAGGAATCCGATTCGAGTCCCGTCTTCTCCCACAAGTCTCTCGTGCCTAGGCGGTCGTATGTGCCAAGTTTCATGCTAAACCAACGTCGTTTGGTATTTTGGGGCATTAACACCTCGAATTCAAGTTTCTTAAGGAACTAGTTTGCCTAGACCGAAATTTGGCTCTAACTCCCAAACCGGGAACCCGATTGGAGTCCTGTCTTCTCCCACAGGTCTCTCGTGCCTAGGCGGTCGTGTGTGCCAAGTTTCATGCTAAACTGACACCATTTGGTATTTTGGGGCGTCAACACATCGAATTCAAGTTTCTCAAGGAACTAGTTTGCGTAGAGTGATATCTGACTCTAAATCCCAAATCGGGAACCCGATTCGAGCCCCATCTTCTCTCACAAGTCTCTCGTGCCTAGATGGTCATGTGTGCCAAGTTTCGTGCTAAACGAACGTCGTTTAGTAATGTTGAGGCGTCAACATCTCGAATTCAAGTTTCTTAAGGAACTAATTTGCCTAAAGTGAAATCCGGCTCTAACTCCAAATCCGGGAACCCGATTGGAGTCCTATATTCTCCCACAAGTCTCTCGTGCCTAGGCGGTTGTGTGTGCTATGTTTCGTGCTAAACCGACGTCGTTTGGTGATTTCGGGGCGTCAAAACCTCGAATTCAAGTTTTTTAAGGAATTAGTTTGCCTAGAGTGATATCCGACTCTAACTCCTAAACCAGGAACCCGATTGGAGTCCCGTCTTCTCCCACAAGTCTTTCGTGCCTAGGTGGTCGTGTGTGCCAAGTTTCATGCTAAACCGACGTCGTTTGGTATTTTGGGGCGTTAACACCTCGAATTCAAGTTTCTTAAGGAACTAGTTTGCCTAGACCGTAATTCGGCTCTAACTCCCAAACCGGGAACCCGATTGGAGTCCCGTTTTCTCCCACAAGTCTCTTGTGCCTAGGTGGTCGTGTGTGTCAAGTTTCGTGCTAAACTGACGCCGTTTGGTTATTTTGGGGTGTCAACACATTGAATTCAAGTTTCTCAAGGAACTAGTTTGCCTAGAGTGATATCCGACTCTAACTCCAAAATCGGGAACCCGATTCAAGCCCCATCTTCTCCCACAAGTCTCTCGTGCCTAGATGGTCATGTGTGCCAAGTTTCATGCTAAACCGACGTCGTTTGGTGATTTTGGGGCATCAACACCTCGAATTCAAGTTTCTTAAGGAACTAATTTGCCTAAAGTGAAATCCGGCTCTAACTCCCAATCCGGGAAGCCGATTGGAGTCCTGTCTTCTCCCATTAGTCTCTCGTGTCTAGGCGGTCGTGTGTTCCAAGTTTCATGCTAAACCGACGTCGTTTGGTGATTTCGGGACGTCAACACCTCGAATTCAAGTTTCTTAAGGAACTAGTTTTTGTAGAGTGATATCCGACTCTAACTCCCAAACCGGGAACCCGATTTGAGCCCCGTCTTCTCCCACTAGTCTCTCGTGTCTAGACGGTCGTGTGTGCCAAGTTTCGTGCTAAACCGATGTCGTTTGGTAATTTTGGGGCGTCAACATCTCGAATTCAAGTTTCTTAAGGAACTAGTTTGCCTAAAGTGAAATTCGGCTCTAACTCCCAATCCGGGAACCCGATTCGAGCCTCGTCTTCTCCCACAACTCTCTCGTGCCTAGGTAGTCGTGTGTGCCAAGTTTCATGCTAAACCGACGTCGTTTGGTGATTTTGGGGTGTCAACACCTCGAATTCAAGTTTCTTAAGGAACTAGTTTGCCTAGACCAAAATTCGGCTCTAACTCCGAAATCGGGAACCCGATTGGAGTCCCGTCTTCTCCCACAAGTCTCTCGTACCTAGGCGGTTGCGTGTGCCAAGTTTCGTGCTAAACCGAAGCCGTTTGGTGATTTTGGGGCGTTAACACCTCGAATTCAAGGTTCTTAAGGAACTAGTTTGCCTAGAGTGATATCCGACTCTAACTCCCAAACTGAGAACCCGATTCGAGCCCCGTCTTCTCCCAAAAATGGTGAGTACTTGAAATAAACTTCTGGCCAAAAATAATACTAGCATTGAAAGCTGGACTAACCTTCCAAATTTCCATTTCTCAACAACTTCCAGATTTTTGATAATGCGCAGGAGAATGACTCACCAGACAACATCCTTCCCCCCTGCGGCACTTCCAAATAAATACTGAGAATCAACTTAAAGTCATCAGTACATGCATTAGTTATATAACTTCAATTATATAACAATACCTCATTCTCTTGAGTAAGGGAGAAACCTAAACAAGCCCATGAATCTGATGGATGGTTAGTTTTACCATGAGGCTGAAGAAGAAGAATCCAAGAGACACAAGAGAGAAGGTAGTCTAATAGCTCTTCAATGTATACTTTTCCACTCTCCGATTTAACACAATTACCACCACAGAGCTGAACATCTTCGTTCTGAAAAAAAAAAAGGTTTCAATGTCAAGTGAGGAATTCTGGTGAACACATGAAGTAGTTTTACCAAATGTGAATAGCAGTGCTAAATGATTTTTTCTTTTGCAAATGATGACATGAATACAATTTTTTGCTTTTTCCTTTCACACACGTAAAGCTCAAAAATTTAAACCTGTAATCAAGAATTAAACTTTTTGATAAAAGTTCACATGACCCTTAAGTTTTAGTACCTCCTTGTAAAACCGAAGGAAGTGAGGCAAGAGAAAATCAAATACAGCTCCTACAGTGGATGGGTCCGCCAAAATGACCTTTACAAGCCCATGGTACATGACCTCCTTGACTTTTGCCTAAACATAAGGATTTATTTGCAGTGAGAAATGTGGTTTAAAAGAAGAAATAATTCACAAAAAGAGAAGAGGAAGATAAAAAAAAAAGACTGTCTGATAAAGACATTTCTATAGCAAACCACCCAGCTCTTGAAAAAGATCAGCCCCCATGCCACAACCGGGAATTTCAGCTTGTTGGCTGCTACTAGCTTGGCTAGATGATTCTTGAAAAGAACATGGACTGTCTAATTTTGATTGTTTTTCTGTCAAAATCAAGTTGATAATGGCATTTGTTGCAGCAATACGAACAGATTCTTCTCGGTTAAACATAGCTTTACGCACAACTAAAATGATGTAATCTTGCATCAATGAGGCAAAAACCCAGACTGCATGTTTGAACATTAAAAACTCAAAACATGGCATTCCATTAGATAAACTAACCAAATCAGAAAAAATACAGCGATTGAAAAAGTAGACAATTAGCAAGAAATGATTGATTTCATTCTCACATATCATTATAATGGAAGTTCAAAAGGAAGGCAACCATGAATCCAAAGAAGTACAGATATTGGAACTAACAGTTCACACATGTAAATCCGATAGTTCCATGCATGAAAGTGAAATAATCCAACAGTTCCTTCAAACTTGAAACATGTTCCAGCAAAGGATACAGATATCTCTGAACTAGATGACCAAGCAATCTGAAAAATAAAAAACTAACTAAACACACCATATACCATCTCAAACAAAAAAAAGTTGACAACTTTTCCTCTTTTTTTTTTTCTAACTAAAAAATAGCTAACAACTTGATGATAAAATGGAGTTACCTGATGATAGGTAAACCCTGTTTGGGCTTCAAAGAAAGAACACGAAATTTGCATTGTTCAATAATCTGCATAAAATTAACTAGGTCAATAGCATGTTGCGAAAACATAAATGTGCACACCTTTAAGAGTAGTTGGTAATCATTTCTTAAAAATTAAAATACTTCTCCTTAATTGGAAGTTCACATATTTGCATGTGTATGAAAAAAAGCAAAAAAACAAAATAAGGATGGGCATATAAGATGAAAAAGGGCAAGGGAGAGGGATAAATAAATCAAAAAGTGTATATTTCATTAAATATCTATATTCTACAGAAACTGCTGCAATCAACCACAACTAAATGACCATTCATTATCAACAATATGGAAACTAAGTCAAGCACAACCACAAAATGAACTATCAAGGAAGAGTTGATCGCTTAAGACAACCAGATTGTGAAGAGAAATACTTCTATCGAGGTTTAACAAAAATTTATTTGAAGTTCAAAAGATTGTGAAGAGAAATCTTTCCACCCAAAGCTTGAGGCCAGCTGTCTTGAAATTCTTCTACTGATGCAGTAATCAAGAAGGCAACCATGAAAAGCTGGCTACGATGATTCTTTTCTGTAGAAGTATCTATTACGACAATATTATGATGCTATAATCAAATTGAACGTGTGACAAGGACACAGTGATCACCAAAAAAGAACAATGTTTTAAGTACTGAGAGAAGATTGAAGGCATGTGACTTTACAGGAAAGTAACTCCATGCAAATGGAAGCACATCCCCAATTCGTGCAATTGATTTTCTAGAGATAAAGAAATCAACGCCATGCTCATGGCATTGTCATATTCTTCCTTCAAGTCATCCGGTAGCCAATTACAAACCTTGAAAAATAAGGATTATATTAAAACTAGACTAAAACAAAAAATTTAAAACTAAAATGTGCATCCCTTGAAACCATCATTAGTCTAAATTATCAAGACACATCGACAGTTCTCCAAGTCACAAAATCATACACCTAAACACCAATCCCGCAACAGGTGACAAACATCAAATGTCTGAAATAAAAGTCACTACATTAATATGGCAATGATATCACAACAATTCAAACTAATTGGACACTAGTACATGAAATTAAATCCTACAAAACTAACCCAATTAAACATGCTTCCTAGAATACAAGATAACTACATTTGATTACCATCCATGCCGTGATGAACTCAATTAAAAATCCCACAAACCTGATTCAGCTCAACTCAACAAAGTCTGGAATTTCAAATTAAATTCCACTGAAATGATATTTCAACAAATTGGATAGCTTTAATTTCCATGGAACATATTAGCACCACAAAAACCCATTTGAACTTGGGATACAACATTACTACCACTGTACTATATTAACTTTAAACATGAGATAGAACTTAATACCCTTCAACCCTTACTTGGAAAAACTGTAATCACGGTATAATGTAGTTATTGTTGTCTTCAAAATTCCGATTGAGCACTCACTGAACTTCCGAACTCTCGCAATGGACAACAATACCGCAACAGTAAAATGGTTAAATGCCCGAAGATCTAACTTCACCAACCCCATAAATTCATATATGATTTGAAAATCTGCTAGTCTGTAAGGTTTTAAGAGAAGCTTACAAAAAAATTCAACATGATCAACATGAAGAACATATAAATATACATATGGTAATATGTGAAAAATTGAAATGTAGAACAATAAATTTAGAGTTTGATACTGGAAAAGACTTTCAAAGCCCTATAAATTCAAGAAGCCACCAAGGACCTACAAGAAATTAAGTATGTGAGTGAGCAAACAAGAAATGGATGAATGACAATTGAATCAGGAAGCATATTGACCTAAACAATTCAAAACTGGACCATCAAAAACTAATTGTAAAGCAATAAAAACTTGTAATTAATCTAGAAAACAAACATATTGTATGCATTGATTGGGTTTTGAATTGAAACTTTGGACACAAAGGGGCCCAATTTAGGGGTTTATTATTATTATTATTTAGCATATACATAATGCAAACACTTCCAGAGCTCAAAAGCGAGACTGATAGCAATAACTTACAGCAAGACAAAGATTAAAGGGCCAAAGCCCAGTTTCTTGTGTGCTGGTCTTCGTTAGCCTTTGCCCATTCTGCTGTGTTCTGCCTCTTTTCTTCTTTGTTTTCTCTTTTCCTTTTCGGTTTGGTTCCTCTCCAAACGCCTCCTCTCCTTTTTTGGTGTATTCTCATCTTGTATGGTTGTTCATCAATAAAGGTTTCTTTTGGCTGCTTAAAAAAAAAAAAGGGCCAAAGCCCAAAAAGCTATTATAGCATATATATACATATACACACAACTAGTATGCAGATAAGAACTATATATATAGAAATTGATAGAATGCATTGAAACCCTGCTGAAGTAGTACTAGCAAGTTAAAGAGGAGAGTGAAAATGAAACCCTAGAATGAAAAGGTAAATTTGATGCACTAAACAAGGTACATTTTGAGATCAATCAAGTGACACTAAATTACTTGAAAAGCTGAGCTGTGTAGTGATAATATTAAAAAGGGTTTGGACTCACCACCAATTTAAACTTTGAAAATCAACAAAACACTTCCGGAAATTCCAGAAAATCAACAACCAAGACCTTAAAATCTACAAGAAAAATGCACAATTGTGTGTCCACACTGTACAATATTTTTGTGTGTGTGTGTGCGTGAGAGAGAGAGAGAGAGAAAGCATACGTACTGACTGAGCTCAGAGAGAGAGATCGTAACACGCCGTCGCCGCACCACCGCTAGCCGTCGTCGCTCGTCGAGAGAGATATCGTCGGTGAACACTCGCCGTCGTCGCTGTGATCGTCGGTGAACTTGAACACCGCTAGCCGTCACCGTCGTCGCTTGTCGAGAGACGGAGAGGGATCGTCGTCGAACTCGTCCCTGTGATTGGAGAACTACACGAACTCGATTTAGGAATTTTGGGGGTTTTGAGGGAGAAAGGTGTTAGGGATTTTGGGGACTTTAGGGAATTTGATCGAGCATCATTTCGGCCGAAGGAGGGAGAGATGAAATTTCAGACTATTTGTGATGGCATGGCAAAACCGTCACAAATGATCAAATCCATTTATAAAACGACGCCGTTTTATTAAGGGTTTTTTTTTTTGCGACAGAGAATTCCCGTCACAAATATCCACTATTTGCGACGGTAAATTTCACCCGTCTCAAAAAAATATTTTTTGCGATGGTATACAGTGTCGTCACTAATACTTCCGTATCTAAGTGACTTTTTGTTCTATGCTTATTAGCGACGGGAAAACTGCCGTCGCAGAAAACATTATTTGAGACGACTTCACATGCCATCGCGAAAGACCACTTTTTGAGACGGTATACACGCCGTCGCAAAAAGTTTCGTGTTTTGTACCCACTTTTCTTGTAGTGGATGTTTCTTACAATGGGTTCATAGGAATATTCCCAAGGTGATTGAAAATTGCTTGAGGTTAGAAAGTTTTTATTTGAACGATAATCAGAACATGAAGACTTGCTTTGTATCAGAACAACTTCATTGGTAAAATTTCTGCTGAGATTGGGAACACCAAAATCTTGACGACGCTATACTTGTATATGAACAAGTTGATGATAATGGTGAGTTTTGATGGAATGGATTGAAATTTTAGAATAAAGAAGAAGATGAAGAGAAAATAATTAAAACTTGAAAAAGAAGATGAAGAAACTTGAATATAAAAAATATATATAAGTGATTAAGGTTTAAGGTACCATGATAAAAAAATTATATTTTATATAAAGATTTAATTTGTATTATCTTTATTAGTTAATTTATATTAGGGCATAATAGGAACTAAAATTTTAAAAATTTAGTTGGGTGTACTAAGTTACTATTTGGATGCAAATAGAATCATCCTATACTTTCTTAGTAGAGTATGAAACCCAATTAGTTTATTCCAAGAATTTTCATTTGGTTTGGTATTAGTTATAATATATTTTTATATATTATATCTGGTTTTTTTTTTTTTTTGGGCCCAATGAGTATTTAAAAATCTGTTTGGTGGCAGTTGGGATTTTAATAAAAAATCCAAGAATCAACAATATCTTTTTTGTATTGTTTTATTTTTCCAAAGGGTGTAACAACGGTGATCATCATCTTCGATGAGAGTGCTTGGTGTATAATTAAATTTGGTCCATTTTAATTGGTGAGGATTGTTACTGTGTATTTGGCTTGGTCAAGTTCAAGACTTTGTGCTTTAGTTGTTATTTTGTTTTTGAAGCTTTTGATCCTGTTTTTGGCTCTGCTTCGAAGATAATTTATTTATCTATTTGGTGAGGTCTTTTCTCTTGTTTATTTGTGATTATTTGAAATTCACCTAATGGTGGTTTGTGAAATCATTCGTGTCCCATTTGTAATTGTTTGAAAACTCTTGGTTGATACTAGAATCGAATTTCGGTCCCGTGGATGTACCTCACATTAAGGGAACCACATAAAAATTCTTGTGTTGTTGTTGATTTAATTTTTCTGCAATATTTTTATTTCTTTCAATTAATTTACTTGTGAAAAATCATCTATTTTCTCTAACAATTGTTATTAGATCTTACAGTTTATTTGAGTTCGTTTATTTGTGTTAATCAATAGAGGGGAATGTGGATTGTATGACTAGCTTCAATGGAAGCAATTGGGTAACTTGAAAAATTAAAATGGAGGACCTATTATTTTGTAAAGATTTATATGGATCCATTGAGGGTGATGGTGGCAAACCCAAGGATATAAAAGATGATGAATGGAAGAAGCTTGATCTAAAAACCATTGGTGTTATTCGTCAATGGATTGATGACAGTGTATTTCATCATGTTGCTACTAAAACTTTGGCACATGATTTATGGGAAAAAATTAGAAGGTCTTTATGATAGAAAATTAGCCACAAATAAAACTTTTTATTTTGAAAGTTGGTTAATTTAAAATATAAAGATGATAGTTCCATCCTGGAACATTTGAATGAAATAAAGAGTATTGTTAGCCAGCTTACTTCTATGAAAATTGTTTTTGATGACGAGTTGCAGCCTTTGATGCTACTTAGTTATTTGCCCGAAAGTTAGGAAACTTTGGTTATGACGGTTAGTAATTCGGTGCTGATGGAGTTGTCACAATGAGCCAAGTCGCTAGTAGCTTGTTTGAATGAAGAAAATCAACGGGGTCCTCTCATTTGGAGACATTTGTTGTGAGAGGCTGAAGCAAAACAAGGTTGAGGAGTAAGACTTCTTCTTGTTGTGATCAAAGTTATAACAAATCAAGAGATGGAGTGCCATTATTGCCATGAGAAAGGGCACATGAAGTGGGAATGTCGAAAGCTCAAAAACAAGGAGAAAATGAGTGACAAAAGTGTGGATAAGAAGCATAAAGACACAATAGCGGTTACTACCGATGGTGATCTCATGGCTGTTTGTAAAGATAATTGTGCCAATTTTGTGGGTCAAGAGAGCAATTGGGTGATTGATTATGGTGCTTCTTTTCATGTGACTTCTCAAGTTCCTTTCTTTACTTCCTACACCAAAGAAGATTATGATTGTGTTCGAATGAGTAATGAAGGTTTGTCTAAGATTAATGGCATGGGTGATGTTTGCTTGGAAACAAATTTGAGCTGCAAGTTGTTGCTTAGAGATGTGAGGTATGTTCTCGACATTCACTTCAATTTGATCTCTACTGGGAAACTAGATGATAACAAATTTGGTGATGGAAAATGAAGGTTCACAAAGGGTTCTTTGGTGGTGGCCAAGTGCAAGAAGATTAGCATACTTTATTCGATGCAAGGAAAAAGCAAAGGTGTTGTCAATGCACTTGGGGATGATGCTTCTACCGAATTGTGGCACAAGTGGCTTAAGCACTTAAGTGAAAAGGGGCTGCAAGTTTTATACAAGAAAGAGCTTTTACTTCGTTTGAAAGGTATGCATCTTAAAGCTTGTGTTCATAGCTTGGCCAGTAAATAACATAGAGTTTCTTTTTATAAAAATTGTAGAAAAAAAAATGTTTTGGAGTTGATTCATTCGGATATTTGTGGTGCTTTAAAAGTTAGAACACGTAGTGATGCCCTTTATTTTGTTACTTTCATTGATGATTATTCAAGGAAAGTTTGGGCTTTTGCACTAAAAACTAAAGATAAAGTTCTAAATGTGTTTAAGTATTTTCAGGAAATTGTTGAAAGAGCAATGTAGGGAAAATTGAAGTGCATTTGAATAGACAATGGTGGTTAATACATTGGGCCATTTGATGAGTATTGTTGCAGTCAAGGTATTCGGTATCAAAAGTATTGTTGCAGTCAAGGTATTTGGTATTTTGTTACTTTCATTGATGATTATTCAAGGAAAGTTTGGGCTTTTGCACTAAAAACTAAAGATAAAGTTCTAAATGTGTTTAAGTATTTTCAGGCAATTGTTGAAAGGGAAATGTGGGGGAAATTGAAGTGCGTTCGAACAGACAATGGTGGTTAATAGATTAGGCCATTTGATGAGTATTGTTGTAGTCAAGGTATTCGGTATCAAAAGACAATTAAGAAGACTGCTCAACAAAATAGTGTTGCAGATATGATGAACCACACTATTGTGGAAAGAACAAAGTATTTCCTTTTCATATGCTAAATTATCAAGATCTTTTTAGGGTGATGCAATAAGGACAACGGTTGATTTGATTAATTTGTCTCCTTTTTATCCTTTGAATGGTGAATTTCCTGAAAGTGCTTAGACCGGCAAAGATATGTCTTATGAGCACTTGAGAGTGTTTGGTTGCCGAGCATTTGTTCGCATTCCAAAAGATGAGAGGTCCAAGTTTGATAACAAGTCAAGACAATGCATTTTTCTTGGCTATGGGCGTGATAAATTTGGTTAGATTGTGGGATTCGGTCAACAAGAAAGTTATTTGAAGGCGTGATGTTGTGTTTCTTGAAAACCAAACAATTAAAGACTTTGGCAAAGGTGATCAACCGGAGCCAAAAACTAGTGGTCTCATTGACATTGATCCATCTCCTTCATCTTTGGTGGATGAAGAAAATGAGAGAGATGTGCAGCCCCCTCTTGGAGATGTAGATGATGATGTTCTTCAAAATGAAGTTGAGTTCGAAATTGAGGAAGAGCATCCAACTCAAGAACGTTACCACAACTTGAGTTAAGAAAATCTACAAGGGACCGGCAACCTTCAAAAAAGTATCATCCCAATGAATTTGTGTTGATATTGGTCAAAGGGAGCTCGAGAGCTACCAAGAAGCAATTGAGCATGCAAAGAAATGTGATTAGAAAAAGGCTATGTAAGAGGAAATGAATTCTTTACTTGAAAATCACACTTACGATTTGGTGAAGTTACCTAAAGGGAGGAAAATTCTAAAAAATAAGTGGGTCTTCAAATTGAAGAATGATGGCAAGAATCTAAGGTAGAAAGTACGTCTTGTTGTTAAAGACATTGGGCAAAGGAAAAGTGTTGACTTTGATGAGATTTTCTCATCAGTTGTGAAGATGTCTTCTATTTGGATTGTACTTGGCATGGCCGCAAGTATGAATTTTGAGGTTGAGCAATCTTGAAGAAGAAATTTATATGGAGCAACAGGAGGGTTTTGTAGAAAAAGGGAAAGAGAAATTTGTTTGCAAATTGAAGAAAAGTTTGTATAGCTTCAAGCAAGAACTGCGACGATGGTACAAAAAATTTCACTCTTTCATGATGAATAATGGTTTTTCAAAAACCACTTTGGACCATTGTGTGTTTGTAAAAAAAAATTTGGATAGCAAATTTATTATTCTTTTGCTTTATGTTGATGGCATGTTAATTGTGGGTCAAGATTCTTCCATGATTAACAAGTTGAAATTGGAGTTGAGCAAGTCATTTGTTATGAAAGATTTGGGACTGGCAAAGCAAATTCTTGGTATGAAATTGTCTGTGATTGAAAGAAGGAACTAATTTGGTTGTCTTAAGAAAGCTACATTGAGACGGTTCTTGAGAGGTTCAATATGGATAAAGCAAAGCCGGTTAGTTATCCACTTGCGGGTCACTTCAAGCTTAGTTCAAATCAATGTTCTACAAGTGAGAAAGACAAGGAAGAGTTGCTGAAAATCCCTTATGCTTCAGTAGTTGGTTATTTGATGTACGCTATGGTTTGTACAAGGCCGGATAGTGCTCATGCCGTTGGTGTGGTGAGTCAGTTTTTCTCTAATCTGGGTAAAGAACATTGGACAGTGGTGAAATGGATTCTAAGGTATCTCTAAGGGACTTTGAAAGTGTGTTTGTGTTTTGAGAATAGTAAGCCGATGCTTGATGGGTTCAAGGATTCCGATATGGTCGGTGATATTGATTCTAGGAAATCTACTTCGGCGTATTTAATGACATTTGCAGGGGGAGCTGTGGCATGACAATCTAAATTACAAAAATGTGTTGCTCTCTCAACTACCGAAGCTAAATTTATCACCATTACGAAAGCTTGAAAGGAAGAGTTGTGGTTGAAGAGATTTTTGCAAGAGTTGGGTTTGAAGCAATAAAGGTATGTGCTGCATTATGATAGTCAAAATGCTATTCATTTGAGTAAAAATTTCACTTTTCATTCGAGATCGAAATACATTGATGTGAGATACCATTGGATTCGTAATGTGTTAAATTCGAAATTATTGCAACTCGAAAAGGTTCATAAGGATGATAATATTTCAGATATGTTGATTAAGACTTTGTCCCTCGAGGGACAAACATTTGAAGTGTCGAACTTTGGTGAGTATGGTTGATGGTTCCAACTAAGACCTGGGAGGAGAATTGTTGAGTATACCTCCTTAATGGAGTATGTGACCCAATTAGTTTATTAAAAGAATTTTAATTTAGTTTGGTGTTGGTTATAATATATTTTTATATATTATATCTGGTTTTTTTTTTTGGCCTAATGAGTATTTAAAAATATGTTTGGTGGCAAATAGAGTTTTGATAAAAAGCTCAAGAATCAACAATAGTTTTTTTTGTATTGTTTTATTTTTCCGAAGGGTGCAGTAGAGGTGATTATCGTCTTCGGTGATAGTGCTTGGTATATAACTAAATTTGGTGGGTTTTTATCCCCGAGAATTGCTAGTGTGTATTTGGCTTGGTCAAGTTCAAGACTTTGTGCTTTGGTTGCTATTGTTTTTGAAGCTTTTGATTCTGGTTTTGGCACTGCTTTGAAATCATTTATTTATCTATTTGGTGAGGTCTTTCCTCTTATTTATTTGTGATTATTTGGAATTCGCCTAAGGGTGGTTTGTAAGACCATTCGTGTTTCGTTTGTAATTGTTTGAAAACTCTTGGTTGATAGTGAAATCGGATGTCGGCCCCGTGTAGGTACTTCATATTGAGAGAACAACATAAAAATTCTTATGTCATTGATTTAATTTTTTCGCAATATTTTTATTTCTTTCGATTGATTTACTTATGGGAAATCATCTATTTTTCCTAACAATATTATGGTGTTTTTCTTTATGAGAAATCCTCTTGGGTAAACATTCAGATATTCTTCAAAGTTTTATTTGATTCAAGAATTTTGATAAGGATTTAAAAAAAAAAGAAAAAAAAAAGAGAGAAAATATGGTTAAAATATATTTTATTCATATTTCACCTATCTTTTTCTTTTTCTTTCAAAATCTTTAATCCAATCCAAACTAAACACAAAAAAATAAAATAAAAAATGTAATGATGAAGTTGGTGCTCCTTTCTTTCACACCTTAGTTAAGCCTAAACTACCTTTTAATTTTTTTTTAAAATTTTTTATTTTTAAAATGGGTTTATAATGAGATTATTTTACAGACGCATAAGTGATATTTGATAAAATTAAAAATTAAGCATTGAAATTGAATTTTGAATTTTTTAAAATAAAAAATTGTTTGATAAATGTTGATGTGAATATGAAACAAATCGTTTGATATGTACAAAATGAATTTGCAATATATTATTTATAAAATTTCTTTTTTAACTTTTATATTATAGCACTACAGGAAATTACACTTTTGCTGACTAAAAATTTAGTCGGCAAAAGTCTGTTTTTAGTTAGCAAAATTTTTCCGCGACTAATTGTTTTGGTCGCCAATAGATGGTCGGGAAAAGTAATTAGCAACTAAAATTTTTTTTAGTTGGGAAAAAGGTTCTATTTGTCGACTAAATTTTTGATTCGCTGAATATATTATTACCGCGACTAAACTATTTTGTAGCTAAAACACTATAGTCGCCAAAAGTGATATTTTCCTAACTAAACATGTTAACCGCCAATTGTCACATTCCACAACGAAACATGTTAGTCGTCAATTGTTACATTCCACATTGAAACATGTTAGTTGCCAAAAGTCACATGCCACGACCAAACATGTTAGTCGCCAAAAGTATTGTTTGCGCAACTAAAACTTTAGTAGACAATAGACCTATTAGCGACCAAACCCTTTGGTTGCCAAAACCAATAATTTTACTGACTAATTATTTAGTCGCCAAATGTACCCTCTCGCCTACCAAGATTTTGGTCGCCAAATGTGAGTGGTGATACACCGACTACCTTATTTAGTTGGCAAAAGTATTACTTATCTTTTCTGACTAATCACTTGGTTGCCAAAAGAGGAAAACCAAAACCAAAATTTGGTTACCAACATCCAACAAAATAAACCTGTAATTTATAATAATCCATCCAATCTATTCAATATAATCTGTAATTTGCAAGAATCATTCAAAGCAAATTGGAATCAACTAAATCATGAACATTCAACAAAATACATAAACCATCCAATCCTGAAGTTGTTTAATTAAAGTCATTAGCTATTATAAGTTTTCATCCACAAGTAATTCCAAACTACATATTCCTCCAATTAAAAATTCGTTTGTAATCTATATAATCATCAAATTCACATCCATTTAACATAAAAATTTAAAACATAACAAGTACTTGTCATTATGTTTTAAATTTTTATCCATGCGCATCTATCAAAATATAACTAGTAGTCTACCCAAATATTTTCCATACACATCTATCCAAATATATATAATCTTTCAAAAAAAATGTAACAAGTGCCAACTAGTCTTGTACAATTTAGCTTCGTACACGAGTTCATTCATCTGTACCAAAGAAAAAGATAAATAATGTCAGGTAATTTTTTAATGAAAATATTTGCACATCAAATGATTGTAAAATTGGACAAAAAATGAAAAATGTTCATGAAAAGTAAAGATAACATGAATAAATTAAATGATTATCAATACTATTTTTAAATAAAACAACAGCATTCATATATATATATATATCCAATCAATATTACAATTCTAACAATATCATCATTTCCAATGTTGTTTGTCTTCTAGTTTTAATACCAACCGCATTGGCCTCATCCCCTGACTTTTTCAGTTGTGGTCTTTACTCAAATAAGGCTTCTTTTTATTGTTCTTTAAAGAAAAATCAATTTTTGTTACTATTTCAAGAACTATGTGAAAAAGGTGGTGTTTTGTTGTTGGCTTGAGCTATTTTGAACTTAGAAGTCACACCATTGTTTAAAGAGTCGTTCTTAGTTGTGGTTGCCGTTTCTAGGCATAAGTCTAAAATTCTAACAATTGTAAGTCCATGTAATTGATAGGATCTTCTAAAACATTTTGTCGGAGGCTTAAGCTAATTGAAAATATATGTAGCCTTTTGCTATATGGTAATTTTGTGAATGCACTTTATTCACTACTGGCCATAACTCCTATTTCTGCAGCTGTTGCATCCCTGTGAAGAGATCATATGTTAGATTTATCTAGCACTACTACAAGTAATGATAAGTCAAGTTTTTGCAAACTCATTTTAGTTGACTGTCTGCTTTAATTCTGTGAATGTTTTTGTCTATTTTGCTTGTTCTCAAGAAAGTGACACATCTTGAAGACATAATAACCAAATAAACTGATGTAATATACATAGCTCCTTGGCAATAGGAGAACACCCCGAATTCATAGCAAACACTTGAAGCATATACTCTCTAAAAATCCCCCATATTGGCAAAGCAAAAAAAGATAAAAAGAAGCATTTTTAAGATTCTCTAAGCTCTCATGATACCAAAATAGCAAATTTCATATATATACATATATATATCTACATAGTCACCATGGCACAGTGGCAAGCCAGAGACACAACCAATACAATCTAAATAGTCCAATTCTAAACTAAAAAGAAGAAATTGAAACTCAACTCTGAGATGTAAAAGAATCACTCAAAATTGACAAAGTTGAAAATAATTCAAACAAATTGAAACCATAATTCACGAATGAAATCACTACAAAACCCTAAATTCACCAAATCAAATCAACACCACCCTCATTCTGGGAGCCGAATATATGGCTAAATCGGAAGGGGCATGTTTTAGTATTGACACTAGCCGGTCGTCCAGTAGATATTAATCGGCCTCATCCTGCAAGACTAGGATGGGCCGAATACGATACGTAAGCCGACTAAGACGATTAAAAAAGATCGTTGGGGGCCGAATATAAGAACGGGTAATGATTGAAAACTAAGCCCAGGCCCCGAGGCCTCAGGAGGAACAGATATAAATAAAGAAGCAGCGTTCCTGGAATGGTATGTAAAAAAAAACACTTCACTAAATTTAATAAACAAGCTTTCTTGAGAGAAGAATCGACTTGCCCGTCCAGTGCTAATCCGGCATCCCCATTGGAGTATTTGTCTTTGCGGTGAATAAGTGAGTATCAAGCGTCTCCCGGGATCTCAAGAGTATTTCCAAAACCACTTCCCACAACTGGCGCCGTCTGTGGGAATACTCAAATACATCCATGGAAGGCGTGACGCAAGATCCTCCGATAGCCACCGACGAGACCACACAGAGAGACGACATCACCCCGGCAGATTTGCTCGGGAAGGAAACCATCGCTGCGAGACGCGCCTTGAATTTTGACTCACCAACGACTTCAGCGCAGGAGACGATGCAAGCCATCATAGAACAAGCTAAACAGAATGAGCAAAGGCTGGAAAATATGCTCGCAGAAAATGAATGCCTCCGACAAGATTTGGCCCTGGAAGTAGCAAAATCCAAAGAAGCCGCGCGCCAAGACCCCGAACGACCCATGAGGGCAGGTAAACAACGACCTCGAGCCCGACCAAGGGAAACTGATAGCGACTCCAATTCATTATCCACGGAGCATAACAAGGGACGCTTAGACACTTCCAGCTTCTCTGAAAAAAGCCCACACATAAGGAGCAAGCGCAGAAGAAGTAGTTCAGACGAAGAGGACCGGTACGATCCTTTTATCCAACGAATTGCGAGGGCGGCCCTGCCCAAGAAGTTCAAAGCTCCATCATTTACTCTCTACAACGGAAAATTAGACCCCATTGATCATATACGTCACTACAAGCAGGCCATGACGTTGCATGCAGACAACGAAGCCCTCATGTGCCGAATATTCCCCAGCAGTTTGGGGCCACTAGCTGTCAGATGGTATTACAAGCTGGAGCCGGCTTCGATCAAAAGTTTCCATCAATTGCAAAAATCCTTCAGGGCCAGGTTCATCACCAGCGAGGTACAACCGAAACAGGCCGACTCCCTCTGGGCTATGCAAATTCAACCGGGAGAAACGCTGAGAGCATATTCGGCGCGATATTGGGAGTGCTTCAATCTCGTTGACGACGCTTGCAACGACTCCATGGCCGTCACCGCCTTCAAAATGGGACTACATCCTGACAGTGCTCTTCGTAACTCCCTGACCAGAAGACCCCCCAAAACAGTCTGGGCGTTGATGAAGAAAGTCGAAGAGTATTGCAAAGTGGAAGACGATGCCCTGAGGATCAAAGCTAGACAAGCGTCGACCAAATCGGGACCCCCTGATATTGCTCAGCCGATAAGCTCCGTGCCACCTCTGAGCCCCGAGCCACGACAACGTGCTAAACGGGGCAAAAGACGGGACTCCCGCTGATCGAGTGATCAATGCTCCCACCCGACGAATGAGCAATTGCAAGTCGACAATAGGCGCTCGAGGCGCGCCGACAAAAAGTACACAGAACTGTCAGAGCCAATCACCGCTGTAATGACCAAAATCCAACACCTTCTATTCTTCAAATGGCCGTCAAAGATGGTGGGGCCACCCGATACACGACGAAGAGACCGGAGGTGCGAATATCACAAAGATCACGGGCACGAAACAGAGAGTTGCTACGTATTAAAAGATCACCTGGAAGAACTGGTGCAAGATGGCCGACTGCAGTAGTATGTGAAACAGGGAAAGCCAACTAAGGCATTAGCATTAAGCCAGGATTCTCCCCCACTTGGCGTGATCCACGTAATTTACAACCTGCCTACACTTCCGGCCATGCACACAATTCGATCGCACCCAACTTTACAGGGGCGCTGTATTTCGACTGGCCGGTCCGAAGAAGCTCCAACAATTGCCTTCAATGACTCCGACCTCAATGACGCAACGGCTTCCCACATTGATCCGTTGGTCATTGGACTACGCATAAACCGATTCATTATTGAACGAATCCTCATAGATCCAGGGAGTAGTTCAGAGGTCATGTACTATCAAACTTTCATCAAGCTCGGCCTCAACGAGGCGGATCTATCTCCGGAGCCTCACCCATCGTTAAACTTTATCTGAACCTGAATACCCATTGGGCAAGGTCACATTACCTGTTCGAGCGGGGTCCAGAACGGTCGAAGTGGAATTCCTGGTCGTGAAGCTCCCTTCGCCGTATAATGCCATAATAGGAAGAACCTGGCTACATATCATGAAGGCCGTCCCAAACACCTACCATCAGATCCTGCGTTTCCCAACAACCGACGGCATTGAAGAAATACGTGGTTCCCCTCAATCGGCACAAGCAGAGTTCTGATGAAAACCCTATCACTGACCCGATCTGTGGGCTCTGATACCTGTAAATATATTTCGCCTCTGCAATATGAACTATTTTTCCTCGACGCCGAAAATCATATGTTGATTCCCAGTGGGGCACATGCCAGGATTGGCCAAATTAAGTCTCCGGATTCGGAGCGCCCTTCATGGATATCACGATTGGCCTAATTAAGTCTCCGGATTCGGAGCCTCCTTTGGCGCATGCCGCCTTAGGGCCGATTAAGTCTCCGGATTCGGAGTGCCCTTCGTGGATATCACAATTGGCCAAATTAAGTCTCCGGATTCGGAGCCCCTTTTGGCGTATGCCGCCTTAGGGCCGATTAAGTCTCCAGATTCGGAGCGCCCTTCGTGGATATCACGATTGGCCAAATTAAGTCTCCGGATTCAGAGCCCCCTTTGGCGCATGTCGCCTTAGGGCCGATTAAGTCTCCGGATTCGGAGCGGCCTTCGTGGATATCACGATTGGCCAAATTAAGTCTCCGGATTCGGAGCCCCCTTTGGCGCATGCCACCTTAGGGCCGATTAAGTCTCTAGATTCGGAGTGCCCTATGTGGATATCCCGATTGGCCAAATTAAGTCTCCGGATTCGGAGCCCCCTTTGGCGCATGCCGTCTTAGGGCCGATTAAGTCTCCGGATTCGGAGCGCCCTACATGGATATCCCAATTGGCCAAATTAAGTCTCCGGATTCGGAGCCCCCTTTGGCGCATGCCGCTTTAGGGCCGATTAAGTCTCCGGATTCGGAGCCCCCCCTTTGGCGCATGACGCCTTAGGGCCGATTAAGTCCCCGGGTTTGAAGCCGATTAATCTCATTAAGGCCAAATGGGCCATGGGTTCAGGAACGGATCATACGGCGCTAAGTGCTAATCGCGTCTCCGAATCCGGAGCAAACGTTGGCATGAACAAAAGATATTGATAATTGATCCTATGTAACATACTAGAACAGATTATGCATTCGAAGTAATGAGCTTTAGTACACAAGCAAAATTCAGAATAACACGCAAATAGGGTTAACATAGAACCATTTATTTGATTAAACAGTTGTTACATAAATGCAATCCGCATTCGAACATTACAATATCGAAAGCAAAAAAGGGGACAAAACGCGCCGGTAAAGCAGTATTGCCGGATCGACAACCGTCGCCCTAAACCCCTCCGCGGCGTGCACTACCCTGAACCAGTTTTGCTTAAGCCCACGACTTGCATAACGCCAAACTGCCTCTGACACCATTGACAATGTCAAGGCCAAGATCCAGGATAAGGAAGAATGAACTTGCCAGTTGTTGACTCTCCTTTCAGGGTGATCTGCTTCGACGACTTGGAGACTCACAAATCTCAAGCCCTTCGCTTGGAGACTCACAGAACTCAAGCCCTTCGGATGGCCTAACTCCCTCACGGATAGGTTTCCTGTCGCAAACCATCTCAACACCAAACTTGATCGAAAGTTGAGCCTCTGTAACCAAAATCACCATCCCAGACAAAGAATGATGAGTCAAATGGGATTATTGGTGTGAAGCGCCCACTCCTTTTTATTCTCAACAACGACCGCGATCTCGAGGTCCCAATCCCGAGAGAATTTTACTAACTCCCAAAAACGCATTGGTTGAATACAACAAGCGTCGATTGACATTCGCCACGACCGCCATCACGACGGCAGGCCGAAACGCGCACTGGCTGGGCTAAAGCGAAATAGCTTTATTAAAGCCGGACGGCCAAATATTCACATGTTGATCATCGTCGACCAGCCCATTAATCCAACTGCTCAAGCGTCAATACGCTCACCCAAATCAAAGACAAATGGCCATTGAAATAGCCTCAATAAAACCCTAACGGTCGCCGCGGACGTGTCGACCCTGCCCATGTGTAGATCCTGCCGATAGGCCCGCGTCTTGCTGGGCAGTTAACAGCTATCTGGGTCGGGCAATATTTAGACATTCAAACATTTAAGCAACACGAAATACACATATACCGAATATGAATGACAACGAAACAGTTATAATGAAACAATCTTTATTCAATAAAACAATAAGTTACATAGTTTCGAACACGCCCTGCGTTCCAATCTTACAACTATAAAGTTCATACGGCGCCACCCTCATCCTCACTCTTCTCAATCTCAAAGTCACAAAACGGAAAATCTTTACTCCTGTAGCGTGGTGATGCCGAATCAATTCCCGACGCTCGAAGAGCTTCTGCGGCTTGAGATGCCTTGATCCAACCTTGCCTGAACCCGCAGTTTTCACATCGGCATACTTCTTCAGCCAGTGTTTCCCTGGTTTTCTCGATTCCCACCTTTCGGCCCTCATGGAAACCTTTTTCATAGGCCCTCCCCTTCGCACTCTCTATTGCGAACATACTAGCCGTCTCTCGATCGGCAAGTGCGGAGCTGATAAGCCGACTCGTAACCCTCTCTTCCACAATTTGGTTTGCGTGCGCGGTGGGTTGTGCCTGAGCCGCCTTGGTCTTCCTTAGTTCCTGCTCGACCGCCTCCACGTGGGCCTCCAAACTTCGAATACGTTCGTCCTTCTTCTCCATCTCTTGACGGGCAGTGCGCAGACGCATGCCGACTTCGTAAGCAGTGTAAAGCCCCTTCACTACGCCGTGAATGCCCTCATGAAACACCTCGTAATCCTGTCAACCCAGCATTGATTTCTGAACCTCAGGCGAAAATATTTGTCGAGCAAAGTCGACCGCTACATCTGGGTCTCGAACGATCGAATCCGCCTCTGTCATGGGTCTATTCTTCACGAATACCACAAAGCTTAATGGGCACGGTTTCGCGTCGGACCTCCTCTCGACTTGGGACTGTGGAGCCTTACCCTGCGACTGCTTTTCTCGCCTGGGCGATCTACTGCGACGTCGGGGAGACTGACTCCTCTCTCGACCCCTGGCACTCCTACTTCCTGCCCGCAAGGGTTCACCACCTCGATTCATATCTCCGCCAAGCTCAGCTAGGGTCTTCGCTTCTCCTTTGCTGTTAAAGAAAAGTCGGTTCAACATTCGCGCAATCAGTCTTGCCCCAAGAGCTCAGTTCAGTTGTCTACCAAGCTCATAAAGGCTGTATGTTTCCTCATTTATCCATTACAGAGGCAGCACGTTCGAGGCAATCTCATTAATTGGACATCCTGAATCGCCCGACGCCGGCTAAGTCGACGGCAGGGGCACGATTCTACCATAATCACGGACCGACTGGGGCAAGGGCAGATTCATCAGTCTATCCGACTCAAGTACCCCAGCCGGCCCTCGACCCCGTAAGGACTGACTGTCATCAATCTATTCGGCTCACGTACCCCAGCCGGCCCTCGACCCCGCAAAGACCGACTGGGGCAAGGGCAGATTCACCAATCTATCCGGCTCAAATACCCTAGCCGGCTCTCGAATTGACAGTTCATAATTTGAAATCTATTCGGCTCAAGTACCCCTGTCGGCCCTCGACCCCGCAAGGACCGCCTGGGGCAAGGGCAGATTCACCAATCTATCCGGCTCAGATACCCCAGCCGGCTCTCGAATTGACAGTTCATAATTTGAATCCAGTCGGCATGAGAAAGACGAACCCATATTGACACTCAGCAACAATTTTACACAATTTTACACAAAGAATTTTACGCAAAAGGCCATGGTGAACAAGAAGTAACAAAAGGCATGAGAAAGACAAACCCATATTGATATTCAGTCCCTAAAAGCTGAAACTCAGCAACAATTTTACACAAAGAAGACGAATCCATATTGACACAGGATATTCAATCCCTAAAAGCTGAAACTCAGCAACAATTTTACGCAAAGTAGCAAAAGGCTTTGAGCCAAACTCAGCAAAATGTTTCATTAACATAATCACACAAATTGTGCACAAGAAGTAGTGACATTACAAGGAAATGTTCATTAATAAATTGCGTACAAGTTAGTAACCAATTTATACATGAAAACTACCCTGAACCAACAAAACTTTACCAAGCAAACAGTTACAAAAACAAAATTAGGAAACGCCTCCCAAATCACTCCTCGGTGTCGGATTCGAGTGGCTCAACATCCACTTGCTCGTAAGGAATTGGCAAATCCGATGTAACCCCAGCGGCAGCAAGGGCTTTGAGCCACCCATGTTTGAACCCCCGATTCTCAAACTTGGGAACTTCATCAACATATTCCGTGTAAGCGGCACTTTTTCCCGCCTCGAAAGCATCGGATTCGGCTTTCTCCTTGGCCGCCTTCAGCTCCTCTAGCTGAGTCTCCGCCTTGGCAAGTTCGTCATTTGAGAGCTTGAGCGATTCCTCACTCGCATTCGCTCTAGCCTCAGCATCAGATCGAAGCTGTTCAGCAGTGCGAGCCCTCTCCTTCTCCGCTTCGGCTCGCGCGCTCTCCATTGCGGCCCTCATTTTTTCAAACTCCGCTCTACTCTTCTGACCTTCCACTTCGGCTTGCAAACGGTCAATCCTGCCAGGAGCATCATGCAGGCGGCGGCCCAAGTCGGCAATCCTGCTGATGGTCTGCAAGAATAAGGGATCATTAGATACCTTTATAAAAAATAAATTTAGAAATAAATATAAGATTCCTACCAGGAGTGCCGACTGCGCAGATAAGGCTACGGCCAAAATATCCGGCACGGCGCAAAAGGCTGCAGTGTCAGCCGGCAAGGAAATCGAAGCCGCCAAGCTCAACGCAACGGCCGGATCCTCAATGGCAGAAGCATTGGAAGAAATCGGCGTATCTCTGATCTTTGGCTGAATAACAAAGGGAGCAACCATGTCCGATTCTTCGAGGCGAGGCCGTTTATCAGAAGGACTAGCTTCTGAACTGGCTTCCCCTTCGGCGCTGCGTTTTTGACTGCGCTCCTCCGGAATTTGCCGTTCTTCACCGGCTCGTTGTTCACCCCATTTTTCCATTTCAATCGGCGTAACCTGAACCATCCCTTCAACAATGGGCACGGAGGCCTTAGGCAAGCTGGGATCAGATTCGCCAGCCTCGGCTTTTTATCGAGCAGCCATTCGCTCGACGTTTCTCCTACGCGCCATTTGCGTAAGGCTTTCCTTCGCCATACCTTCGAAGAAATCGCCGGGTAAGTCGCCCAAATTCGCGAAAATGTCTCCGGAAGAGACTTCTGCCCGACCCAACGCGGATGGTGAAGGCTGATCGAGTCCGGCAGCTTCAAACGCCGAGCGCATGGCCTTGTTAACTTCTTCGGCCTCCTCAGTGAACTCTCTGGCCAGATCGGCAACTACTTCTATTACCGGCTCTGCGTCTCGCCCCGAATCAGAATCTTCGAGACCAACTTGCCTAAGGTTCTTATAGCTGGGGAAGATAAGAGCCGAGAGCTGCTGATCGCTGGATGGAATCGGAATGTTGTCTGCAGCCGAGAACGTGGTATAAGTGGGCTCGTACCGAAGTAAAATGTGGGCGGCTCTCCCTTGTTTTTGCACATTTGGGCGGCCAAAGTAGTCGAGTGCAATCTTAATATCCCTAAGGACCGCTTCGTCAATGCAAGTTAGAATCTTCTTCAATTTATTACCAGCAAAAGAAGAGTGATTAAGGAAAGAAAGTCGATTAAAAGATAAATCATTAAACACAAGATACTACGTGGCAACCTGGGTCACTCTTATGTCTGGGAATGGGGTCTAGACGATCTTCGCCTTCAGCGAACTGCCAATTACCTCGGACAGCGACCATTACATCGTCAACCCTCTTACTAGAACTGGCAAGCATGGTCACCAAATGATGGTCAGTATCCTTGGCCCTAAGGAAGTACCGACCCAGCCGACCAGAGGATTTGGCTAAAGCGTAGCAGTGCCGAATGGTCGAAATTCTGAGATCGATCCTAAGACGTCGATTCAATTCTATAACACCCATGATGATTCGAAAGAAATTTACATTTGGCTGAGAAGGGATCAGACCCCAATAGCGAAGGACAGCCCTAAGTAGTGGATGTAGGGGGAAACGGACTCCACCTTCCGCTATGGACAGGAGGGGGATATGATTGTATTCCGATCCTCCCTCTCCATATCCAGAGTACTGTCCGTTACAAGAGTTAGATGGACATCGTCGGGAATGGAAAAATGTCGCCGGAATCCGGAAATGCGACTTTCAAAAAGGAGGTCCTTCAAGTGTTTAGCCATTTCGACAGGGACCCAAGGATTCGCCGAAAGTAAAAATGATAAACAGAAAATAGGGCTACAAAGAAAAGGGAAGAAGACTTACGAAGAGCAGATGAGGCAAAGGTAGACGGACGAAAGTTGCAGAAAACGCGAATGAGAGAAGGGATGCGCGCTGGCGGTCCAAACGTATTAGATGATCGACGAAACGTGCACCAAAAGGGACTGAAGTTTCAAATCGCAATAAATGCGGGAGACGCATGAATGAAGCGGGAAAGTGTAATGATAAATGAAAAGGCAGGCACCTTCTGACATTTTCTGACGCCTTGGGATGTGCGAAGCCACCCGATCTGTGATGGACTCTTTGAATTCTAAACCAAACACGCCGATTAACTACCGTCAATAGGGAGTTCGGGGGGCAATTGTGGGAGCCGAATATATGGCTAAATCGGAAGGGGCATGTTTTAGTACTGACACTAGCCGGTCGTCCAGCAGATATTAATCGGCCTCATCCTGCAAGACTAGAATGGGCCGAATACGATACGTAAGCCGACTAAGCCGATTAAAAAAGATCGTTGGGGGCCGAATATAAGAACGGGTAATGATTGAAAACTAAGCCCAGACCCTGAGGCCTCAGGAGGAACAGATATAAATAAAGAAGCAGCGTTCCTGGAATGGTATGTAAAAAAAAACACTTCACTAAATTTAATAAACAAGCTTTCTTGAGGAGAAGAACTGACTTGCCCGTCGGAGTGCTAATCCCGGCACCCCCGACCGGAGTATTTGTCTTTGCAGGTACCTAGCTGAGTATCAAGAGCGTCTCCCAGGATCTGAAGAGTATTTCCAAAACCACTTCCCCACACTCATAAACCCCCTTACATTGGATCCAAACTCCTTTGCCCTATTTTTGAATAGTAGTAGTCCATGGACTCATTTATTGTCTGTAAATCTATTATCCATTTCTCTATTGTGCCATATCAATCTTACATGTTCCCCAAATAGGAGATATCACTTTATAAGTGAAGAATGTTCACATGAACTCTTTGATTAGTAAATTCTAGTTAGGTCTTCGTTGAGGGCAACTTACATTGGATCCATATTTAGGTAAGCAAACAAACCCTACATCCAGAATTATTCGTTTTTTGCCCCCATCCCTAGAACACATTTACTAAAAAAAGTAACTATGACACTTAGGGTAAAATCATTTGTACTCATAACTCAAGTTAGATAACTCTTAAATAGCTCAAAGGAAAATATTTGGGCATTTCATTTATTGAGCGGTCTTTAAACCCCTTTCTTTTTTGTTTGTCTCGTTTAAAATCTATTTGGATTTTTTGTTCGGATCCAGTTATTGAGACAATTGAAAAGGCATTTCCTTGTTTTGGGATCCTTTATCTTTTCTTTGTTTTATATCATTGGGTTTAGACATAACTTTGGTGATTCTTAATCCTTTCAAAGCCCAAGTACTATGTGTAGTGTGATTTAAGAGATAATGGCCTCGTTTGGGAAGTGGCTATTTTAGTAGGCTATTTGGCTTTTTGGTTATTTTAGTGGCTATTTTAGTTTTTATGTTTGGGAAGATGAGATGAATTTTTAGTTGAGTTGTTGTATTGGAAGTGTGTTGAAATGATGTTTAAATTTAAAATGACAGATTTATCCCTAACTTTTTATTTTTAAAATTGATATAAAGGGGCAACATAGTAATTTTACCCTTGCTCTAACATCGTTCATTGTGACAGGATGTAGTAGGTGTCATTACACCGTCCTAAATTTAATTTTTTTTTTATTTTTTTATTTTTGAAAATCAGTATAAAAGTGCTACAGTGTAGCTTTTAGGCTAATTTTCCAAAAAGAGGCTATAACAGCCGCAACCTCTAATTGCCAAACACCCCCAATATATAGTTATGGATCTGGTCTACTTTCCTTCACATAACAAACTATTTCTTGCAATGATTTGGATAATTTTACATTATACTTTAAAAGCTACACTATAATGCCTAATAAGGAATCCATGCTGTAGATGTCCCCGAACGCCCTGGGAGGGTTAAGTCCCGTTCCGTTCATATTGGGGTCACTACAGTTCAAGGACTCAAATGTCACGGTTCTTAATCTTGAACCAAAGAGTCCAAATCCGGCAAATCGTTTTGAGAAAACTGATTTTTGAAAGAAGTGCCAAACATGGACTGCTTTGCTAGATACAGAGTCGCCACCTAAATGCTTTTTTAATGGGAAATTTAGAAAACCCTGACTCGTTTGCCTAAGGCCACGTGTCCGTCATCACCAAAGTTGCCTCGGCTCGGGAACTTGGGTACGATTGGGGAAGGTCACTTCGTGAGAACCCCCACTCTCCTGGTCAAAGACCGGCCTCTACTAACCATGATATCTATTTTTGAAAACATTGTATGCTCTTATTCCGGTTATTAGCTTAGGTTACTATGTGATGCGCACAGCATACAAGTATAAACTGAGTCGTCTGAATTGGAACAAAACATTTCATGTTTGTTTGTTTGAAAATGGTTTGATGGTGCTATCCGCAGGTAGGCTAAGACGTGGATTTGCCACCCTCGGGTGGGCTTAGAAAATATGATTTTGCCACTATCTAGTGGGCTTAAAACAAATATTTGATGAATTGATCCAATCCAAATAACCCAACCTTCACCCACAAGCATTCAGGCAGTTATATCACATAAGAAAATAGCCTCATGGTAAGCATGCTATCATGGCAGTCACTCACACGCATGCAAGGATGCTAAAGCATAAAACTCACCGAGTACTCCAAGCCAAAACAGAAACTCATTAGAAATCATGCATGATCCTAAATATACAGGATTGCCTAATGCAACACATGCAAAAATGCAACTATAGCAGGCTCGGCTATCCTAAACATGGCATATGGAATGCTACAGCTAACATGTATTCATCTTGTAATTGAAGTACAATGCAGTTAGTATGGTGCATGAACGGTGCATGCAAAAGCAGAGATGAATGAATGCAAACATGCTATCATACTGTATGCTAATTGAAATATGCCCTAATCTAACCATCATAAGCAGGTAAATAAAAGGGAAGAAAGACGTGGGGTTGGAAGACATACATCACACTCACGCACACTTATTACAATTATGCCCTCGCGCAGAGGGTCCAAATAAATATACAGTCCCGAATAAAAGAATAGTATAGTCCAAATAACTATTACAGTCCAAATATGTACAAATTCCTAATTAATTAACAAATTAACTAAGAAAATAAATAAACTGGCATGCAAGCCAGGGACTGCCTTGATTCCATTCGGGATGATGAATGATGCATACCCGGGTTGCCTTTGCGCGGAAATCCATGACGATGCCCCAATTAGCCTCTGTTTGCACCTGTTCTTGAAATGCGTGCCAAACTTCAAAAAGTTGCTAATTCTTCATTTTGCTGCAACAGAGAGCAGGAAAGGGGCATAGCAATATATTTTCACAAATGTATGCATGTCTCGATCCTCGTGCCACCAATCACGCATATCGATGCATGATGGCCGAGGAGCCGAATTGCACAACTCAATATGAGATGAATGCACATGAAAACACAACAAGACCTAACTCCATCATGGATGATCCGGAGTGTCGGTGACTGGGGAATTGAGACACGTTCCGTCACTCGGAGTACGGAACGTACCTCGTTTCCCGTGCCCGGGCTAACTCTTATCCCGAACACAATGCAATATGCATGACATGCATGAAATGAAACTAAGATACAACCTAACATGCACGATGTTATGAAATGGCATACACGGTGCACGATGCAACATGGCATACACAATGCTCTAATATACAACCTAGCATACACAATGCTATGGAATGAAATGGCATACACAATGCATAATGGACTTACACCAACATGAGTGGACCTCGGCCTCACTCACATAGGAGGCCATAAGATGAAAATGAGACAACTCGAAATGCGTCTTGCAGCATACGCAAAACCTCTGACCCTTACACGGAATGCCACTCTAACAAGACATGGCAAAACATGGAATATGACATATGATTATGAAATTTTCAGAGGCAAAATGAGCTGCAAAACAGCCCAGAATCATGGCAAAATGATACCCGATGCATGGAACGAGTCCCGAAACATGAATTTTGGTGCATGAAATGGCCTATAGCTATGCAATGCATACATAATTTGTACATGAAGTGTAAAGACAGAAGAAAGGCAGCCCCCCAAAAAAGCATGTTTCCAGTTCTAAGAAAGGTCAAACAGTGAGCACAAATAGGCCTAAGATAGCATGCAAAATTGGCCAAAAAGAGAGAGGTAATGAAACAAGTGGCAGATTCTGACTTCAAACATAAGAGGGACCTTCAACAATGTTGAAGAGGGGCCCAAAATATGGCATTTTACAGTTTATGATCAGAGCCAAAACAGTGTACAAGCATGCTCAAAATATGATGCAAAATAAGGCCAAAAAGAGGCTCAAACACAAAGTATACAAAGGGTGACTCAAAAAGCCAAAGAATCTTAATGAAACATGAAGAGGGGGTCAAAATAAGCCTCTTTTCAGTTTGGACCAAGGTCCAAAAACAACATCTCAATAAGCTAATAAATCATGCAAAAATGGGGACCAAAGAGGGGTACAATGGCAAGTGATACATGGAGGTCCCAAACAGTGGTGAGCCCTTATTCAATGTTGAAGAAGGACTCAAAATAAGCCTATCTTCAGTTTAAATCATGCTCCAGAAAAGATTACACATAGGCTAAAAATACTATGCAAAATTATGGCATAAAGAAGGGTAATGAAGCAAGTGCAAGATGGGGGTCCCAAACAGGGTAAGACCCTTAATAAAACAGAAAAATGAGCTCAAAAAAATGACATTTCCAGTTATGTCCGGAGCTCAAAATAGTAAGCAAAGAGGGCTAAGAAATGGTACAAAAATGAGCTAGAAAAGGGGGAAAATGGTGCTTACCCTTGAAGACCAAGCCTTGGCTGCCTCTTGGACTGAAAAATGGTGCCTCCTAGCCTCTTAGAAGAGCTCCAAGCTTCTGGAAATGGAAGTGGTAGTGTAGTGCTAGGTGGTGATGAAGAAAGGGGTGTAGAAGCTTAAGGGTTTTGAGGCTTAGAGTAGAGAGAGAGGGAGAATTGATGCAAGGCTCTCAAAACAAATTTTGTAACCCTCTCTACCAGTGCTGGAGATTGGTTATATGGACCAAAGATGGGGAGAAAAGGAGGGAAAAAAAGGGGGGGAAAACAAGCCAAGTTTCCCCCCAAAAAGTTTCCCCCCCGGATACAGATTTTTGGGGGAAAAAAAGTATACAGCTGTAATGTACCACCTGTAAGGATCAAGGCCGGCCAAGTATTGGAGCTGCAGGTGGCCGGTCGGCCACCCCCCATGGCCGGCCGGCCAGGGGTCAAAAAGGCCAAGGTGAATTAATGGCCGGCCACCACAAATTGGTGTCCTCCCAGATGCCCTCAACACAGCCCTGTGGTCCAAAATTGAAAGAAGTGAAACATGAGAGAGAACAAGCCATTTTTCAAAGGGGTTCAAAAGGTTTAGATGGAATTACTGACCGGCCATGTGATATTTGTGTCCTCCCAGGTGTGTACAACACAAATATGTGGTTTGGAACTGAAGAAAGTGGCCTTAGGATGGTCAACATTGGCTTTGAAGTGAGAAAAATGGGCGTCGGAGAGCGATGAAGGAATATAACTGGTTGTTGAAACAATTACTGGCCTTCCACTCTTCTATGACCTTCCTGGTGATGAAACAGAGGTCCCTGCCAAAAATGAACAAAAATCGATGCAAAATGAAGGTCCGGGGGCAACGATCAAGGCCTCAAAACCCATTAGGCACCGGGAGTGGTGTTCGACCACGAAGTGGGTCTCTCAGACCACAGTGTTCCAAAAAAGAGAGTAAACAAGATGCATGCCAAAAATCGGAGCAAACGGAGGTAGTTAGGCGGTCCCGAACCGAGGCACACGGCCTGACGGCTTCGAAAATCGGGAACCGGGCTCCGAAATGGGCAAAATGGCCTACGACCACAAAATGTAGCCCACGGCGACTGAGAGATGGTCTACGAGACCTCTCCCTCCCTTTGGGAAAAGAAATAGAGAAAACCGAGCCTGGTTCGCAAACCGAGGCAAGGCACAGAAGAGGGTTCGGAAGTTCGGAGGCAAGGCTCACGGCCGAGACTCTGAGACTTCTGAATGAGCACAATATGCAATATCATCGAGCGCTCAATCGGTGACGTCTGAGTCATAAGGTCGGTCAAAAATGGGGTGTCTACACATGCCTACTACCAATAATCATATAGGTCTTGCGTAGTAGGGCTAGCTTAAGATCTTTCACACTGAATACGGGATCCATGAATGGCTATAAAATAATAATTTTTTTTTTTTTTTTTTTGACAAGAGGATATTATTCAATCAGATTTGGTTATGAGATACATCATACTTTTAAGGTTTGAATAGGTGCCATTCAATATACAACTTGTGTCTGGAATCTTTTTTTTTAAATCTTTTTCAAGCAATCTTTGAAAAGATTTGATTAATTTTTTTTTTTAATCTTTCACCACAAACCCATGCAGGTGGCTATACCAGACCACCGGAAGTTGTTTGGGCACGACAAACACCAAAGGAATTGCACCTTTAGAGGATTTAAGGTCTCCTAGACTAGGGAGTGCATAAGACAGTGCGGGTGAGGGTGAATGCCCAAGATAACGCAATGCAGGTGCACAAGACAGTGCGAGTAACAATGAATGCATAAGACAGTGCGATGCATAAGATAGTGCGAAGTAGGTGAAATGCACTAGACAGTGCAAATTGGGTTGAAATGCACTATACAGTACGATGTAAGTTGAAATGCACTAGACAGTACGAATTGGGTTGAAATGCACTAGACAACGCGATATAAGTTGAAATGCACTGGACAGTGCGATTTGGGTTGAAATACACTAGACAGTGCGATGTAAGTTGAAATGCATTAGACAGTGCGAATTTGGTTGAAATGCACTAGACAGTGTGATAGAGATGCACAAGTGAATGCATAAAACAGTGCAATGCAAGTTTGCACAAGACATTGCGATGTGAGTGGAATGCACGAAATAGATGTGAATGCACAAGACAGTGCGATACAGGGTCCACAAGATAGTGCGATGCAATTGAATGGTATGTAGAGGAAAATGAGCAGTACATAGAGTAGTGCATTATGTACCTTATGAAATGAGTGCAGGGCAACTTGCGACAACTTATTGAAATAGAATTGAAAAAACACTGCGGGAGGTAACTCGACAAAACTCTGTTAAGTACAAAACAAAGTCAAGAGCAAGAGTAACCAATCACGCAGTTCAACTCAACCAGAGTGTATAAGCATGCAAGCATAATACAAAACACATGCATTAATCAGAGGAAAAATGGCATTCCTAAGAGAGTTTTGAAATGGTTGGAGACAACTTCCGAAAGCTAAATCATATCAGAATCAACATGGGGGTAAATTACCCTAATCCAGGGAAAAGTGCCCAACAAATGGTTTTGGCAGACAGAGAGATAGGTTGGGTTTATGCCCCTTGTTCAAATGATGACCTGAATAGATACACTGGTAATTGCCCTTAGTGTCCAGCCATTGGCCATCGGTTAGGTTCATGCCCCTTATTTGATGGATGGCCCGATCAGATGTATTGAAAATTGCCCCTAGTGTCCAGCCACTGGCCACTGTTTTCAACATTATGCAGGCACGTGTGATAGGGATCTTCATATCCTGAAACAGTTGCTAACCAATCAGACTCATGCTTCTTTTTTGTTCTAAAATGTTGAGAACTTACTCTAGTCCCCTTTGAAGCAGTGATGGTTTCCTTATCTACACTTTGCAATGATCATGAATGCGATGCCCCTCGTATGGGCACTCTGAAGTCGTTTGTGAATTCCACATATGGACTTGTTTTCGAGTTTGGAGCGAACATTCGTGTATGGAATTTTGACCATGCCACTCTGTTGAACTTTTGAGTGACAGGCTCGCTAGGGTGACTCGATGAAGAGCGACATGCTATGGTGACTCGATGAAGAGTGCTTTTGAGCGACAAACACGTAGTGGTGACTCAAGAAAGAGCGTAGACTGAAACAAACACCAGGCACGACACAACTAAATTCACAACTGACCCAAAAGCATAAAAAAGACTCAAGGTAACTAATCATTCATAGTGCCTCTAGTTTTACTTATGTTCCCTTTTAGAAATTAATTTCGCAAAACTCGAGTATCGATTCCTTTTTTTCTCAAGGTAGAGATTCTATTGATAAGTTGAAGTATTGAAAATTTCTCCACTTGTTGATTCAAGCTAGTTCTTTCTTACCCAACGCAAGTATGTGTATGCACAACAGTCGGTGTAGCTCATGGATTAATACGAAGCTGACGCCGTGAATTGGGCAAGGTGATTGGGTTGAGATGAATGAGATGGATATGGTTGAGACCGAACTTCAAGATGAAGTTTCCTACGTATCCCAAGATGGGAATCATGCCAACGTAGTTCATGGCTGAGGTTCACTCGAGTGTTAACACTCTCATTTTGTGCTCTAACTTTTGCCAAAGTCGCCCCTTCGGGGTTTTCAACCTTGCAAGCTATTTTTTTTGATTTCTCATTTTTCATGTTCTAACTTTTGCCTAGGTCGCCCTTTCGAGTTTTCGGCCTAGCGAGCCTCTCAAGGATAATGTTACAACATTTGTGGTGAATTTGATCAATGGTCATCCTTGCCCTAATACTGGAACTGGCTTCGCCTTGATTTGAGCTTGGTTCTCCATTCTTTTATGCATGCCTTCTACTCTTCTTGAAATGCGATACTTTCTTGCATTGGCTTCCTCGAATTCAGACAGAAGTTCCCTTCCTCATAGTTGATTGGATTTCAATCCAATGGATGCCCCTGGCTTGATGGTTGACTTTTTTGCCTTTTTTTCTTTTCTTTTCTTTTCTTTTCTTATTTTCTTATTTTCCTTTTATTTTCCCTTTCTTTCTCTTTCTTTTTGGTTTCTTTTATCCTTTTCTATTTGAAATAATGAAAACACTAGGGGAGAAATTCTATGATTTGTGAGGTCTAAAAGCCATCTTGTACTTGTAGGTCTAAAAGTCGCCTTGTGCACGCCAAAATGATCTCCTAATGGCGAAAAGAATCCCCAGGACAATGTAAAATACCACGCACAATTCTGAACCCATCTTCACAAGTTTTGCAAAGGAAACAACTTAAAACTTTTTGAAATCATAAAGGACTTTGTGCCAATAAGTCAGAATTCACTCAAACCATTTAGGGGATCCTTCTCAATATTCGAGCTTATTAACAGAATCTCATTAAAAAAAAAAAAAAAAAATTCAAAGTCTTATTCTATTTGCAAAAGGTCACACATGCATCACTATAGGCACAATAAAATGATCAAAAACTTGACTCCCACTTTCTTATAAAGATGAAAACCTGAGGGTACACGAGAGCGACTCAAAGGAAAAGACTCAACTGACGCAACAACGCAAGAAATGACAAAGAAAATAATACTCACAACACAACTATTTGCAGGACACAACGCAAAACAAAATAAAGCATTTCTGTGACAAAAGGGGTTTTCCTTCTCCAAGTCCATCTGCAGAATTTCAAAAACAACTTCAAGTAGCCCACGGGAAGGTCCAAACCTGCCTTCAATTCAGCAATACACATCCATACCTAGAAGGATTGATTTTTGACTTTCAAATCGGGTCTCACAGATTGAATCTCATAATTACGTTGTCCCCATACATCTTTTTGACCGAAACAATTGTTGTTTCACACCATACCCCTAGTTCAGAAGGTCCTTCCCAAGTGTTTTCGACAATTACCCTAGCTGAGACTGAGATTCATCATTCCAACCACCAGTGCTAATATCTATAGAGAGCCCACTGTTTCATCAAGCTTGAACTTGCCAAGATCAAGTAAACTTTCCATCTCTTCAAAAATTTTGTTCCTTTTGCTTAGATCAGGATTAGAAGGTTCAGGAATGAACACAGTGGGTTTGGGCTCATTGGCGGGTATGCTGTGTTGGCTAGGGTAATGGTTGGTTGTTGGCAAGTTGTGTATGGGTTTTATTCTATGGAGTGGTAATCTATTGTGGTCAGGGAAAGTGTTATTGATGGCCTTGGGATTTTCAGGTGGGGTGATGACCTTTTTGTCATTCAAGTCGTGAATATCATGGCGAAAGTGAAAGCAACAGTCAGTATGATGACCGTATTGTTGATGGAATGTGCAATATTGGGTAGAGTCGTGTGTAAGTGGGAGAGGATTAGGGAGAGGTCGAGGATTGAGCAGTTTAAGATACCCTTTCTCTATCAGTACATTCAATGCACAGGTTAGGCTCATATGGAGTTGAGCGAACCTTTGTTTTCGGGAGGAGGAAGCACTAGGTTTAGAAACATTGGCAAATGGGTTGGCGGGTATTGATCGGGTATTCATGGGCTTGGGATTGGAATTAGGATGGGTATTTCTGGTAAAACATCCCTTTCCATTGTTTGCCCCCTGATTTAAAATGCTCTCATCCTAAGCAACAAAAGTGTTATCCATAGTCTTTGTAACAACTGCGAGCACTTGCTACTTGTTCAACCCTTTGACCTTCAAAGTCTTAATAGCCCACCGAAGTTGCGCATAAGGATCAATACTTGTCCCAGCTTTGTTCTTGCCACTTACTTCTACTTGGCCAAGGAATTGGGTGGTTATATCGAAGCGAGGCCCATTTGTTGCTGATCTGTCATCACTTTCTAGTTGGCCCTTTTCAACTGCAACTCGCCCCAAAATTTGGAAGCTTTTTAACAGGATCAAAACCCCAAATGTTAAACCTGCCACCGTTCTTTGAAGGTTTTTAATCATTCCCAGCATCTCAGCAGTAGTGGGTTCACCCATTTGGTGCCCTTGGCATACCTTAACCGGATTGGGTGCATCCGTCATTCACAAATCAGTACTTTCTGGAATGAACACCTCAGGCTTGGGTAAATGGGTCAGGGTGATGTATATGTTGGGGTTGAAGGTAGATGGGAGTATATAGATGAGGTTAAGGTAAACAGGAGATATTTGGTCATGGATGGGAAGTGGGTTGGTGGTAACATTGGGGTCTTGAGGTGGAGCTATTATCTGGTTGTCGATGAGATTCTGAACCTCATGACGAAGGTGGTAGCAACGATTGGTGCCATCACCGCGCTACTGATGATACACGCCGTATTTGGTGGGGTTATGTCTGGCAGGGAGTGGGTCAGAAAGAGGTTGGGAATCATGGGCTTTGAGATACCCTTTTTCCATCAAGACTTTTAGTGCGTTGGTTAAGCTCATATAGAGGGGAGTGAAAATTCTACCTTGAGTTCGGGTTAGGCCGGCTGTTTGCGAGCTTGGATTGGCAAACGGGTCGACAGTTTTGGGAGTGGTAGCAACGGTATTGATTTCAGTAGGTTTGGGAATAATGCTATTGCTAGCATTGGTATTCCCGAAAAACACCTTCCTTGTTGGTTCGCTTGTTGTAGGAATAATCCCTTTGTTGAATGCACTCTCAATCTGAACCCCTAATTCAGGCAAAGTTTTGAAAGTGAATAATGGAGCAACTATCAATTTTTGCAACATATAAAGCTCAAGGTTCTGCACCACTATCTGCACTTGATCCCTCTCAAAAGGGCGATCTATCATCTGTCTTGCCTTTGCTCTCCATCTTGCAACAAATTCCACAAAAGACTCTGTAGGATTCTGGTGGGTTGCCTTAAGATCTTGAGTGGTCATTTCAATTTGGGTATTGTAAGAATACTGATCGACAAATGCCTCAACCAATTCTTCCCAGTTCTGCTTCACTGTATCCTCCATCTTAGCATACCAAGTAGCTGCTACACTTGACAGGGTTCTTCTATACAAAGAGAGTTTTTGAGGCTTAGTCAGACCCATCGGTTTCAAGACGTCCAAGAAAAGCCGATATGTACCATAGGAACTACAGACCCGTTGAAATGATCAATGTGTGGCATTTTGAATCTATTTGGGAGTCTTACAGTAGCTTCGGTGTAGCCACCCTCAATGTCGGGAATGGAGTTAATTCCCTGTGCCTTTTTGAACTGCTTCTCAAGATTAGCAATTTTTAATGAGATCGAGTCAAGATCATCAATGTCAAGGGGATAAAGCCCCTCATTAGGCTGCACCAAGGTTCTAAAAACTTGAGTTGAGCCAACCCTTCTCGGGGATCCGGACCTTGTAAATCTTCAGTTGTCGGAGGTGGATCAAAGTTTGGCTGGGGGCCTGAGACTGGATGCGTGGTAGATGCCCCAGATGGGCTTTGCATTTCGGCACCGGTCTCATCTTGCATGGCGATTCCTTGGTTTAACGCCGCTATCATGGCCACAACTTCTTCTGGACTATGTGTCATCATGGGTCTGCTGAGTTGGCAATCAGGGAAATGGATGAGTGTAAGCTGAGAGATGACTAACAAAGATTTTGACTCAGTTATACTTGATGGGATCGGATCTTTTTTGAGTTAGCTTTTGGGGATCAGATGGACTGGACCTTTTGCTGAGTGGGTTTTTTTTTTCTGGAATTAGATGGACTGTGATGGGTGAAGGCTGGTACTGTTCCTTCTCTGGTTCAGACAAACCTAGCATTAAAAACAAACGCTCCATTAGATTGGGATACCGGATATGCCATTCAAAGCAAAGCAAGACACAATATTGGACCATGGTTCTGGTTTTGCTGAAAAGTCACCCATATCAAACACAAACCCCTAGATTTCAACCCAAATTTGATTTTGATATGATCCTCAAGTTTGAAAGGAATCGCCTTAAGATTAAGACTTTCCCAGGATTGCATCATGCATTTCTAAAAATTTCACATTTTGCACAAAAGCACTCAAAACTTCCCTATGAGTGGTTAGGGTTTCCCTGTCCTAACTACGTCGGGAACTAGGGTTCACTATTCAAACAAAGCGATTTTCACGCAATATTTCATTTTGGGTGAGCATCCTGTCCTAGTTTGGAACAATCTCTATGGCTTTACTATATGCAGCTAGGCCAATTGGTCAAAAGGGGTACCTCAGCAAGACTACCTAATATACCTCTCACACCTAACATTGAGAAGTGAAAGAAGGATCAAACGGTACAACGGTAGTCCAGATCCAAGGGTTGTGTTCCCATCATGGCAGAGCCCTTGACCGGCCAACCTTTTGGCAAGCTTTTAGGCAAGCCTCTGGCAAACCGTCCAGGAATAGTAAATGGCAAACACAGTGACTTAAGCGCACTAATGCAAATGCAATACAAAGAAACATATAAGTGTAAATAAAATTTCATATCGTGAATTTCGAGTCAAGTTCTCTAAATCCCCAGCAGAGTTGCCAGAAACTATAGCTCGACTTTTTCGCACCCCTCTTTCAGAAGTTCGAATATAACCCCTACAGTTCGGACTCCTATGGTTCTGAATCTAATCTCACAAGTGCAATATGAAATAGATAAACACCAAAGAGTCCAAATCTGGAAAATCTTTTGGAAAATTGATTTTGAATCAAATTGCCAAAAATGGACTACTTTGCCAGATACAGAGTCGCCACCTAAATATTTTGTTTTAGGAAAATTTAGGAAACCCATGACTCATGCCAAAGGCCACATGTTCGTCATTACCAAGATTGTCTCGGCTCGGGAACTTAGGTACGAGAAGGGAAGGTCATGAATGAATTTGAGCACTCCCGCTCGCCCGATCAAAGATCAGCCTTTATTAATCATGATATGATTTTTATCAACATTATATGCTCTTATTCCAGTTTATTAGGCTAGCATTACTATCTGATGCGCACATGCGCAAGTATAGACTAAATTGCAAGAATTGGAACATCTCGAGTCATGTTTGTTTTGCAAAATTGTTTCGAAATATGTACCACTCGAAAAAAGTGATTGCATATGAACATTGCTCAAATTATTCCAATTCAAGCAACAAGCCTTCATCCACAGACACTTAAGCAGTTTACGACACTTAAGCATTTAGCCTCATGGAAAGCATGCTGGACATGGCAACAATGGCAATCACACTCATGCAATTATGCTAAAGCGAGTAAAGGCTCAACTAGTACTCCAAGCCAAAAGAGAAATGAGTTAGAAAAATGCATTATTCCTAACTATGCGATATGACTAATGCAACACATGCGATATGCAACAAAATAGGCTCGACTACTTAACGTGGAATTTGAAACAATTTGATAGCATGTGGTCTAAGCATGTATTCAAAAAAAGTATTGAACTGACAATGCAGTTAGAATGATACGTCGAGCCTCGGTGCAAGCAATACAAATGGATGCAAACATGGAGAATGCTAACTAAAACATTATATCCCTAAGCTAACCATCATAAGCTAGTAAATAAAAGGGAGAAAGACGTGGGGTTGGAAGACATACACATTATTACATTGCGCTCTCACGAAGGAGAGTCCGAATGAATAAACTAAGCTAATTAACTAACTAAGCTAAGCTAAAGCTAATTAAGCTAATTATTACTTAACTAATTATTATAACACTTGAATTAACTAACTAGTTAACTAACTAATTAAATAATTACAACGCAAGTGCAATTAAAATAAGTAAGTAAGCTAAACAATTTGAATATTAAGCTAACTACTCCGCCTCAGGAAATGAGGGATGTTCATGCGCATGCTCGGTTTCCATCCAAAAAGACCACCATTTTGCTTCTGGAGAGCCTCTGTTGCACAATAGAACACCAACATTGCTGCTCACTCAACTCTGCCTTACAAACTTATTGTTGAATTTTGCATCAGTGGCTGCCCGACTAATGATGAGGGTTACCGGCCACCTATTAACCATGGAAAGTGGCTTGCCGGCCACCGCTGCCTAGTTCACCTTGCTATAACAGAGGACAAACAGAGCATATATAGGGTATTTCAAGGGTTTGTTTCCATAACTCACCCCTCATTTTCATGAACAAATCAAAGGAGTAGCAAGTTTGATTCACAAACCATCAATGGATGCAATTTCATTGCATGATGGCTTGTGAAACCAAGTGTGCAAGTTCAATAAATGTAATGAAATGATACTCAAAAACCACCTCCCTATCATGAAAAATCAAGGGAAGTAGTGACCTTAGAACCTTGAATCATTTCATCACTAATGAGTATGAAATGGTTCAAGCTTCCATGTGTTCAATTAATGTCCAATTGAACACAACAAGTTATTATCTTGCACGCTTTTAGTCCCAAGTTTTAATTACTTCATTTTAATTACCTTGAAATTCTTTAATTCATTGAGTCCAATGATGAGTTTAAGTCCTCTAAATGGAAATAAGGATCAAACTAAGTGTTGTCTTAGGCATGAAAAAGACATCATACCGTTGGTAATGAACCCCGAAGGGATTAAACCATTAAGCATGACATCTTAATCTCATGCTTTCAACAAACAAGTAGTTTGAACCACTTTCAAAGAAAAACAAAAAGCCAAGAAAGGAGGGAGGTTGCAAAGATTATTAGTGCTGAAAATGAGTGAGAAAAGCATAAATAAATGGTATCAGCTCAAAGGAGATGGCGTCTAAGGCCTAGAACACCAAACTCATGAGGATAATTTCACTATAAGCATGCAAAACAAAGCTCAAATGCAACTAGCAGCTTAAAACAATGCTAAAACAGGTCTAATACAGTCCTAAAACATGTTAGAATTGAGCTAAAAATAGCTAGATTAATATGCTAAAACATGGCACAAGCTAGGCTAGTAAGCAAGACACAAGGAGGGGAGGCTAACCCCTCCAAATTTGAACTTCAAAACATAATTTTGACCACTTAAATAACTCTGAAAAATAGTGTTTGAAAGCTTAAAAAAAAGATAGTGCAAGGATGGAAAATACAAGGGTAAAGGCCTTGGAAGCTAGGTAGAAGGAATGGTGAGCCACCCCTCCACCCTTATTGACCTTAAATCACAAGGTTCAGCCCAAAATTTCAGAGTTGAGACAGTCCAAAAAAATCCCAAAAACAGTACAAAAAAGTGCTAGAATGAAGACAAAAACATGGAGCAATTGAAGCAAGTAAACATGCCAAAGGAGGGGTGGCTAACCCCTCCATTTTTGGGACTTCAAAACCACTTTTTTAGCCTCTAAAAACCTCTGAAAATCAGTGGCAAAAAGCTCAAAAAAAGTTGATGAATGAATGGGAAACACAAGTGTAAAGGCTTAGGAAACAAGGTGTAAAGAAGGGTGGTCAACCCCTCTACCTTTAATAGCCTTAAACCACAAGCTTCAGCCCATAAAAAATAGTTGAAAAACAGTTCAAAATTAGCTAGAAAAGATGGAAAAGAAGTGGTGTATAGATGGTGCAAAAGCAAGATAAGGTATATCTCTTGGAGAGGAATGAACCCTTAAGTCATAAACCACCAATTTCACACTCTCAAGTGGTTCAAGAGCTCAAATTCAAGCTCAAATAACCTCAACAAGAAGCTCTCTAGGTTTGGTTTAGAGTGTTTGGGCAAAGGCTATGCAAGTTGCAAAAGAGAGAGAGAATTGTAGAGAGAGAGGATATTTTTCAAAATTATTTCCTCACTCCTGAATGTTTCTCACCTTGAAATATGAGTGGGAGGTCATCTATATATAGAAAACATGAGCCTTAGGTTGAAAATATCTAAGAGGGACAGCTAGAGTTTGTGGAAACAGCTGGCAAAAATATCTGGGTTTTACATCAGCCGGCCAGAAGTGTGCATTGCCAGCCATCTGCTGGCCACCTGCCGGCCATCAAAAATCTGCTTCCAGGCTCGACTTCAAATGGGCATATTTCCTCTATCTGGACTTGGTTTTAGGTCATTCTTGAGTCTAAATTGAATCCCTAGAAGTCTACTTTCCAATGGTGGAAGCTTCATATCTAAATTCTAAGTGTGCAAAGAGATATTCCTATTTTAGTGAAGGTTGCTCAGTTTTGGTCTTAATCAGATTGATGCCTAACTTCAAACAACCATATCTCCCTCATCCGAACTCGGCTTTAGGAGATTCTCGAGTCCAAAATGAAGCCCTGGAAGTCCATTTTCCAATGTTGGTGGCCTCACAACTAAGGTCTGAGTGTACAAAAGAAAAGGCCTGATTTAGTGAGGCTGCCCAGCTTTCTCTTAACGGTTTCAAGCCAACTTCTTCCCCAACTAGTTTTCTTCCCTCTACTCTAATTTTCTTCAAGTCCAAACCTCTAAATAAGATATTTTTAAAGATTTTTCAAAGAGTTTACCTCTCTGCCATTTATTTCCACTTTGTCCTTGCTCGATTTACCGAAAAGTGCAACATTTAACGAAATGCGAGCCTCGGAACATCGTAGAAACATCTTCAAAAATATTTTGAAAGAGAGGGTTTTAAGGGCTAAAATAGTTTTGGTCCAAAATGGGGTGTAAGGATGGGATTTAGAAGCTCTTCTTGCTGAAGAAATCGAACATTTGCATAGCGTAACTTTCATCATCAAGTGATCAATCAATGGCGCCCTAAGGCTTAAGGGCAATAAAAAATGGGGTGTCTACAATGTAGTAGTCTATTACATAGGCAGAGGCAGTATGTGATTGTGATTTTTGGTTTTTTTTTTTCTTGCCTAATGGTGACTGATTTTAATTGGGTTTCATTGGTTTGTATAGACATTTACATATAATTCTAGCTGGTAAGCTTCTCTTATTTTAAATTGGGTGTAGTAGTAATGGTTTTAGTAGTTAACTTTGTGGTTGTAATTTAGTGGCTTCGTACATTAATTTGGTTTCATTCGATGCAATTTGTAATTTGTAAGTACACTTTTTTTCGAACTTTTAGATAATTGAGTTATCAACCACTTCTAAGTTTATAAGTACACTTTTTTTGGAACTTTTACTTAATTGAGTTATTAACCACTTCTAAGTTTGTAGGTACACTTTTTTTTGGAACTTTTAGATAATTGACTTTGTAACTTCATGACATGCACAAAGGGGATCTTGCCTTTATTATTGGAATCGGAATTGATTGTGACTTGATGTGGTTTTATCATTTGTGTTACATCTTTTGAACTTTTGGAATAGGTGTACTCTAGTCAACTACCTAAACTTTGAATGGGTAGGTGTATCTATTGTTCAAATTGGTGTTGAGGTTAAGTATTTAACTAGCATTTTTTTTAAAAAAAATTTATTTATTGCAAACAATGGTTTCTGAAGTCTTTACCCTACCCTGCCCTGCCCTGCCTGTGCGAGTTTACGCAATGTTGTTCTGTTTGTGTTGTGGAAAGGAATTGAAAGGGGAAAAAATCCAAGTGAAAATATGTGGAAAATTATAAACAATTTGAATAGAGATGCTTGTACCAATTAGGAAATTGCCTTTTAGCTCTCCACTTTTGGGCCATTGGCCTTGGCTGATAGTATTTTGTTTTCCAACAATTTCATTTTGGGCCATTGGTTATCATTAAGGATTTTGTGTGTTAGTTTATTTCTGGTTTTCTTGCAACACTCTAGCGGATCTTGACTCAAATTTGAAAGCTATTTCTTGTCTAATCTACTATTGAAAAGGGTTTGTATTTTTGTAATTTTTCTGCAAATTCGTCCTCCAGGTTTTCCCTTGGACATTTTTGTGTCATGAAGTCTTCACATTAGATGAGGAGATTCAGGATGCTTGTACTCCAGCAACAGTGATGATCCATCAAATGGCTCTTAGATGTGGACATTTTCTCAACTCTTTACCAAAATTCTACTTAAATTTATGATTCAAATACAAAATAAGAGTAGTATAATATATTTTTATAATTATTAATTGAGTTATCAACCACTTCTAAGTTTGTAAGCAAACTTTTTTTTGCAGCTTTTAGATAATTGACATTGTAACTTCATGACATGCAAAAAGGGGATCTTGCCTTCATTATTGGAATGGGAATTGATTGTGACTTGATGCGGTTTTATCATTTGTGTTTTTTCTTTTGAACTTTCGTATTTCACACATCAATTGTTCTTTGAAGTGGCATTATGACATAAAAAAGAAAAAGAAAAATTAGTGTGCTTTCCGGTACTGTAAAACTTTCATTTACTAATACATATGATTGGAACTATTGGGATGGTTTTTTAAAAATAATTTGGTTGAATGATATTCTTGTTAGTGGTATTCCATGCTCCTAAGTCACATGTAGATGTGCGAAGTATGTTATCAAATGTTATTATTTTTCTTTCTTAATGACAGGACTATCTTGGCTTATAATGTCATCTTAGACCATACTTTTGCGGAGAAGGAGCGCAGGTTTGTACCATGTGCTTCCGACAATTGAACTATTGTTAATTTATTTTATTTTATTTTTAGTGGTAAGATATATGTAATCTTATGTAGTTCTTTGAGTGTGCGAATTTTCATTTTCTATTATGATTTTCTTTCTTTAGATATGTATAAATGATTTTTTTGGCTACTGACACAACTTCTATTTCCAACAGCCCAGTAGTAGTTGCCAGGTGTATGGCAATTTTGAAACGTTACCTTCATTTTGTTGGGACAATGGCTTTCATTTTGTTGTATTCAAAATTGTGATAGAACTGATTTTGTGGATTCAAAACTCTGATGATATGTTGAGCTGGGGATAATTTTCTTGGTAGTAATTTGCCATCTCTTGTATAGTTGGATCCATCATTATAGCTCAACACTTCTTTCTCTGCTAACGTCTTTGCTAAAACATGATTTTTGGATATGTTATTTTGTGATTAATGGTGATTGGATATTAAATTGAATGGAAAACTGAATTAATGTTGTATTTTGAATGGGAGTTATTATTTCATATTAGTGTTATTTTTCAGTTTTATTACAAGGATTTTTTTAGTTCAATCATATAAAATTAGCACAATCAAAAAAAAAAAAAAAAAGATATCACGGCTTTTCTAAAAATGTCAGTAAATATCATACCAACGGTTGGATTTTTTTTGAAAAAAGAGATACGATAGCATTTTAAAAAGGTCGTTAAATAACGTGGTGACGTGATGTTACTGTTAGTGCAACTTTCAACAGCATTTTTAGAAAACGCTGCCTATAGTAATATAGCAACGTTTCTAAAGTGCCATATAGTTATAGTGACGATTGCATCTTCGACGTTTGGTGCTAAACGTCACAAAAGGATTTGACAGCGTTTTTGGGATCTATAGCGGTGTTTTTTAAACGCCTCTAAATCCCTCATTTCCAGTAATGTCTACATCAATCTATGCAAAATAAATCATTTCAATCTGTACTTATTCTCAAATCGATGTGTCTAAATCCCAATTACCTATTAGGATTCAACTACACGAATAAAATACCGTTTTCCTAATACAAAGTTCTCAAGCGTAAATTGTTTAATGTATCTATGACTAATATTATTAACTTTAATCCCTTTTGTTTTTTAGGATCCATGTTGATTCTTCTTGATAGAGAGTAGTTTTGCTTTGTTTGTAGCATTCTTAATCAATGTTTCTATAGTCTTGGTATCAGCAACTGTTTATTCGGTAAAGAACATCTGAAAGGGCAACTTAAATCGATGCAGTGATCTTAATCTCAACTCTGCTCCTTTTCTTCTCAAGGTCTAAATCACTATTTAATTACCTCTTAAAAATATAATTATATTTTACAACATATATATATATATATAAAATAAAAAACGAAGAAGAAAAAAAATTGACTATGTTATTAAGCACAAAATTCATCTAAAACATTTTGTTTTGCAGAATATGCTCAGAAAATCAAGCTCCATCATTTATGTGAGCTTCTGAAAGAAATTACTCCTCACCAATCATCAAATGCGGAGTATGAAGGAACTACGAATCGGGCCACAGAGGTGGCTTGTCATTTCAGCTCTTTGTTTTGCTTTTCAGTGCACTAATCTTTGCTCGAGAATCCTTGTACATACTCTAGAGCAGAGAGAGTTAGGCATTTAATCGGTGTACTTCACTTGTCCTGTTCTGCAATCGGTAGGACAAATTGGAGACCGCGATCATTGTCTCCACACAAGACTTCAATGTGAAGTGGTTGGCATCGATATCAGACTGCACTGCCATTGTTTGCTTGACTGATAGTGTAGAAAAGTTAAGAACATGGGCAAAGGTAGAGGCATTATGTCGAGGCTTAGAGGACCTGGCCTCAACATTCTCAATTGGGAAATCGTTAAGGTCGGGGAAGAGAGTGAGAGGATGACGAGAAGAGGCCATGTTAGGGAGAGTATAATGCTAAGAAGGGAATTGGCAGAGTAATGGCTGGGAAAATTTGCAACTTTTTGCTTTGCTCTCTTGCAAGTTGTGTTTAAGAAGAAGCTAGAGAAGAAGAATAGGCCAAAAGAAGAGAGATTGTCGAGGCAATCTTTGACAAATGAGGCCAGTCCAGCTATTGTTAGTCAGGCGCGCTATGACTATGGAAATTGCACGCTAGACATGGCGCTCGAAGAAGACGAATGGAGCAAAGAGAAAGACAAAAATAGGGAAGGAGTGTATATATGTATGTCTGTATATATTTTGCATATATGTGTGTGTGTGTGTGTATCCGTGTATCCATATGTATACGTGTATATTTTGTATATATATGTATGTAGTACGTATTTTGTATTTTTGTATCTGTATATGTATATATGGTATGTATAGAAAATGTTCAAAAAAAAATTCAAAAGGAAATTTTTGAAGGAAAATAAAAAAAATAAAAAATAAAAAAATCAGAAAAAAAGAAACAAAAAGAGAAAATTTTGAATTTTTTTTTAATCCATCATATCGTATCACTGCATGTTGTACGTCTCACATTGCCCCTTCGTGTTTTTGCATTCACTATCACACATGCACTGTTTATTACATTTATCATGCATGGTTACAATTTATTCACATCAACATTTGATTACAACAGTTTTTCATCAATCACTATTGGCCCCTTTTCGGGATGACGATACTATCCCTTTCTCAGGTTGTTGACAATTCAAACCACCATTGGTTAATACCTCACTTTTCTTGGGTTATTAGTTGGGACTATCCATCGGTTAATACCTCCCCTGTTTTGAGTTGTAGGTTCAAACTATTCATATATCGGTTACATTTTCTCCTGTCATGGGTGTATTTGGATTGTACCCCTTTGCTTTGCTTCATTTACACGAGGCTTGCCTCACCACCTATCATATATTACATATTGCATTGCACACATCATGCATTTTGCCAAAAAAAAAAAAGAAAAAAGAAAAAAAGTTCAACTTTCAATTGCATTAGCATATCATTTGCATGGTTACAATGTTGCATCATTTGGCTACAATTCATTCATATTAACATTTGATTACAACATTTTTCATTAGTTACCCTTATTTGGGTTATAAGTTCAAACCACTCAGTATGACGATACTATCCTTTTCTCGAGTTGTTGACAGTTCAAACCACCATTGGTTAATACCTTCATTTTCTTAGGTTGTTAATTGCGACTATTCATCGGTTAATACCTCCCCTGTTTTGGGTTGCAGGTTAAAACTATTCATCAGTTATATTTCGTTCTCTTATGTGAATGTGTTTGGATTATATCCCTTGTTATGATTCATATTACTTGTTGCATTGCATTATAGATCATGAATTTTTGAAACAAAAATGGCTTCATGAAGTGTGTAAGTCCAACTATCAATTGTATTTCTAGCACATCATTTGCATTATGTCCCTGAACTATGCCGTTTTGATTCCTTGCAAAGGGATATGTAAGCAACCCTCAGGTTCAACCAATTGCATTGCATCTTGTTTGCGAGCCCAAGTCTTACGGCTTTGTCAAAAGGGTCATCTTCGGGCTTTGACATTCACTTACGTCAAGAAATGACTTTGGGTTTTGTCAAATAGGGGGAACTGTAGACACTCGATTTTGACTGATCCTAAGACTAGGGCACTTTCTTTTGATTACCCGATGATGAAAAAAAGAATGTGTTTCTCACAAAATTCTCTGTAAGAAAGATGAAAGTTGTGCTTCATTTCTAAACATAAGCCTGTTTTGGCCAAGTGTTCCAATCCCATTCAAAACTCTGTGTCGAAACTTTCTTTTCGCACTTTATTCTGAATATTTTCGTAGTGTTCCAAGGCTCACTTTTAAACTTCAAAATGAAACATTTGCTCAGGAAATTGAGCAAAGAATAGTGCGGAAATAGGAGGAAAGGACATGAATTCTGTCAAAAAATCCTACTTCATACAAAACAATCAGCCACGGACAATATTTTGGCAACTGGCCGGCTGACCAAGTAATTGGCAGGCCAGCCAATAAGTTGGCTGGCTAACCAATTAATTGGTTGGCCAGCCAAAATTTTGGCTGGCCAAGCTAAGTTTTTGGCCGGCCAACCAACAAATTAGCCGGCCGGCTAATTTGTCTAAGAGCAGGGCAGTTTTGGTAGAATTCTTAATAAAAGCGTGTGGGTCATGCCATTTCAGATCTTTTGATGATACATTCATGCACGAGGGACATACCCACCCCCTCAATTATCTTCCTTTGGCCTCCATTGTCAAAAGAGAGATTCTCTTCTACCCTAAAAGAAGCATCCAAGGCAAGCACCCTTATCACTCCATCATCCTTATCCCCCACCTCGTCTTCCACCTCATTGACTTTGCATTCTATTCATTATCCATACGAAGGATCAGAGTGAAGGGAATAGAAGAGGAGGGAATTGAATTAAGAGTTAGAGAGAGAAACATAAAAGTCTTGAACATTCAGCTATAACCTTAGAGATACACGGATATACCATCTCAGCGTCCCCTTAACGCATCCCGGGAAGGGAGGCGAGTCCCCGTTCGTTCGATATTGGGTTACTACATCAAGGACTCAAATGTCACGGTTCTTAATCCTGAACCAAAGAGTCCAAATCCGGCAAATCGTTTTGAAAACAGATTTTTTGAAAGAAGTGCCAAACATAGACTGCTTCGCCAGATACAGAGTCGCCACCTAAATATTTTAAAATGGGAAATTTAGGAAACCCTGACTCGGTGCCAAAGGCCACGTGTCCGTCATCACCAAAGTTGCCTCGACTCGGGAACTTGGGTACGATTGGGGAAGGTCACTTCGTGAGCACCCCCGCTCGCCCGGTCAAAGACCGGCCTCTACTAACCATGATATCTGTTTTTGAAAACATTGTATGTTCTTATTCCGGTTATTAGCCTAGGTTACTACGTGATGCGCACATCATACAAGTATAGACCGGGTCACCTGAATTGGAACAAAACATTTCATGTTTGTCTCTTTGAAAGATGGTTTGCTACCCGCAGGTAGGCTTAAAATGCAGATTTTGCCACCCTCGGGTGGGCTTAGAACAAATATTTAATGAATTGTCCCAATTCAGATAACTCAACCTCCACCCACAGGCATTCAAGGCAGTTATATCACGTAAGCATTTAGCCTCATGGTAAGCATGCTATTCATGGCAGCACTCACACGCATGCAAGGATGCTAAAGCATAAAACTCACCGAGTACTCCAAGCCAAAACAGAAAACTGATTAGCAATCATACATGATCCTACATATACAGAATTGCCTAATGCAACACATGCGAAGATGCAAACTATAGCAGGCTCGGCTATTCTAAACATGGTGCATGGAATGCAACAGCTATGAAGTACTCAACTTGGAATTGAAATACAAATGCAGTTTGTATGATGTGCCGAGCCCGGTGCATGCAAAACAGATGAATGATGCAAACATGCTGTCATACTGTATGCTAATTGAAACATGCCATATATCTAACCATCATAAGCGGGTAAATAAAAGGGAAGAAAGACGTGGGGTTGGAAGACATACATCACACTCACCCACACTTATTACAATTTTGCACTCGCACAGAGGGTCCGAATAAATAATACAGTCCCAAATAAAAGAATAGTACAGTCCAAATAATACAGTCCGAATAAATATACAGATTCCTAATTAATTAACAGATTAACTAAGAAAAACTGTAAACTGGCACTCAAGCCAGGGGCTGCCTCGATTCTGATGAATGATATATGCTGGGCTACCTTATGCGGAAATTCACTGGGATGCCCCAATTAGCCTCTGTTTGAACCTTTCCTCGAAATGCGTGCCAGACTCTGAAAAGTTGCTGATTCTTCATTTTGCTGCAACAGAGAGCAGGAAAGGGGCATAGCAATGTATTTCACAAATATATTCATGCCTCGATCCTCGTGTCACCAATCACGCATCTCGATGCATGATGGCCGAGGAACCGAATTGCACAACTCAATATAGGATCAATGCATATGAATTCTACAACAAAACCTAACTCCATCATGGGTAATCCGGAGTGTCGGTGATTTGGGAATTGAGACACATTCCGTTACTCGGAGTACGAAACGTGCCTCGTTTTCCGTGCCCGGGTTAACTCTTATCCCGAACATGATGAAATATGCATAATATGCATGCAATGCAGCTAATATGCAATCCTAACATACACAATGCTATGAAAATGAGATGCCTCAAAATGCGTGCACACGGGCACGCAAACCAAGGAAGTGGTATACGCAATGCAATGGGACTAAAATGACAAATACAATGCAACATGGACTTACACTAACATGAGTGGACCTCAGCCACACTCACATAAGAGGCCATCAGATAAAAAAAAGATGCCTCGAAATGCGTGCACGCGGGCACGCAAACCGAGGAAATGGCATACGCAATGTAATGAGACTAAAATGGCATAAACAATGAAATATGGGCTTACACTAACATGAGTGGACCTCAGCCACACTCACATAAGAGGCCGTGAGATGAAAATGAAGTGCCTCAAAATGCGTGCACACAGGTACGCAAACCGAGGCAATGATACTAAAGCATGAAATGGCACTCCAAATGCAAATTGGACTTATACTAACATGAGAGAGCCTCAGCCACACTCACATAAGAGGTCGTCGGATAAAAAAAGAAGTGCCTCGAAATGCATGCACACGGGCGCGCAAACCGAGGCAATGACATAAAGGCATGAAAACGGCCTGAAATATGATATACAATGAGACTAAAACGAGATGTCTCGAAATGCGTGCCCACGGGCACGCAAACCGAGAAAATGGCATACGAAATGCAACAGGACTAAAATGAGATATGCGATGCAATATGGGCTTACACCAACATGAGAGAGCCTCAACCACACTCACACAGGAGGCCGATGGATGAAAATGAAGTGCCTCGAAATGCGTGCACACGGGCGCGCAAACCGAGGCGATGGCCCTAAGGCATGAAATGGCATGGAAATGATATGCAAACATGCAAATGAATTTTGGCACTGAAATGTGGGGGAAAACAGCACCGTAATGAGGCGAAAGTACACCCGATGCATGAAATGGCCCCGAAACATGAATTTAGGCACCCGAAATGGCCTATAGCTATACCAAACATGCACAATATAGACATGGAATGAAAATACAGTAGCAAGGCAGCCCCAAGACAATCATTTTTCAGTCATAAAAAAGGCTAAACAGAAAGCACACATAGGATTAAGCAAGAATGCAAAAATGGCTCCCCAAGAGGGGTATTGAAGTAAGTGATATATGCAATGCCCAAATGGAAAAATACCCTTCTACAACACTGAAGAGGGACTAAAAATATGCACATTTACAGTAGATGACATCCCCCAAATCAGTATGAAAATATGCTAAAAATGCCATGCAAGATTGAGGCCACAAGAGGATATAACATGAAGTAGGCCAAACATTCATCCAACAAGAAAAGACCCTTAATGAACTATGTCCAGAGGGTCAAAATATGACTCATTCCAGTTCTGATGATGGCCGAAAACAGAGGCTAGATAAGCCTAAAAGAGCATGTAAAAACGAGGGCCAAAGAGGGGTAGAATGGTAGGTACTACATGGAGACCCCAAACAAGATTGATCCCTTCTACAACACAAAATAAGCTTACTCACAGTTCATAATAAACTCCAAAACAATTTACATATAGGCCAAACAAATCATGCAAATTTACGGTAAATAGGAAAGATTATGAAGTAAGTGCAAGATAGAGGACCCAAACAGGATTGAGCCCTTCTTCAATGTTGAAGAGAGGCTCAAAATAGGCCCACTTACAGTTTACATTATGCACGAAAACAGATCACTCATAGGCTAGAAATTTCATGCAAAAAAATGGCATATAAGATGATATTGAAGCAAGTGCCAAATGGAGGGATCAAACAGGGTTGAGCCCTTAAACAAACATGAATATAAGCTCAAAAGAGTGACCCTTTCAGTTAGATTCGGAGCCTAAAACAGTGAGCAAATAGGCTTAAGAAATGAAGCAAGAAAATGCTACAAAAGAGGGAAATGGAGACTTACCCTTGTAGACCTTTTCTTTTCTACCTCTTGGCTTGAGGAATGTTGCTTCTAAGCCTCTGAGAACCTCTCCTTGCTTCTGGAAATGGAGTGGTGATGGGGATGCTTGATAGTGATGAAGAAATGGCACCAAACTTGAAGAAAAATGACTTTGGAGCTTGGAAATGGAGAGAAATGGGAGGTGGAAGGTATAGCTCTCTCTCAAATGTGTCTAACAAATGTCTAACCTTGAGCCAAGAGCTGCCTCTCCTTTATAGAGGAGAGGCATGAAAAATATCTAAGGGACCTCTCTAATCCTCCATACACGTGTATGGAGGATGGTCAATTGGCAACCAAATGGCACATTTGAATACTGAGGAGAGGAAAATGGCCGGCCAGCTTAAAGGGGTAAAAAGGTCATTTCACAAAAGGGGTGGCCGGCCAGCTAGATTTTCTGGCCGGCCAGCTACTTTTCAGGAGTTGTCGGGAAGAAAACAGGCCGGTGGGTACTAGAGAAGTCCAAATGTGGCCATTCAAGTGTCCAAATTGAAGCCCCGGAAGTTAGATTTCCAATGGCACAAACCTTGCATCAAAATTCCTCCTGTGGAAAAAGTTATGCTAGTTTCCGTGAAGCCGCGCAGATTTCGGTTCAACCAGAGTGATGCCTTACTTCAATCAACCATATCTCCTCCGTCCGGAATTGAATTTAGGAGATTCTTGAGTGAAAAATGAAGCCCCGGGAGTAAGATTTCCAACGATGGTGGCCTCATACTTTAATTCCTCTTGTGCAAAGAGTTATGCCCGTTTCGGTGAAGCCGCGCAGACTTTTCTCCTTCCCGGATTCATGCTGAACCACTTTTGACCAAACAAAAAGTTGGTTGTCAAAAAAATTGCTGGCCTCCCACCCTCCTACAATCTTCCTAACCATGAAAATAAGTCCTCCACCAAAAATGAGCCCAAACCGATGCGAAATGAGGGTTCGGGGGCCGAAACGCGCAGCTCGGGACCCCGAAAACTGACTGTTGGGCACCGGGAGTGGTGTTCGACCACGAAGTCGGTCTCTCAGACCCCAGTGTCCCTCAAAAGGGAGTAAATGAAATGCACGCCAAAAATTGGAGCAAACAGAGGCGGTCAGGCGGTCTCGAACCGAGGCACATGGCCTGACGGCTCCGAAAACCAAGAACCGAGCTCCGAAATGGGCAAGATGGCCTACGGCCACGAAATGTAGCCCACGGCCACTGAGAGATGGTCTACGGGACCTCTCCCTCCCCTCAGGAAGAAAAACAAAGAAAATCGAGCCTGATTCGCAAACCGAGGCAAAGTACAGAGAGGGTTCAGAAGTCCGGAGGCAGGGCTCGTAGCCGAGACTCTGAGACTTCTAAACGAGCACAACATGTAACATCACCGAGTGCTCAACCGGTGACGTCTGAGTCTTAAGGTCAGTCAAAAATGGGGTGTCTACACCATCTTTCAATGTATCAAACAAAACCCATAAATTCTGTTATAGCCTTATTCTTGAGTCTTGATCAAAAGAGAGTGACTGTTACTGTAATTGAGGAAAAACATAGAGTTATAACCCTCTCCCCCCCCCCCCCCCCCACAAGGTTCAATAGCCTAAAAATACCATTCTAATTAGAATTTCAAAATTTCAAACTGGGAATTGAGAACACATTTCCTAAGCTTGAGGGTGATCAAAAAGAAGTTTGGAAATCAAATCCTTTATTAGAAGGTAAATTTTACACACTTTTCATTTTCTTTTACTTTTCTTGCATTTTCTTTCTCATATTGTTTTTCTTGCTTCAGTTTCATGTTATAAACCCGTTGTAAGCTAACTGGAAGTGGTTAGTTGAGCCACTTGCATATTTTTCGTTTGTTTTTCTGGTGTTTGAATAAAACACAGTTTTTGGCCTGGCCTAAGTGGCTGGCCGGGCAATTAATTGGTCGCCTGGCCAACTTTTTGGCTGGCCAACTAAACTTTTGGTCAGCCAGCCATTTTCTCGTGGACAGAACCCAGCAACCTCTCGGTGTCAAGCAGAACAATCTTCGATGGTCTTCGAGGCCACTTACAGCTTTTTTTTTTTCATTTTAATTAGAGAGTGTTTGTGAGGATTTATTTTTTTTGTAATATTTTTCCTGTCTCCCCCTTATTCAGATTTGTAATATTTAATGTTATAATCATTCCCCATCGCACTTCTTTCTATCCCGTTCTTTATTTTTCTTTCCATATTCTTTAAATATGCATATTATTTTGCTTGTCATCATATCCATGCCTTGTATCCATGTTTTATGCCTTAAGATCCGGCCAAATTTGCATATGTGGGTTTAATAATTTATTATGTGATTTTGTGTGCTCCCTCATGTTTTGAGATGATTCACATGTCATATATTGGAAGCCAGATATGTAGTTTCATTTCATGAGTGAATTGCATTAGGATCTTGTATATAGGATCATGCATATTTTTACTAACTTCGTTTTGTGATTGTTTGAGGGACGTCGGTAAATATGTAAGGTTTTGTGCTTTAGCATTCCGCTTGCATGTGATTTTCTTACTATGTTTAGCATCTTACCATGTGGCTATGTGCTTATTTGATATAACTATATGCATGCCAGTGAGTGAAGGTTGTGTTATTTAATTTGGAATAAAATTGATTTTTATGATTACCCTATTCAAAACATTTTCAAGATAATGAAATCAAGCTATTCCAAAATGGATGACACATTCTATATTTGTTTGCTTCATATAGTAAATTTTAGGATTTAATAAATAACTGGAATATGAACACATAAAGTCAATAAAAATTATATCATGGCTTAGTAGAGGCCGATCTTTTGATCGGGTGAGTGGGGGTGCTCAATTAATGACCTTCCTCCCTCATACCTAAGATTCCGAGCCAAGCATCCTTGGTTACGATAAATAGTGTCCTTGGCATGAGTCACAGGTTTCCTAATTTTGTCTAAAATATTAGGTGGCGACTCTGAGATCTGATGATGCAATCCATTTCTAGTAATGTTTTGTAATAAAATGAATTTCTATAAAAGTTGTCAAAATTGGGCTCTCATCTATGTTTCACATTGCACTCATGAGACTAGATCGAAGAAACCGACGGTCTGAACTATTAACGCGTACGGGTTCCTCCGGTCATGTTACAAAGGGCCCTTTGGGTTTGATCTACAAAGAAAAACAACAAAGCAGTCATAACTCTCTAGTTGTAAAACAATTAATTAGCGTGAATTACATTCGTTCAGTTAATAAGCAACATTAAAAGATGAAGTATTAGAAAACCCCAAACAATATGCCTTTTGGGAGGAGAAAAAACAAAAAAAATGAAAAAGAGTCCTTTTGACAGAGAAATAGATCAAACCTCTTTATATGTGTGTGTGTGTGTACATACAAGGCAATTGAAGAAAAAAAAAATTATAGATCATGGACCCTAAGGATAACCCAAATCATACAAACAGTGATACCAAAAATTCCCAACGAATCAGCAATAAGATTTAAGGCCATCCTTTCAAACATCCACTCATTAGGGTTTTGAAATATAGTGATTCTGGTTTTGACCCGACCTTTTTTATGTTCTGGACTTGGGTTTATGGTTTATGAATGTTGTTTATATCATTTCCCATTTATTCTTGTTAAGTTTGGCTATTGAGTGGGTTGGAACATGTTTGGAACAGGTTGGTTACTTGGTTTTCAAACTTTTGTTGCCCAAATTTTGCTCTTCTGCTTAAGTGGCACTTCTTGCACTCGAACGGGCTTTGCAAACTCTCAGTACTTTTGCAGGTCTGCAAAACTATTGGGAGAATGTATTCTACACTCGAGCGGTTCTTTCTATGCTCGAGCGGGTTCAACTCAAGTGGCCTTTCTTACGCTTGAGCGATGGTTTGTTCTCTGCAAAACTACTGGATGTGTGTATTCTACACTCGAGCGTCACTTCTTGCGCTCAAGCGGTAAGGCCTTTTTGTTTTGTGTCTTGGCGCTCGAGCGGAACAACTTATTGTGTCTAATGCTCGAGCGTCAACTCTTGCGCTCGAGCAGACTGTGCATATATCAGTTCACGAAAATGACTTTTTCATCACTTTTTCAATCTAATTCTCTCTAAACCCAAAAGTTAAGACCCTTGTCTCTAAAACTCACACTTTCTCTACTTTTTCACCTAGATTTAGTGGTTTCTACACTCTACCCTCTTTTATAAAAAGATAGAGCATCTCAAGGGCTTTCTTCTCATCTGAATGGACTTGGATTTTGGCGTGTTTGAAGTGTCTTCATTCTCTGTCTCAACTTCTAAACTCAAGGTAGGGATTTTCTACACTCTTATATGGCTTTTAACTTGATTATTTCTTGATGTATTCGAAACTTTGGGTTTGGAGGTGATTTTAGCAAACCTAGGGTTTGGGGTTTAAATTCAAATGATGGGTTTTCAAAAAGGAAGCCTTGAAAAGGGTCATGGGAATGAATATGAACTTGGGATGTATTAAAGTAGATGATTTTGTGTTTGGGATAAGGTTTTGAGGGAAATGGGGTTTTGCCCTAAATTGTTCAAATAATTATTTTGCTTAAATAATGAAATTGGTAATGGAAATATGAAATTTGATGAGTGTTTAAGTGAATGGTAGAGTTGGATATGTATTACCTCTTATCTATGGGGATTTGGACAATTTATTTATCTTTGAGATTGTATATTTGTTTAGAAATATCTATTTTGGGCTATCGGTGGAGGATAGCTATGATTGTTGTAGAAACTACATGAGGATTAGGTAAATTGAAACTAATCTCTTGTTGGTTGTCGTTGAATATGACTGTATTTTAATACATTGTATATGTATGATGTTTGGGAGGAGAAAGGAGATGTACTTCATGTTTGGGAGAAGAAAGGGGATGGACTCCATTGAATTAAGTTGGCCTGTGCATCTAGGGTGAATTCCCGAAAAGATTGTGTATACATGGGTGCTGAATCCCGCGGACGAAATTTCCATAAAATGGCAAATTGAAGTGTTTGTGTGTAACGGTTGTGTGGTAGGAAAACCACTGAGTTGTAGCCTCAGTTGGGCTATCTGGATAACAATAGGTGTGACTCATGAATTAAGGAAATGTGAAATGACAGGAAACGAATTGATATAAATTGGATTGGAATATAGTACTTGGCATAGTATGGTTTTGAAAGGAAAAAGAGTGGTAAACAATCTTATCTTTGAGCAGTGAACATGTGCATCATATTTATACCCTTGTTAAAGTTCATATATTGTATTAGACTATTTCTACTGGGCTTTGGCTCACCCTATCTTGGGAAAAACCATTTTTAAGTGCTGGTGATATGCCTTCTCCAAAGACTTAGCTTGGGAGGACTGTGGAGCTGAAGGCTCAATTTTATGATTTTTGTACCTAACTTTTGTACTGCCAAAGGGCTTTAAATGTATTAGACTGAAGGTCCACTTTTGTTGTAACTAAGAATTATCTTGGAAAGATGTAAGCCATTAAGGCGAATGATTATCTGTGTAACCTTCATTTTTTCTTGTATCTGTCTCTCATGTGTATCCACTCCGATGAATGAAGGCATGTTAATTCAATTATATTTCCACTTATGAGATGGGTTTGTTGTATTTATTTTGGATCGTTACATGAAAATTAGGGAAAACAAACAAATTGGTTTTGAAAATTAGGAAAAATAAAAGAAAATAGAGAAATTAAGTAAGAGAGAGAGAGAGAGAGAGAGACCTAATCTCGGGGGTGTTTGAAGATAGGCGAACTAGTGGTGGTAGAAAAATGGTGATGGTGGTGGTGCTAGGTGTGAAAATAAGGAGCAACCATGTGAGTAAAAGGAGTAATGAAAAACAAAAACAAAGATTGAGAGAGAGAGAGAGAGAGAGAGAGAGAGAGAAGAGAGAAACTACATACGTAACGATGGAGGTTGTTTGACTTCTCAAAGCGCCACTGATACTTTCTTGAAGAAGTGACGCAGGCTACTGCAATGACGGAGAAGAAGCGACTTTGGAGACTGCAATCGAGTAGGAGAATCGACGGTGAGGTACATATGAAGAGTGGTGCGCAATATATACCGTATAAAGAGTTTGAACAATTCACTCTACTGATATTGGGCAATTTTTCCCTACAAAACTATTTGGTCGGTATTTTCCTTCAATTTAGTTAAATAATTATCAAAACAACATAGTTTTATTACCTACGACCAAATTATTTTAGTCGCTAAATTTTTTTTCATTCCCTTTTTTTTTTTTTTTTTGTAAAATTATATTTTGGCAACTAAAAAATGTTAGTCAGCAAAACTCTAAACCTTTGCCTACTAAATTTTTTTTAGTTTCCAAATGAAAACTTTTTGTGACTAAATAAAAGTTAGTTGGAAAAATTGGTCGAGAAAATGTAATTTCCTATAGTCTAGTGGTGAGGGGTGGTTGAGTTGGCAGCAATAGTGGCTATTGTGCCAATGATGATGACGGTGACAACGATGATAATGGTAAAGGTGGAATAATAGTAATTGTGGTGATGGTGGAAAGGTGTAGTAGAGATAAAAAGGTGCTGGTGGTAGTAGTAGTTGTGGTAGTGGTTGTGGTGGAAGCAATGATATGTTGATGGTGGTGGCTGTAGTACGGGTAGCCATGGTGAGAAAGGTGGAGGGTTGTGGTAGTGGAAGTAAAGGGATGGTGATGGTGGTAGTTGTGGTGGTATGATCATAGTGGTAGTGATGGTGGTGGTAAAAGTAGCTATGGTGGGAGTGTAGGTGGTAATGGTGGTGAGATGATAATGCTACACGTCGATGTTTATGAATAAGCAGGAAGATTATTTATAATTTTCTTAAGTTGAACTTCTATCTTAGTAGTCACTTAAATTTTTAAGTGATACAAATTGTAATTGTCAAAAATATTTAATTTATTTTTACTTAATGCATTTAATTTGAAGTTTTGAATAAGGTTATCAAACACTGCTGTAGAAATATATTAATAAATAATGATGTCAAATTATTTTGATTTAAAAATAACTAAGTGGCAAGTGATTTTTTTTGGCTTATTGGCTTTGTTTTTGAAAAAATGTGTAAAAAAGTAAAGAGATGATATGACTTAGATAAGCTAGTAAACCAACAAACCAATAAACTAACTTTTTTTTACCTTTCCAAAAAAGGCCCAAGAATCATGCTAATGTGCACTAGTGTGCTATCTATTAATAAATGATGTCAAATTATTTTGATTTAAAAATAACAGTGGCAAGTGATTTTTTTTTTGGCTTATTGGCTTTTTTTTTTGAAAAAAACGTGTAAAAAACTAGAGAGGTGATATGACTTAGACAAGCTAATAAACCAATAAACCAATAAACTAACTTTTTTTTACCTTCCCAAAAATGGCCCAAGAGTCATGCTAATATGCACTAGTGTGCTATATATTAATAAATGATGTCAAATTCTTTTGATTAATTGCACACGGGCAATTGAGCGCATTGTAGCGCTTTAGAATTGATGCATTTGGCACCTGTGTGTTGTGTGAGCAAGAAAAAATTATTGATTGGTCATGGAATACCATATGGCTATGTCCCAGGCTAATTACAAACTCTTATGTTTTTTTCATATTCCCAATCACCGAACACAAAATTGTAAGTCCTATTTTGTGATGTCTTGGGTATATAACCCGCTTTATTCCCTCTTAGTCATGTTTAATTTCTCGTTTTTGGGTTTTCAAAACTGATTCAAGACCTCATCAGCCATATAAGTTCACTCTTGAAACCTTTCTTGAATTTGCATTTCCATATTATTTTTAGAGTTGAGTTTTCTTGTTTCAGAAGTGTAGTTGGGGTCGGGGTTGTCATAGGCTGGTCAAGTTTGAAAAATTTAGAGAGGTAACAAAATTGCACGTACTGGGGGTTCAGGCTGAATGTGAGGGAACAACGTTGCGCGTGTGGGAATGGGGTGTTGTATGTAGGTGATGGAGTGTTTCTGAGGGTTAGAGGCTAAAATAACCACAAGTGCGGAGGGCATATGCGGGAGTGTGCCGCAAGTGCAGTTGTTGCTACTGCACATACGATGAGAAGAGGTTTCTCTAAGGTTGGTCCCTGAAATAATTGCACGTGTGGAGGTGAGTGTCGTACGTGTGGAAGAGTATGCTCCACACGTACGAGAAACATACCGCACATGCAGGAAATACTGGAAGTCTGAAAATTTTGCTTTTTCTTTTCTTGGGCTAAGTACCCATCTCAGTTTTCTCTCATCTCTCTGTCTCTAAACACATTTCTCTTCATTCTCTCTTCATTGACTCTCATCAAACACTATTAAATCTTTGATTTTTAGAGTCTTGACCCAAGTTCCTTCATCAAAATTGGAGAGCTCATCAAGGGCTACATCTTGGGCGGTGGATATCGGATTTCAACATAGTTAATTTTAGGAGTTTCTTCTCTATTCTTCTCCAAATCTTGAGGTAAGGAGTTTATTTGAGTTATATATATGATTTTGGCATGTTCTTGTCATTTTCTTGATGTCATTTTAGGTTATGAGTTGGGATTTGAGTTTTTTTTTTTTTTTGGAGGGGGTGGGGGGGGGGGGGGGGAGGGGAGGGGAGGGGAGGGTTTCTTGAATATGCTTAAAAGTGGTATTTCATTTCCCTCTCATGAAATTGATTTTTATTTGTGAAATGTGTGACTCTAAGAAGTTCATTGACTAGAATACCTCTTGAAAATGTGAGAATTCATTTTGGATGGAAACTCTAGATTTTGAAAGTTGGGGAAAAGTTAAAATTATTGAAGAAAAACTCATGAAATCATGAAATTTTGTGAAGAAAAATCAAATGTAGTTATGTTGTTAAATTATCCATGTAATGGATGGAAAATTTTGTTGAGAAATTGCCATGGATAGTATAATGACAATGCTTGGATCATGGGAAATTGAAAAATTGTATAGCATTGTGAACATGGATTATGTCACATGTCACATGGATATGGTTATTGATTATTAAATTGGGAATATTGAGAAATGTTGATAATTGTATTGTCTTGAGGACATAATATTGAGAAACAGGGAAATTGCATAATTGCATTTGCATACATTCATTTGCATAGTCACTACAACATATAAGAGTTTTAGAGATCAATTTTTTTGTCTCTAAAAGTAAAAAATTTGTTGTGAAAGACATTTAGGAACCAATTTCTATCGTCGTAGGGATAATTGCTAAAAGGTCGTTCCAAAAAGTAAAAAATAAGGCTCTTAGCGAAATTTTTTTGAAAATGTCATTAATAAATACACTTTTAGGGACAAAATAATTTGGTCTCAAAAGAGTTTATTTTTTGAGACAAAAAATTTGATCCCAAAAGGATAATAATTCATCACTAATGTCCAATTTTCATTGCTAAAAATATAATAATGACACGTTTCGCAACAAAAATATTTAGTCCCTAAAAAATAAGTTTGTATCTAAATTTTGGTCTTTAAAACTTTAATTTTTTGTAGTGAGTTTTGAATATTGATTATTATGGCTATGTTTTGGAAATAGATTTATTGTTTTGAGAGGAGCATTACATGTTTTGAATATTGATTATTATGGCTGTGTATTATAAATTTACTAAGATAATGTACTTTTGAAAGGAGCATTACATGTGGTTTTCAAAAAGAACAAAGATATGGATTTTTGGATCATGCCAATGCATGGAATGTATATTATGAGACTACTTAAACATATATACTTTGCTAAGATTTTTCTACTGAGCTTTGTGCTCACCCCTAGTGGATTTGTGCAGGAAGTGATGTAGTGATTCTGTCTAGCTAAAGGCGAGGAATGTGTTTTGAGAGCACAAGGCTATTTTATTTTTATTGTATATTTTGACAACCGAGGGCTTTACATGTATGGATTTTTAATAACCATCTTTTGTGTAACCGAGCTTAAGTTTTGGAACTTATAGCCCTTGGAGCATTCTTTTTTGTTATTCTTTTTGTTTTAATCATCGCACATGCTATGGATTCATCCTTCAAGAAGACTGAATATGTATTGCATATGGACGTCTTTATAAATCCCTCATATGAATTGAAATACAATCGTATTTGATTTATTGAGTTGAGATTGTTTAAATTGAAAGAGGTTAATTAGAATTATTTTATGTCATTTATTTGGGGGCGTTACATGTTCCCTCCATTAATCAGAATTCACCTGGGACACCAAGTGATTGTACCCCAAGGCCAATGAATAACTTCTCATGATCAAGACCATTGATTTTTTTCCATCATAATCATCAATGATTAAATGACTAATATGCTTGACATAAAAAAAATAAAGGTTGTACATTCAGCAATTGTGTGTGTATGATTAAGAGCATTTCTAATGGGATGGATAAAAAAGTTTACTAAAGTGTTATATGACAAAAAGTGTAAAAAGTGAGATTGAATTGTGTGTGTTAAGTGTTTGTTAGTTAAAGAGGGGGTATGTGCTCCAATGATGTAGTTAAAGTGTGCATTAAGTGTATATTGTGTAAGTGTAGGGTCCACTCAAATATATATATATATATATAATATTATTAAACAAAAAAAGGAAAGTACAACGCAGCCCATCCTATGCCTCCCCAACTCTCTCTCTCTCTCTCTCTCCTAATACAATCTGCAGCCAATCCATTCCCATCATTTTTTGTTCTCTCTCATTGTTTCTCTTCCCTCTCTTTCTTCTATGCTAGCTAGATGGCTCTGTACAGTTAACAATGAACTTAACAAACATCCAAACTAACTAATAAGTTAAAAGCACCATTGGAGAAAAAACAACCTTGCTAATTGTTGTGTAAGATAATTTTTGACACTACCAATATGTTTGTTAAACCTATTAATTTTTAGGAGAGGCTTCTCTCCAGCCCACTATGTAGATTGAAGCGTGCTATTGGATTTGTGGGGCCCATTTCGATGATCTGAACCGTTTAATGTGTAGAGCTCATCAAGTACTTCATGTTTGCAAAAAATCACATCGATTGGATATCGATAGCCCCTTGATCAGAACACATTATTGTTAACAATTTATTTTTAAAATCATATACCATTGACAAAAATGTATTCCGATCAAGGGGCTACCAATATCCGATCAACGTGATTTTTTGTAGGCATGAAATATTCGACAAGCTCTATATGTTGAACGGTTCAAATCATCGAAACAGGACCGGTGGTGGGCCCCACGCTTTAGTCCACTATGTGGACTGGAGAGAAGTCTCTCCCTTAATTTTTATCAATCATGATTATCAATGATTAGACAATTAATACCTTCGCATCAAATTGTAAGATTGTAATAAATGGCTTCATCAAATGGCTAAAACCTCAATTGATCTGATAATTATTAATAATTAATAAAGAAAATTGTTAAAAAGTCCAAGCTAAAGAAACTATAATGCATTAGGTTCAGTGGATTTTTTTATTGGTGAGAGGCCCACAATTTGTAAAGTAGTTTAATGGAAAGTCATAATTTTTGTTTTGAATGTCATTTTTGTTTTCAATTTTAGCCCTTAATCTATATGTTGACTTTTTTTTTATTTGTTGACTTTTTAAACTATCTGTTTAGATTTTTTAACTATTTGTTCAAATTTATATATATTTGTTAAAAACAATTTCCTTATTTGTTCCATTTTTTCACCTATAAGTTCAATTCTTTTCCCTGTTTGTTCAATTTTTTGATCTTTTCAGTTCAAATTTTGTTCTTATCTACTCAAATATCTGTCCCAATAAAATCAATCTATTGAAATTTATCTATTAAAAAAATTCTATTTTTTTAAATTTGTATCCATCTGTTCAATTTTTTTCCTTATCCGTTCATTTTTTCCCTATCTTTTGAAATATCTGTCCAAATTTTATTATTTGTTTAACTTTTTCCTTATCCATTTAAATCTATCTGTACAAATTTCAAAATTCTCTATTTTTCTCTATTTATTTGTCAAACCAAAAATTGGATCTATTTGTTCTTAGGTGTTTGTTCTATCTGTTCAACAACAACAAAGAAAAAAAAAATAGATACAAAATTACAAACAAAATTCAATCTGTTAAAAAAAAATAAAAAAATGATCTATTGAAATTTGAGTAGATTTGTTGATCTGTTTGTCAATAGATCTAGACTAGAGACCCATGGAAGAGGCGAAAGTGATCTAGATCTGTTCAATCTTCATCTTCATCTTCAATCTTCATCTCCATCTACCTTCTTAAAATCCCCTTAAACAGCTTCGACCATGGCCTCTCTGTTGGTGTTAAGAACACTGATGTTCTCCTTTACACCTTCATCTGCAAAATCCTGTTTCACGAACAACAGATCCAACAAACCACAAATCACAGACCATAACAACCCCAATAATCACAAATCAAATGAGTTATACATATAAGCACTTGGACCTTTGACTAAAGAAATTTTAAGTTTGAACTTATAGACTGAGTGCCCTAATTAATAATAACAATAAAAAAAAAATTAATTTAAATTGTAGTGACATAATTGCTGGGATCAATCATATTGCAGTCTTTTTATACAAACACCAAATTTTAATCAAAACTTACGCTAGCTTAAATTAAGAGGAGAGGAATAGAACTTGGATTTTTTTTTTCCCTCCCGAACAATAGAAATTTCCATTAAGGTAAGTCAAATGGTACTTACAAAGGAGTCCATCTAAGAAAAAAAATTTCCACCAAACAAAGTAAAAATCATCGAATGAAGCACTAAAGAGAAGCTATAAACATCAAGACGCAAAGTCTGTACTGCGAAGTAGACGCCGATCATAAGAGTTTGGCAATAAGGCAAGTTTGAGTTAATTCATAGGTTATATCTACAACGACGGTAAACTACAATCATGCAACCGATAAAGACCTAGCTACACAACCAAACACCAAGTAAACAAGAAAATATATATGAAAAAAAAAAATGTAAAAGCAACCTCAATCCTAACAAGCCAAGGCAATGGAATTAGTGGCGACAGATTTGATGGTCGGAGGCAAGCGAAACTGGTAAAGATAAAGGAGTAGAGAATAGGTGGATACAGATCTAGTAGGGGTGGGGCCATGGAGACAAAGAGGTGGCAGTATGGTGGTGGCGGTACTAGAGTGATGCGGATGATGAGGGAAAAGGCAAATCTAGTGAAAGCTACGATTGGGGTAAGGCGTCAAGGTTAAATAAGGAGAAATTCCATCATGAGAGGGAGAACACCTCACAAGGAGGGAGAAGTTGGAAAGACAAACCTTCCAAGGTTTATTTAACTAGAACAATAGAGAAAACAAAAGGAAGAAAGGGGGGTAGAAGGAGGAGATAAGAGGCTAGAGACTGGAGCCCCCCTTCTTCACCCTAGGCAGTGCACTTGTAGAGAGACACCCTAAAAGAATAAAAGTAGAGAGAGACTCTCAACAAAATAAAAAAGACCTTAGGTTTGGTCTAGTGGTCTTACATCTTATGGTGTGGTGAGGAGAAGGCTAAGAGTTCGAGTTGATAGAGCGGCGACCCCTTTAGTGGTAATCTAATCTTCTAACAAACTAACAATCTACCACTTGGAAAAATAAATAAATAAAAATTAAGAGGAAAGGAAAAGGGGGTCACTTAATGCTCCACATGGGACTTGAACTCGCAACCTCCACCATAGATGTTGGAGAAGATATCACACTGGCACAAGGTCATGGATAGATTCAGAAATAGTTAAGCAGACATAATTTCATTCTATTTTATTTTATTTGTTTTGGAAAATATAGAACTCTAGAACTTGTTCATATTTGTGCATTATCCAAAGGCATTTGGGGTCAATCTTCATCAGTGCAAAAATGCAGATTGATACACATTGGATGTTGGACTTTATCGTTGCATATTGCTGGTAGATACAAATAACATCTTAAGGACAATGATGTTCGTAATACGTATTGAAGCCGTATTCTACATTGTTTCAGACATCATCTTCATCCCTTATTTTGTAACACTTTTTCTTTCTTGTTTCTTTTTCCTTCATAAATTTATAATCTAAACATAACCTTATACATGTCTTATTCTCTTCTATTTTGGCTATTTCCTCATCAGGAACAAGGGAAGATGATTTAAACACACATTCTTAATATAAATTTCCTCAAAAGTGATGTAAACGTGGCTTGTTTAATAAAAATATAATAGATGGTCATAAAATTTGTTAGCTTTTTTTTTTTTTTACTTTATAAACTTAAATATATATACATATATATCATGGTGATGTCCATTTCATTTACTTGGTACTAACATAATACTCGTGCTATGCACAATCGTAAATTTCAAAGTAATTTTTAAATTAAACAACAAAAAATGTAGAATGTAGAGGAAAAAATAGTTTATAATCAAGTAAATTTCAATTTTTTTTTTCATCTCAATTATATTTAAATAAATTTTTTTCTTTCCTTTTATTATTATTTTTTATGAGATCTCGCCGTTAATTGTGTGTAATACCCCTATTCCGTACTGTGCTAATTGGCTCGTAATCTGAATGTGATTATGTGTTTAGCATGATATTACGTGCCATTATGTGAATATATGCGATTTTGGAACTTTATCTGTTCACCGTAGGAATATCTGTTTTATTTTTCTGCTTCGGAAATTAAATTGAGGGCCTTATCTGCCATAAAACTCGAAATTGACTACGCCAATGAAATTGGCATAATCTTTAGAGCCTACGGTGAAATTTAATTGAAAAATTGATTTGGGTCAAATTAAATTGATTAAATTAATGGGTTAGTGCCCAAATTGTTTATTATTATTATTTTGAATTAGTGGGTTATGTTGTAAAGGGGCACTACACCCTTAATTCTCCTTCATTACTACATTTTGGCTGAGTTTAAGCTCAAAAAACTTAGAGGGAGCCGATTGTTAGAGAGAGGAGAGGATTGTGCATTGTGGTTCAAGGCTTGGACCTTTTGGAGATCAAGCTCAAGAATTACCATAAATTGTGAAGATTAAGCTCCTAGGTGAGTAATTCTTGGAGTATGGTTGTAATTTTGTGTGTGTTCTAACTAAATTGGTGATCAAGAGTTAGATTGGGTTGTATTGTTGAATTGGAGCCTAATATGTACATGCATGTAAGAAATGGCCATAAATCTCCATGTTTGAGCACAATATGCATGATTTGTGTTGAATATTGTTTGAAACCCATGTATTGGGACTTCTCTCCACCAATTAAGTGATAGGAGGGCATATTTCTCACATGCAAGAATGATCCCTGTAAGGAATGGCCTTGCATGTTTGAAATAATTAAAGGTATAGGCTTGAATGCATGAATTTGTTATGTTGGAGATGGGTTTGCCATGTTTGGGACATGCATGTAGGTAACTCAAGGAATTGAGCTTCATGATGTGGTAATCTTGCATTGGTATGAAGTTAGCATGATTAAATTTGATATTTGAGCCTTTGCATGTGAGTAATGAGGCTGGAAAATCGATTGGGGGCTCAAGAACGATTCCGAAAACCCGAGAAAATTTGGTGCCCCGAAGCGGAAACCGCCGCTCGACCGGATAATTCGAGCTCCCAGCATTTTCCTGCAGACATGATGCCCGCTCGAGCGGGGAAGTCTACGCTCGAGCGGGGAGCCATGTAGAGAGTCCGCCGAGCGAAGAATTCACGCCGAAAGGGAATAAGGGCAACCAAGATTTTCAGACTTGAGGGTCCGCCGAAGGGAAGTCTACGCCGAGGGGACCCTGCTCGATTTCGCTTTTGCATTCTCGGGCTATTTTTTCCGCTCTTTCACTTGTAAGCACTCTTAGGCCTATGTTGAGCATTGTAAATGAGTTATGAATAAAGCCTAAAAAGGAATATGTGAATTAAAGAAACGGATTGAACTGTTAATGACCCTTTTGTGTTCATAAAATGTGTAGGGTCAAGCTCCAGGGCAAATCCACGAGCCGATCACTGTGAGTAATATCGACATTTGAATGTTTGTGAATGTCCAATTGTTTATTCCCTCATAAGCTTGATTAATTGCTAATTGGGATTGTGGATGTAAGTCTGACATGAATAAATGAATGGACCAGAGGTCGTTTTGATAAGTTTAGTGGACCCAAGGTCGTTTTGATACAAATGAGTGGGCCAAAGGCCGTTGTGACAAATGAATGGGCCAAAGGCCGTTTTGATACAAATGAGTGGGCCAAAGGCCGTTGTGACAAATGAATGGGCCAAAGGCCGTTTTGATACAAATGAATGGGCCAAAGGCCGTTGTGACAAATGAATGGGCCAAAGGCCGTTTTGATACAAATGAATGGGCCAAAGGCCGTTGTGACAAATGAATGGGCCAAAGGCCGTTTTGAAATAAATGAATGGGCCGAAGGCCGTTTTGACATAATCGAATGGGCCGAAGGCCGTTTTGACAAGAATGGAAGCCTGAATGGGCCGAGGGCCCGAATGTTTGGAATCATAACTACTTGATTGTATTTCGTACATTTATATATATAGATACATGTCTATCTGTTAATTGGAATTACAAATTGGGCCCAAGGCCGTTCGGAATATGTTGTGCTACAATGTTGTATAAGTTCTGCATTTGATATTATTCACTGGGCATCCGCTCACGCTCATTCATGTAATTGTAGGTGAGCCAAGTGAGGTCCAACCCTAGCCCCAGTGAAGTCAGCCAGGAACAGTAGGAGTTTTGGGAGAGTCAGCCGTGGGTCTCACGCACGAGACCAAACCTTGCCCCTTTTTGTTACTCGTTTACATTCTGTCTTGTTGGCAAGGATCTTGTGTATATTATATATAGTTGTTATGGGTTGACTCAGTTTAGGTGATCCTGTCTGTAAAGAAGGTTATGCTACTGTACTTTTGATGTGGGTTATTAACGTATATGCGCATGATTTGCTTTAAAGTGCATATAAGCACGGCTCTATGGACAAAGTTTTTAATTATTGCTTCCGTTTGGCCCCTTTACTCTGTTGAGTTATGTCTGTTTTGTATGGAGGCCGTAGGTAATCTCAGGATTACTGGCCGGTTATGTCCTTAACCCTTAGGGGCGGGTTCGGGTCATGACAGAGTGGTATCAGAGCACGAGTTAATAACTCACACACTTGTCCAAGAAGAGTGATAGGCGTCTAGGTGAGATCTAGGATGCATTCATGTGATAGATATGAATTTGGAAGCATTGACGGTATGCTTAAATGCTCTGATATGAACCTTGAAGACATTATGAACGTGCTTAATTATTTTGATTTGGGTAATTGTGTGCTATAAGTTGTGACCTACTTGCATTGTAAATTATCTGGATATGTGTACTCTTTGCATGTACATACTTGTGTATATCCTGTATGAAGTGTAATGCAAGCTTAATCAGATGGTGAGAACAAGAGGTGATGAGCTAGAGGAGTCTTCTACTGCCAGGATGGACAGAATGGAAAGATTGATCCAAGAAATGGCAGAAACATTGAGACAACAGAGTGGCAAAGAATAAAGGGCAAAGAACCACCTCCGCCACCTCCACCTCAACCTCAGGCACCACCCGTGCCCGATAATCAGAATGATGACCGGATTATAGCTCTCACCAAGGAATTTAAGAAGATGAAACCACCGCAGTTCCATGGGGGATTGGATCCGTTGAAGGCCGAAGCATGGGTCCTCGGCATAGAGAAGCTATTTGAAGTGTTCCCCTGTTCAGAGACTCAAAAAGTGCTTCTAGCCACTTTTATGCTAGAAGACGAAGCGAGGAGATGGTGGATGTTGATGCGAGAAAATCATAAGGATGTTGACTGGGTAAAGTTTCTGGAAATCTTCTATGATAAGTACTTCCCGCAGTGTGTTCGGGATAGGAAGGTGGCAGAATTCATGGAACTTAAGCAAAATAGCATGACAGTGGCTGAGTATGAGGCCAAGTTCACTGAGTTGGCCAGGTTTGCACCGCATGTGATTGACACAGACTATAAGAAGGCAAGACATTTCGAAGGTGGGCTCCGAGATGATATTCTGGAGAGGGTGAATGTCTTGAAGCTGGAAACTTACATTGGCGTATTAGACCGGGCCATAATATCCGAGGCTAACATAGCCAAACAGACTAAACCAACAACTGATTGGAAGGGTGGCAAAAGGCAAGGCTTCTTTTCGAAGAAGAAATTTCTGAAAAAGCAAAACACGGGCTCCTCCACTACTTCAAATTCTTCCCGAGACACAAATTTCTATGTGCAATATCTGTAGCAAAAGGCACCGTGGAGTTTGTTACCGTGCGTCAGGAGGTTGTTTCAAGTGTGGGAAACAAGGGCATATTGCCCGAGAGTGTAATCAGAATGGTGGGAAGATTGCAGCAAGTTCCATCGACGATCCCGGCCGGAAATATCAGGAGAACCGCTATCACCGGGGATACAGTGAGGCAGGGGAGAGTTTTTGCGCTTGTCCCGGGCGATACACGGAATGCCAATGCCGTGGTCTCAGGTACTATTTCAATATGTGATCAGGATGCCTTTGTATTAATTGATTCTGGATCAACACACTCATTTGTGACATATGCATTTGCATCTAGACTGAAAAGACCCTTAGAATTGTTGCCATATTTGTTATGTGTGTCTGCTCCATCGGGGGAATCTGTGTTATGTGAATATATATATCGGTTTTGTGACATGCATATTGAGGATGCTACCCTATACGTAGATTTGTTGCCCTTAAACTTTCGACATTTCGATGTAATTTTGGGCATGGAGTGGTTGACCAAATATTGTGCCACCATAGATTGTGTAACAAAAAGGGTAGTGTTTAAACCATCAGAACAGAAAGAGATTGTGTTTGTGGGAAATGGGGTAGTGCCTCCGCCATATTTGATATCCGCAATGAAAGCATGTAAATTGATCAGGAAAGGGTGCCAGGGTTATTTGTGTTATGCATTGACTGAACAATCTGTGAATGTTGAATTGAATGACATTCCCATTGTTAGAGAATTCCCAGATGTGTTTCCAAATGAATTACCAGGGGAATTGGTAGACAGGGAGATAGAGTTTACTATTGAGACTGTGCCAGGCACCCAGCCTATTTCTAAAACTCCCTACGGGATGGCTACTGCCGAAATGAGAGAATTAAAGGAACAGTTTAAAGACCTTCTTGATAAAGGGTTTATTCGACCCAGCACTTCGCCTTGGGGTGCACCAGTGTTATTTGTGAAAAAGAAGGATGGTACTTTGCGCCTGTGTATCGACTATCGGGAATTGAATAAGGTAACGATAAAGAACAAGTATCCCTTACCCCGTATTGATGACTTATTTGACCAGTTGCAGGGATCACAGGTGTTTTCTAAGATTGATTTGAGATCCGGGTATCACCAGCTAAAGGTTAAGGCAGAGGATGTGGAGAAAACAGCGTTCAGAACGAGATATGGTCATTTTGAGTTTCTTGTTATGCCATTTGGAGTGACTAATGCTCCGGCCGCATTTATGGACTTGATGAATAGGATATTCAAAACCTACCTTGATGAGTTTGTGGTAGTTTTTATCGATGATATCTTGGTATATTCTAAAGATAGACTTGAACATGAACAACATTTGAGGGCTGTTCTACAAATACTTCGGGAAAGGAAATTGTTTGCTAAACTAAAGAAATGTGAGTTTTGGTTGGATGAAATTGTTTTCTTAGGGCATGTGATCAACAAGGAAGGAATTTCTGTAGACCCGCAGAAAATCGAGGCAATTGTGAATTGGCCTACACCAACTAATGTGACAGAAGTCCGTAGCTTCATGGGTTTAGCTGGGTACTACAGGAGGTTTGTGAGGGATTTTTCAAAAATAGTTGTGCCTCTTACCCAACTGACACGCAAGGGGCAATCATTTGAGTGGAACGATGAAAGAGAATCAGCTTTTCATGAGTTGAAAACAAGATTGACCACGGCACCAATTTTAACATTACCTTCAGGTACAGAAAATTTTGTGATTTTCAGTGATGCATCTTATAAGGGTCTGGGTTGTGTGTTAATGCAGAGCGGGAGGGTTATTGCTTATGCCTCCCGACAGTTGAGGCCACATGAGAAGAATTATCCAACGCACGATCTGGAATTGGCCGCAGTTGTTTTTGCCTTGAAAATCTGGCGGCATTATTTGTATGGGGCGAAATGCGAAGTCTACACGGATCATAAGAGCCTAAAATACTTCTTCACGCAGAAAGAGTTGAATATGCGTCAGAGAAGATGGCTGGAATTGATAAAAGATTACGATCTAGAGATTCAGTACCACCCCGGGAAAGCAAACACAGTCGCTGATGCCTTGAGCAGAAAATCAACGGGGAGTATAGCTTATTTGCTTACTGAACAAAAGGAAATCTTGCAAGATTTTGAGAAGTCTGAAATTGAGGTAGTGGTATGTGAACAAGGCGGATTGATAGCCGCTATTACAGCCGAGCCGGCAATTATTGAGGAGATCAAACAGAAACAGAAAGAGGATGAGTTCCTCAGAAAAGTAATCAATGAGTTTGAGACGAGTCCAAAAGCAGAATTCAGCATTGAGAATGAAATGTTGAGATTCCAAAACAGAATGTGTGTCCCCGATATTCCGGAACTTAAGAAGAGGGTTTTAGACGAAGCCCACAGATCTGTATTTGCCATGCATCCGGGCAACAACAAAATGTATCGGGACTTGAAACAGACTTATTGGTGGCCTAAGATGAAGAAATAGATTGCAGAATATGTGTCCAAGTGCCTTCAATGTCAGCAAGTTAAGGCTGAACATCAGAAACCAGGCGGTCTACTTCAACCTCTCCCTATTCCTGAATGGAAGTGGGAACATGTAACTATGGATTTTGTTGTTGGCCTACCTCGGACTTCTCGAGGTATGGATTCTGTTTGGGTTATAGTTGATAGACTAACTAAATCCGCACATTTTCTGCCCGTCAAGACTACATTTACTGCTTATAGATTGGCTACTATCTATGTTGATGAAATCGTCCGTTTACACGGAGTTCCAAAGGTTCATTGTATCGATAGAGATCCAAAATTTGTATCTAGATTGTGGAAGAGCTACAGAAGCTATGGGAATGTAACTAAGGTTCAAGATCGATTCCACCCACGCATGATGGGCATGTAAAGAACGATACAAACTTTGGAAGATATGCTTCGCATGTGCGCCTTGGATTTTCAGGGGAGTTGGGAAGATTATTTGCCACTTGCAGAATTTGCTTATAATAACAGCTTCCTCTCCAGCATCGGTATGGCACCATACGAGGCTTTGTATGGCAGGAGGTGTAGATCACCTATTTGTTGGACAGAGGTCGGGGATAGAGCTTTGCTTGGGCCAGAAATTGTGCAAGACACTTCTGAGAAAATTAAGACTATCCGCCAAATGCTCAAAACAGCTCAGGACCGACAAAAGAATTATGCAGACGTTCGGAGAAGACCTCTTGAGTATGAGGTTGGTGACCATGTGTTCATCCGTGTTTCTCCGATGAAAGGCCAAGTCAGATTTGGGAAAAAGGGCAAGTTGTCGCCCCGTTACATCGGGCCGTTCCAGATTCTGGAAAGACTTGGTCCAGTTGCTTATAGAGTTGCTTTGCCACCAGGATTTGAACAAATCCACAATGTATTTCATGTGTCGATGTTGAGGGGCTACCTCCGAGACCCGTTTCATGTGATTGATTTTCACCGGGTTGCTATTGATGAAAATATGGAATATGCGGAATGGCCGGAACGAATTGTTGACAGGCAAGTGAAACAGTTGAGGAGCAAGTCCATCCCAATGGTGAAAGTGGAATGGAAAGAACATTATGGGACGGATGCCACGTGGGAAAAAGAGGAGGAAATGCGACTACGCTATCCACATTTATTTTCCGACAAAGGTAACTTAAGTTTGGAGGACCAAACTTCCTAAAGGGGGGAAGACTGTAATACCCCTATTCCGTAATGTGCTAATTGGCTCGTAATCTGAATGTGATTATGTGTTTAGCATGATATTACGTGCCATTATGTGAATATATGCGATTTTGGAACTTTATCTGTTCACCGTAGGAATATCTGTTTTATTTTTCTGCTTCGGAAATTAAATTGAGGGCCTTATCTGCCATAAAACTCGAAATTGACTACGCCAATGAAATTGGCATAATCTTTAGAGCCTACGGTGAAATTTAATTGAAAAATTGATTTGGGTCAAATTAAATTGATTAAATTAATGGGTTAGTGCCCAAATTGTTTATTATTATTATTTTGAATTAGTGGGTTATGTTGTAAAGGGGCACTACACCCTTAATTCTCCTTCATTACTATATTTTGGCTGAGTTTAAGCTCAAAAAACTTAGAGGGAGCCGATTGTTAGAGAGAGGAGAGGATTGTGCATTGTGGTTCAAGGCTTGGACCTTTTGGAGATCAAGCTCAAGAATTACCATAAATTGTGAAGATTAAGCTCCTAGGTGAGTAATTCTTGGAGTATGGTTGTAATTTTGTGTGTGTTCTAACTAAATTGGTGATCAAGAGTTAGATTGGGTTGTATTGTTGAATTGGAGCCTAATATGTACATGCATGTAAGAAATGGCCATAAATCTCCATGTTTGAGCACAATATGCATGATTTGTGTTGAATATTGTTTGAAACCCATGTATTGGGACTTCTCTCCACCAATTAAGTGATAAGAGGGCATATTTCTCACATGCAAGAATGATTCCTGTAAGGAATGGCCTTGCATGTTTGAAATAATTAAAGGTATAGGCTTGAATGCATGAATTTGTTATGTTGGAGATGGGTTTGCCATGTTTGGGACATGCATGTAGGTAACTCAAGGAATTGAGCTTCATGATGTGGTAATCTTGCATTGGTATGAAGTTAGCATGATTAAATTTGATATTTGAGCCTTTGCATGTGAGTAATGAGGCTGGAAAATCGATTGGGAGCTCAAGAACAGTTCTGGAAAACCCAGAAAATTTGGTGCCCGCTCGAGCGGGGAAACCGCCGCTCGAGCGGATAATTCGAGCTCCCAAAGATTTTCCTCAGAGACATGATGCCCGCCGAGCGGGAAGTTCACGCCGAGCGGAGCCATGTAGAGGAGTCCGCCGAGCGAAGAATTCACGCCGAAAGGAATAAGGGCAACCAAGATTTTCAGATTGAGGGTCCGCCGAAAGGAAGTCTACGCCGAAAGGGACCCTGCTCGATTTCTTTTGCATTCTGTGGGCTATTTTCCGTTCTCTTTCACTTGTAAGCACTCTTAGGCCTATGTTGAGCATTGTAAATGAGTTATGAATAAAGCCTAAAGAGGAATATGTGAATTAAAGAAACGGATTGAACTGTTAATGACCCTTTTGTGTTCATAAAATGTGTAGGGTCAAGCTCCAGGGCAAATCCACGAGCCGATCACTGTGAGTAATATCGACATTTGAATGTTTGTGAATGTCCAATTGTTTATTCCCTCATAAGCTTGATTAATTGCTAATTGGGATTGTGGATGTAAGTCTGACATGAATAAATGAATGGACCAGAGGTCGTTTTGATAAGTTTAGTGGACCCAAGGTCGTTTTGATACAAATGAGTGGGCCAAAGGCCGTTGTGACAAATGAATGGGCCAAAGGCCGCTTTTGATATAAAAATGAGTGGGCCAAAGGTCACAGACAAATGAATGGGCCAAAGGCCGCTTTTGATATTAAATGAATGGGCCAAAGGTCACAGACAAATGAATGGGCCAAAGGCCGCATTGATAAAATGAATGGGCCAAAGGCCGTTTTGGAATAAATGAATGGGCCAAAGGCCGTTTTGAAATAAATGAATGGGCCGAAGGCCGTTTTGACATAATCGAATGGGCCGAAGGCCGTTTTGTCAAGAATGGAAGTCTGAATGGGCCGAGGGCCCGGGTGTTTGGAATCATAACTACCTGATTGTACTTCGCATTTATATATATATAGATACATGTCTATCGTTAATTGAATTACAAATTGGGCCCAAGGCCGTTTCGAATATGTTGTGCTACAATGTTGTATAAGTTCTCAGATTTGATATTATTCATCGGGCATCCGCCACGCCATTCATGTAATTGTAGGTGAGCCAAGTGAGGTCCAACCCTAGCCCCAGTGAAGTCAGCCAGGAACAGTAGGAGTTTTGGGAGAGTCAGCCGTGGGTCTCACGCACGAGACCAAACCTTGCCCCTTTTTGTTACTCGTTTACATTCTGTCTTGTTGGCAAGGATCTTGTGTATATTATATATAGTTGTTATGGGTTGACTCAGTTTAGGTGATCCTGTCTGTAAAGAAGGTTATGCTACTGTACTTTTGATGTGGGTTATTAACGTATATGCGCATGATTTGCTTTAAAGTGCATATAAGCACGGCTCTATGGACAAAGTTTTTAATTATTGCTTCCGTTTGGCCCCTTTACTCTGTTGAGTTATGTCTGTTTTGTATGGAGGCCGTAGGTAATCTCAGGATTTCTGGCCGGTTATGTCCTTAACCCTTAGGGGCGGGTTCGGGTCATGACATTGTGTGTTTCAAGCATTAAATGACAAAAGTTGTGTAATAACACAATTGGTAATAAAAAATAATAATTGACAAAAACTGACCCAAATAATAAGGTAAATTATAAAAAGAGTGTAAAGTGGCAAAAATTAAGAGAGAAATTGAGTATGGATCCAAGTGTTGAGGTTGCATAAGTTAGACAAGAAAAAATGATTAAAGAAGGATGGGCTAAAGCCCAAGGGAAAGGGGTTAACAACGGGCCAGAATAGATCTGACCCGCCAAAGGTACGAACAAGCTCCATAAAGAAAAATGGCTAAGTCAAGTCGTGGAGGCAACATTTCCAGTGGTCAAGTTGGTTAGGCACTTTGTCTTAGTGTCGCCATTCCTAATATTGTCGGCATCGCCATCCCAAATATTGTTGACGCCACCATTTGAACTTATTGAGGGAAAGACAAAACCGTAGCAACTAACTTACTGAGATAGCACTTGCAACGGTCAAGCTGTTGAAGTACTTTGTCGGCACTGCCATTCTTAGTATTATCAGCACTGCCATTTGAACTTGACGAGGAAAACAACTGTTGTAACAATTACAACCATCGCAACTAACTTGCAGAAGGAAGACTCTACCAAGGTAATAGCAGCCTTTGAGAGAGGTTTCCCCTCCACAAGTAAATGCTAATGCTTGGCGTTGATAGCAGGCCCTAAAACATTACCAGGCTAGGATTGATAGCATGCCTTAAAGTCATTATTAGCTCGGTGTTGATGGCATGCCTCGAAGCTTACTAGCTTAGCATTGATAGCAGCTGTAGATGCCCCATTTTTGACTACCCTTAAGCCTTGGGTACCACTGATTGATCACTCAATGATGAATTTATACGCTTGTCAAATGCTCGATTTCCTCAGCAAAAAGCCTCGGATTTGAGCCTTAATAAGCCTACAAAGCTTGCATCATTTTTGGACCAAAAACAGCAGTTTTCCAAGCTTGACCACCCAGGGGCCTGCAAGACACTTGGTGGCCGGCCGGCCACAAATAAGTGTACGGCGGCCGTCCACCTAGTGACCGGCCGTCCACTTGTGTCAAAAAACCAAATATCTTCTGCCAGCTGTGCCAGTGAAGCCAAATTCTTGAAAAAAATATCTCTCTCTTTTCCTTGCAACCTATATACATTCAAACATACCTTACCTGGGCTCCTAAAAACAAACTTTTTGAGGGTTCTTGGCTAAGGTTATTGAGCTTGCATATTAGCTCTTGAGGGTGAGATATTGGTGGTTTATAACTCAAGGTGTTACTCCTTTTCAAGAGGCATAACTCCAAGCTTCTTTCCCTTATTTATTTACCATCTGTAATGCCCCAAAAATTTCTCAACATAATCTAGGTACATCAACCGACATTCATTAAGGAATAATGGCAATTTTCCTAATCATCATAACCTTGATCATTAAAATTTGCACAAAATAGTCTCACATGCGAATTCTACATTCAATGATATGAAATACATGAATCTATAGCATGTAGAACGTCAACTCAAAAAAAAGTAAAATAAATAAAATGCCCCCAAGGGCTTACAAATTTCAAGGCTTAAGCCCAGTTACACAAAAATAGTCCCTCGGACTCAAACAGTTATAGCCCTAGGCTTACAAATACAATCACAACAAAAAAGAGCCTTGTGCTCTATATACATTTATCCACGCCCTAGATTGGCAGGTTCACCACGTCCTTTCCTGTACCAAAATCCCATAGTGGTGAGCATAAAGCGCAGTAGAGAATTCTTAACAAAGTATACACATTTATGCAAGATTCCTAATATGAAATGCACATGCCATGCTATGCCATTTAAAAAAAAGATTTCATCTTTCATCTTTTGAAAACTACCATTCTCAAAGATAATTTGAAATCTCAATAATTTAGAAATTTATAATTTAGTTAAGGGGCAGTAAATACGACTCAGATAATCCCTAGGTTGGTGTGTGCAAGTAGGCATAACTAGCGCTACCAAATCCCCACTTTCCTGGTAGCTAACCGGTAGGCACGTGATACCTCTCCTCTGCGTGTGTTTTCGTCCTTTCACCCCGGACACTCAGGCCAACTTAATCAATTTCATCTACACCTCCTAATTGAACTTACCAACGTATTTACCCCAAAACATTTCACTGAAACTCATTTCACAATATTTCTTTCTCAATGTAAGGTTTCAAATCTCAATTCAAGATTTTATAACAAGCAATGTATTGAAATGCACATGCAACAATTATCCATGTGATGCAATAGTTATCCATTTACAAAACTTCCACACAAATGCTCCATTTGTGATCAAACGTTTCCATTTCTCTATCCAATGCATTTCACAAGATCATCACATATCCATATGAACCCTTCAAGAGCAATAACATTTTCATACCCAACCATTTTCAACAAACTTATCATTTCATGATTATGTCACATTTTAGTGCATCAATCATCCAAAATCAATGATTCTCATATTTGAAGAAAATTTACCATTTACTAAGTACAACAAGAGATTTCTCAATTACTCACTCATTTCAACATTATAATAGATAAACATTCACAAACTCTCAACATCTCTCATTGAATCTCAAGTTCTAGGTTTTTGTCAAAACTCAACGTTTCTTCATTTTTCAAAGAGGAAATCTCTTCCCAAATCATCCTTTCTCGTAATATAGTCAAGCTATCAAATATTGTTAGAAAAAACAAGGTGTAAACCCATTTTTGCAATCATCCTTTCACATGAACCAAAATCAAAATCCCTACACATTCCAAAGAGTCCCACATCAACATAATCTTGCAATATATATATAACTCTAAGAAAAATCCCTCCCTCAAGTTTTGAAGAACAAAAGATAAGAAATCCCCAAATTTGACGATGTTGAAATCAAATCTCCACTGCACTAGATGATGCCCTCGGTTAGCTCTCCAAATTTGATGAAGGAAGTTGGGTCAAAACTCCAATGAATCCAAAGAGATCAAGGGTTTAAGATGTTTTGCTGGAGGTTTTAAAGAGAAGAAGGAGCAACAGTTGATTTTAGAGTGAGAAAATAATATACAAAAGTGATATACACACAGCCCAATGAAGATGAAAAAGACTGATTTTTGGACTCAGCGTCGCCCACACGTGCGGCGCCGATTCCCTTACATGCGGAGCATGCCTTCCGCACGTACGACCTTCATCCCTGTATGTGCGGCCCTGTCCTTCCCATACCTACTAATCCATGTGCTTTTATTTCAGTATGAACCCAGGTTTTCCCCTATATTCCGCACGTGCGGCCTCACCTCCTGCACGTGCGGCCCTGGTCCTCCAAGCCAAAATTTTCTCGGCTCAACTTTACACCTTCCAGACCCGACCTCGCACCCTCTGAAACAAGTGAAATTCAACACCAAAATAAACAAGAACAAAATTTTGAGAAAAACTTCCGAACACAACAAATCCAAAGTTAAACGACGAAAACAAAACGAGTAGCACACCCTGTCATCACAACCTCCCTACCATAGGAAATTTCGTCTCTGAAATTTAAATAAACTACCCAAACAAAGGTTTTCTAACAATCACAATTATGCCATCACAATTTCAAATCACAAAATAGATCTTCAACCAACATTTACCACTATCCTCATGATTATCTCAAAAATGACTACCGCATATAATAGGCATAAGAACTAAAGCTTTTTAGCAAAATATCATTCCACCACAACCTCATGCTTAGATTAATAATACATACACATTTTCCCTCCAACATTAGGGAATATTACAAATTAAAACAACTAAGCATTTTCAAACAAATTTGGATACTTAGAGCGGACTTCCGCCTCCCTTTCCCACGTTGCTTCCTCAACCCATGGTGTCTCCATAATACCTTTACTAACGGTATAGTTTTGCATTGTAGCACTTGCTCTCGGGTGTCTAGTATTTGAACCGGTCGCTCTTCGTAAGAGGTATCCTCATCTACCTCTATATCAATCCAATCAAGCACATAAGAAGGGTCGGGCTCATAGTTTCTAAGCATAGACACATGAAACACATTGTGAACTCCCGAAAGTTGAGGTAAAGCTAACTGATACGCCACCTCACCAACTCGCTCCAATATCTCAAAAGGCCCAATAAACCTCGAAGACAATTTACCACTCTTACTGAATCTCATCAAACCTCGTCTTGGTGAGATCTAAAGGAACACATGGTCACCAACTTCGAAGGATAAAGGCCGTGTCCTCTTATTGGCATAACTCTTTTGTCGGCTTTGGGCCGTAGCTAACCTCCTCCAAATGAGAGCAACTTTCTCGATTGTCTCCCTAACAATTTTTAGGCCCAACAACGGTGCATCACCCACCTCGGCCTAGCAAACCGGTGATCGACAAGGTCGGCCATACAAGGCCTCAAACGGTGCCATTTCGATGCTAGCTTGGTAACTATTGTTATAGGCAAACTCAATCAACGGCAAGTGCCTCTTCCAAGACCCCTTGAAATCGAGGATGCAAGCTCTAAGCATGTCCTCCAAAATTTGAATGGTACACTTCGACTGCCCATCGGTTTAAGGGTGGTAAGCAGTACTAAAGGTCAACTTAGTTCCCAACGCCTCTTGAAGGCTTTGCTATAACCAGGTGGTGAAACGAGGATCTCTATCTGATACAATGGTTATAGGAACTCCAAGAAGCCGAACTATCTCTCTAATGTACAACTTTGCGAAGTGCTCAACTGAGTCCATCGAAATCAAATGTGCAGACATAGTCAACCTATCAATAATCACCCAAACGACATCATTGCCTCGTTGTATTCTAGGAAGCCCAACTACAAAATTCATGGTAACGTGCTCCCACTTCCACTCAGCTATCGGTAAGGGTTGTAACAAACCCGCTGGTCTCTAGTGTTCAGCCTTCACTTGTTAACAAGTAAGGCGCTTCAATACAAAGGAGGCGACATCCCGCTTCATACCCCTCCACCAAAACTGACAACTAAGATCGTGACACATTTTGGTGCCTCCCAAATGTACCGCAAGGCGCGAGTGATGGAACTCTCGAAGTACTTCCTCTCTACAAGATTCTAGTACGAACAAGCGGTCTAGATAACACACACTTAAATCCAAGTGAATGTTCAAACCCTTCTCTTCTTTCCCGTTGGAAATTCTATCTTGAATTGACTCCACCTCACGGTCTCCTTGTTGTGCCTATATAACTTTACTAATCAAGGTAGGTTGTGTACTCAGAGTGAACAAGGTTGCACTCTCCCCAAACTCACTCAAGTGCAAATCAAACTTGCCAATATCGCCTAGCATAACCCATTCTCGAATGGCCACACTTGCCAAACTACTCACAGATTTCCGACTCAAGGGATTAGCGACCACATTGGCCTTTCCTGGATGATAGTGTAATTCAAAGTCGTAGTCCTCCATAAATTCCATCCATCTCCGTTGGTGTAAATTCAAGTCTTTTTGGGAAAACAAATACTTTAGGCTCTTATGATCGGAGAAAACCTCAAACTTCTCACCATACAAATAATGCCTCCAAATTTTCAAGGCAAAAATTACCGCCGCTAACTCCAAATCATGGGTGGGGTAGTTCTTCTCATGAGTTTTCAATTGTCGTGAACCGTAGGCCACAACCTTTCCCCCTTGCATCAAGACATAACCAAGCCCATCCCGAGACGTATCACAATAAACAGTGTAACCCAAGCCTCTTTCTGGAATTATCAAGACCGGTGCGGTAGTCAATCTAGTCTTAAATTCTTGGAATGACCTTTCACAAGCCTCACTCCACACAAATTTGACACCCTTTCTAGTCAACCTAGTCAAAGGCGCGGCTAGTCTTGAGAAGTCCCTTACAAAACGTCGGTAATACCGTGCCAATCCCAAGAAACTCCAGATCTCAAAAACATTTTTGGGTTGCCCCCAATCCTGCAAGCATCTATCTTCGAAGAGTCTACAGTTACCCCCTCTCTTCACACTACATGACCCAAAAACTTCACCTCGGTGAGCCAAAACTCACATTTCTCAAATTTGGCATACAACTGGTGCTCCCTCAGTAACTCAAGCACTACCTGCAAGTGAGTCTTGTGTTCTTCCTCGGAGGTTGAATAAATTAAGCTGTCGTCCACAAAATGATCCAAGTAGTCTCTAAAAATTCGGTTCATCAATTCTATAAAAGAAGCCGGTGCATTAGTCAACCCAAAAGGCATTACAAGTAATTCATAGTGGCCATAACACATACGAAAGGTCATTTTCTGGATGTCCTCCTCCCAGACTCTTAACTGGTGGTACCCCGACCTCAAATCTATCTTCGAAAAGCAATGAGACCCTCTAAGTTGATCAAATAAATCATCTATTTGGGGTAGAGGATACTTGTTCTTAATGGTAACTTGGTTCAACTTACGGTAATCAATACACAACCGCAACGACCCATCCTTCTTCTTTGCAAAGAGAGCCGGCACTTCCCAAGGCGATGTGCTAGGGCGGATAAAGCCCTTGTCTAAAAGTTCTTGGAGTTGAACCTTCAACTCGTGCAATTCGGCGGGTGCAAATCTATACGGTGCCATGGAAATCGGTGTTGTGCCGTGCTAGGCGCTAAATCAATAGTGAACTCAATCTCCCGATGGGATGGAAAACTAGTAAGGTCCATGGGAAATACGTCTGGGTATTCACAAACTACCCTTGGAAACTCAACACGGGCCCCATCAGTCTCACTATCCAAGAGAGTTGCAAGAAGGCCACTAAGCTTGTTCTTACTACAAAGGTCAAAAACTGGCGACAAGACTCCATTAATCCAGTCTCCTAGAAAATAAAAACAATCACCGCTCGAGGTGCACACTGTAACTCTCTGATGAAAACAATCAATCATCGCTCGGTACGAAGATAGCCAATCTCTGCCTAGAATGACATCAAAACTCGACATGTCTAGTAACACAAAAGCAAACGGGAGTCGACGTCCGGCAACCTCTATCTGAAAACCACGACACCCCCAATCTAAGTCAACTGTACCCCCAACTGGTGACTCTACTCTGAGCGGAGACGCCAACTGTGCCACCTCTAACCCCAATGCAGACGCAAATGCAGTAGATATGAATGAATGAGACTCACTTGTATCTATTAACACATTAGTCAAAGAATTACACACAACAAAAATACCCCTCACCACTGAGGATCCCGGTAACTACTCTGGCACGGTAACCGAATACATGCGCCCCTATGGCCTCTGATCAACCTGCTTATCTCTCGGAGCATAGGCCTTGTCACGACCCAAACCCGTCCATAAAAGTTTGGTCCATGATCAACCTATGATTAGGCCTCAAAACAAAATTTCATAATAATATGTATTCAAATACGGGGCCTTAAGCAGAAACAAATATCAACATAGATAAAATGCCCATTAAGCTTGTGCATACATGAAGATTTAGATTAGCTTAAGCAATTAAATACGTTTCCATATTTATAATAGTCACAGAATTATACAGATCTCACACACACTTACATAAGACTCAATAAATTACATAGTTCCCAATACAAAATTAAGGCCTCAACGCGGAGGCATAACTCGGTTGGTTTGACAGAGAGGCAGACCTCGATACAACTCTAGTGTTGATCCCCGATGGCTCACCTACATATATAAAATGAGAGGGGTGAGCTAACGCCCAGTGAGTAATACTAAAGTAAAGAGGTTAATGAATGATGTCCTTAACACTAGGATAACATACTTCACAATTTAGAAACGTATCATAAATCTTTTCAAAACAACCATTTATCGTGTCATAAACCATACCCTTTCAAGTGGAATATATAATGGAACTATTACAAAACATTTTACGTGGTACGTGGTACGCCCACTTAGACAAAAGATTAGAAGCACATTTTAAAATAGGACATCCATTCATGCAGATAAAATAACACATCATAACATGATTCATATAGCGATGTCAAAACCTTTGTATGCATAGCATATGCTTTGAAAACAGCCTCAGGCCCAATCATATATCAAAACGACCTTCGGTCCAAACGTATCATATCGTATCATTGTATCTGATCATGGAGTAGATGGAACATCGACATGTCTCCACCTCCCCTTGGGCCCAATTCATGCATGTATGGACGCAAGAGGTGTCTCGTACGAACTCTAGAGGTGACTCACACTGTAGCACTTAGTTCCGTACAGTACTTTGTTCCATACCAAAATGATTAGGTCTTAAAGACCGAACAATTCATACCATGCCATAGCATAAGCGGAACAGATAAACAGAACGGCCTTGGGCCCACCATATTATATCATAAACAATTCACAGTTCTTATTCTTGACTCATTTTACTTTTCTTGGAAACTTGTGTATTTTAACAAAATACGACATTTAGAGAATCGTGTCACACATTAACAAAATACGATATTTAGAGAATCATGTCACACATTAAATAAATAGATAATGAAAACCATATCTTTACTAGACTATTACTCACAGTGCTGGGCTTCTGGTAACAATGGGCCGACGTCCTCGTTTGACCTATAAACACAATGCGCATAGCATAATATGAGCATATAACCAATCCCTTTCTTGTTCTTTAATCAATTAGCCATGGTGGTTCTCAACTCATTAGTCCTCAATAGGTCATAATCCGTGTCTAGGAAAATAGGAGGAATCGAAAGGAAAATGGTTTAGAAGAAGAAATAGTATTAAACCGGTAGACAGAAAGTGAACAATCGTCACTAATTTGGGCATATCTATTTGTGTACTGAGAATTTGGGAGTGAGACCACCACCATTGAAAACTAGACTTCCGGGGCTTGAATTTAGGCTCAAGAATCACTTAAAACGGAGTCTGGATGCAAGAGATATGAATATTTGAAGTTGGCTGAAACAGAGCTGTCCCGCACTTGCAGGAAACAGGGCCGCACGTGCGGGACAATGTGCTTTTTTAGCAGAATCAGATTTGGTGCTGGAAATGGACTGCTGCACGTGCGGCTCTGGGCAAAATTTGTTGTTCAAAAATCTTGGTTGGCTTTAACACTTGTTTTTCCATTTTCTAAGCTAGGTTTCAACTTTAATCACCAAAAAAAATGTAAAATTACTCTATAACATGATAAACTAACATCATTCAAATAGAATTTCACCTCAATTACATCAATCTTGCTTAAAGTTGGAAATTCAAATCTCATTTTTTCCTATATATTCAAACTTCCACAATATATGCCCAAAATCATGTAAATATATCTTACACATGGTTGGCTCTCACACCAAACCTTGTTATTCCATGAATCATTCTTAAGATTGAACCCAATTCAAGAAAATTTAAGGAAATCAAGGTTCAATTCCTTCAGTTCAACCCATTTCACTCATAACCCAACACACTTGTTCATTTACATATTAATCTTCCAAGTCAATCCTTGATTTCATGTAGTAGATGAATTATCTACAAAGATAATAGTTAAAGCCACATACCTTAACTCAATTCTTTGCTTTTCTCTTTAATCTCTTCAATTTTCCCAAATTTCATGGTTGATCATCTTCCTCCCTCTTCAATTCTTTTCAATTATCTTCAAACCCCCATGAATGGTGAGCTTCTCTTAGAGAATCTTTGTCTCTCCTTCTCTCTCTCTCTCTCACTCTCTCTCTCTTACACAGTTCTCTCTCCCTCTCCCTTAGATATTTTTGGCTCAAATGTTGAGTTCCTTCATATCATATATATCTATATATATACTTATCACAAATAGGAATAGCCAAACGCACCCTTACGAATCATACGAAATCAAATTTCAATTAAACTTCCCAGATGACTCTAAAAATTATGCTGATCATAAATATGTACTCTGTTCTGGTTTCTGAAGCCTCTAAGGCCTTCAATTTACAGTGCAAAGTTAACCACCCAAACATACCTTAACGAATCTGACGAAATAAATTTCCAATTAATTTTCCCAAATAGCTCTAAAAATTCCCATTAACATATCTATGTACTCAATTCCGATTTCTGAACCCATAAAGGTTGTCAATTTCAATTTTAAAGTCGTAACTCAATAGATAATTCTTCAATTCGAACAAATATAATTAAATTAAAGCACATTAACCCATAGATAAATAAAGATAATTCCTTATACGCATATTGGGGTCGTTACAGGCCTACTGCACTGGCTGAGCCAAAGCGGCTCTCTGATTAGCATGCGAAGTCTAGACTAAGTGAGCCTGCTGGTGGCTCTGAGTCTGTCTCGACCCTAATGCGCCAGATGTGCCTCCCAGCTGCGGATAAGCTCTCTTCATTAGCCCTGACTAACCGCACTGATAGCAAGTAGGTCCTTGCTGTCTATTCTAGGACTGACTCTGGAATCGGTTAGGTGGTGGTGGTAACATCTGCTGTCCTACCCCCTTCTGTGGACATGAAAAGGCCTTATGGCCAGGTTGACCACACTTGAAACAGGAAAAACCAATCGGTATACTCTTTCCTAGGCCCGCACTAGGCAAAGGAAAGGTGGATCTAGATGGCTATGGTTGGGAGTGGGATGAAAAGTTTCCCCTGTTCTTCTTACTAGGTCTAAAATCTCCTTGTGAATCTTGGCCTCTAGACCTTGAACCCCGAATCCTTTCCTCTTCGGCTTGTACCGTAATCTCCACATGTGCCGCCGCCTCCACATGGCGGTCATAAGTTTGAATCATGTCTCCTGCAACTTTGAACAAGATTTTGGTTCTTAACTTCTTCTCAAATTCAATGCGGCGTTCTTCCGTTTCCACTAATTCTGGTGCGAACTGGGACAAACTAGAGAAGGCCGCTTCAAACTCAGCCACGGACATGTTAAGTTGCTTGAGGTCCTGAAATTCTTGCCTCAACCTCTCCTTAGCAGTGGGAGGTAGGTACTTGTCTTGGAAAGCCACCACAAATGCTTCCCATGTTGGCTCTATTCAACCCTTGGCGTATTTCCACCATTGGCCCGCATCCCCCTTGACGTAGTAACTCGCAAGAGTCACCCCTAACTCGCTATCCTCAATGTGAAACATCTCGAATGTCTTCACTATTTGTTCGAGCCACTCATTCGCTTTCTTAGGCTCGGGACCACTGTGGAACTCATTCGGTTTGGGCCGTAAAAACACCCTAGTGAGAAAACTCGCCCTCGTCTTTACAGGGTTCTCTCTAGCTTGGTTCTCTGCCCTTAGTATGTTCATTGATTCCCTCAAGGCCCCTGCCATTTCTCGGGCTAGGGCCCCCATTGCGGCTTGACCCGCATGCCCCGGAATTTCTGCTTACCCCACTTGTTCAGCCACATTGGCATCGCCCAACCCCTCTGCTTGCACCAGAACCTCATGCACTGGTATTTCATGCACACCCCAGCGAGCCCTACCATGCTTTCCACCTTTACCACCATGGGTTTGATCCTTTCCTAACATCCTAATTAAGGAGCAAGGTAAACAATTTAGCACATAATTCCAAATGTGCTCACAACTTGCCTCATATGTTAGACTATAACAATTCTATATATATTCTACCACACAAACAATTCAATTCCACTCAACATAAGCACTTTGTCATTTAAGCACATACGGATTATCCTTTTGTGATGAAATTTGTCCAACGAAAAACCAAGAATTCTTAGTAGAATGAGTATTGATCAAGTATCCTTCTAATATGACCTCAAGGAAATTAATGGATGCAAACAACATCCCAAAAGTCCAATCCCATACCCACATAGTCATATAAACATGTTATCATATAGTCACAAAATACAAAATACAAAATACAAAATGTCTCCTAATCATGTGAAATGAACCCATTGTGGTAAAACAACCACTCCCCGCGAGCCCCAAGTATTCAAACCAGGTAGCTCTGATACCAAGTTGTAACGCCCCAAAAATTTCCCAACATAATCTAGGTACACCAACCGACATTCATGAAGGAATAATGGCAATTTTCCCAATCATCACAACCTTGATCATTAAAGTTTGCACAAAATAGTCCCACATACGAATTATACATTCAATGATATGAAATACATGAATCTATAGCATGTGGAACACCAACTCAAAATAAATAAATAAATAAAATGCCCCTAAGGGCTTACAAATTCCAAGGCTTAAGCCCGATTACACAAAAATAGTTTCTCAGACTCAAATAGTTATAGCCCTAGGCTTACAAATAATATCACAACAAAACAGAGCCTTGTGCTCTATATACATTTATCCACGCCCTAGATTGGCAGGTTCACCACATCCTTTCCTGTACCAAAATCCCATAGGGGTGAGCATAAAGCGCAGTAGAGAATTCTTAACAAAGTATACACATTTATGCAAGATTCCTAATAAGAAATGCACATGCCATGCTATGCCATTTAAAAGAAGATTTCATCTTTCATCTTTTGAAAACTACCATTCTCAAAGATAATTTGAAATCTCAATAATTTAGAAATTTACAATTTAGTTAGGGGGCAGTAAATACGACTCAGGTAATCCCTAGGTTGGTGTGTGCAAGTAGGCATAACTAGCGCTACCAAATCCCCACTTTCCCGGTAGCTAACCGGTAGGCACGTGGTACCTCTCTTCCGTGCGTGTTTTTGTCCTTTCACCCCGGACACTCAGGCCAACTTAATCAATTTCATCTACACCTCCTAACCGAACTTACCAACATATTTACCCCAAAACATTTCAATGAAACTCATTTCACAATATTTCTTTCTCAATGTAAGGTTTCAAATCCCAATTCAAGATTTTATAACAAGCAATGTATTGAAATATGCCCATGCAACAATTATCCATGTGATGCAATAGTTATCCATTTACAAAACTTCCACACAAATGCTCCATTTATGATCAAACATTTCCATTTCTCTATCCAATGCATTTCACAAGATCATCACATATCCATATGAACCCTTCAAGAGCAATAACATTTTCATACCCAAACATTTTTAACAAACTTATCATTTCATGATTATGTCACATTTTAGTGCATCAATCACCCAAAATAAATGATTCTCATATTTGAAGAAAATTTACCATTTACTAAGTACAACAAGATATTTCTCAATTACTCACACATTTCAACATTGTAATAGATAAACATTCACAAACTCTCAACATCTCTCATAGAATATCAAGTTCTAGGTTTTTGTCAAAACTCAATGTTTCTTCATTTTTCAAAGAGGAAATCTCTTCCCAAATCATCCTTTCTCGCAATATAGTCAAGCTATCAAATATTGTTAGAAAAACAAGGTGTAAACCCATTTTTGCAATCATCCTTTCACATGAACCAAAATCAAAATCACTACACGTTCCAAAGAGTCCCACATCAACATAATCTTGCAATATATATATATATATAACTCTAAGAAAAATCCCTCCCTCATGTTTTGAAGAACAAAAGATAAGAAACCCCCAAATTTGACGGTGTTGAAATCAAATCTCCACCGCCCAAGATGATGCCCTCGGTTAGCTCTCCAAATTTGATGAAGGAAGTTGGGTCAAAACTCCAATGAATCCAAAGAGATCAAGGGTTTAAGATGTTTTGGTGGAGGTTTTAGAGAGAATGAGGAGCAAAAGTTGATTTTAGAGTGAGAAAATGATATACAAAAGTGATATACACATAGCCCAAGAAAGAGGAAAAAGACTGATTTTTGGACTCAGTGTCGCCTGCACGTGCGGCGCCGATTCCCTTACGTGCGGAGCATGCCTTCCGCACATACGGCTTTCATCCCCACATGTGCGGCCCTCTCTTTCCCACACCTACTACTCCATGTGTTTTTATTTCAGTATGAACCCAGGTTTTCCCCTGTATTCCGCATGTGCGGCCTCACCTCCCACGCGTGTGGCCTAAGGCCCCGTACGTGCGACCCTAGTCCTCCAACCCAAAATATTCTCAGCTCAACTCCAAACCTTTTGGACCCAACCTCGCACCCTCCGAAACAAGTGAAATTCAACACTGAAATAAACAAGAACCAAATTTTGAGAAAAACTTCCAAACATAACAAATCCAAAGTTAAACGAGGAAAAACAAAACGAGTAGCGCACTCGGTCATCACACCATCATTCATTGTTGGTTTTGTACTTTTTTTCTCATATGTGTTTATGGGCTGAAACTTGTGGTTTAAGGCCATTGAAGGTAGAGGGGTTGACCACCCTTCTTTAAACCTTACTTCCTAGGCTTTTACCCTTATGTTTCCCATTTTTTCATCAACTTTTTTTTGAGCTTGTTATCATAGAATTTCAGAGGTTTTTAGAGGCTAAAAATGGTGTTTTGAAATCCCAGAAATGGAGGGGTTAGCCTCCCTCCTTGTGCTTGTTTACTAGCTTAATTTCCTCAATATTGTAGCTTACTTTTTCAAGCCTTTCCATGTGAATTTCAATCCTATTTTTGACTATTTTAGATTGTTAGTTTCATTTATGCTTTGTATAGCATGCTTCTAGTGTAATGGTCCTCATGGGTTTGGTGTTCTAGGCATTTGACATTAACTTATTTGAGTTGATGACATTTATTTAGTGCTTTCCATACTTGTTTTCATCTCTAATCACCACTGCAACCTCCCTCTAGGTATTGTTTAAGCTTGAGATAGAGATCCTTGTTCTTAATGGTTTAATCTCTTCAGAGGTTTATTACCAGAGGCATGACATCTCTTTCATGCCTAAAACAATCCTTTTGTTTGACACTTCCCTCCATTAGTGGACTTAATCTTCATTATTGGACTAAAATGGCTGATGAATGGAAAGGTAATTAAAAGAGGTAATCAAATTGGATTACGAGGTAACTTGATAATGAAATGGTTCGGGTTCAATCGAACGTTAATTGACCCCATTAAGTCTTGAGTCATTTCATACTTGTTAGTGATGAAAATGGTTCAAAAGTCAACCTCAATCACTTTCCTTGATCAATATCATGAGAGGGAGGAGATTTGTGAGTCTTTTCCTTGTCATTTATTGAGATTGTATCCCATGGCTCTTAACTCATCACACAATGAGATTGCATCGATTGATGGCTCGCAAATCAAGCCTACCTCTTTTTTGACCTGTTTGATGATAAGGAGAGGCACGGTGGACAAACATCTCCTGAAAATACTCTGTTTGTGCTCTGTTTCTTGTCTATTGTAGTAAGGCAGTACCAAACATTAGTGGTCGGCCGGCCACCTTTACTGTACGGCCGTCCACTTCTTCTAGCCGGCCAGCCACCTTTTTCTGCCAGGCAGTGTCTTTTTCTTCTGCAGAACAGTGCAGAGGCTGAGGTCAAAAAATAGTGCAATTTTTTGACTGTGCAACAGAAGCATTCTGGCAGCGAAACAGAGAGCATTTTTGAGTGGAAATCTGCATCCACGGATGAACCATCCCTCGTCTCTCGGGGCCTGTTAACATTATCTGTTAATAAATAGTATGTTGTACTTAAAAGTAGTGGACTTGTAACTAATTAGTTAACTCCTAATTTGTACTTAATTAGTTGAATAGCTAGTTAATTTTTGTTGTACTTAATTAATTAGTGAGAGTAGTTACTTCATTTTGCTTTGTAATTAATTCATTAGATTAATTAGATAGCTATTTATTTTTGCATGGTAATAATTAGCTAGCATAGTTAATTTATTTTCATTTGGTTTGTAATGGCTAGTCAATTCATAGTAATTAGTTAGAACGTTCATTCGAACCCTCTTGTGCGAGGGCAAATATGTAATAATGTGTGTATGTATTCCAACCCCACATCTTTCTCTCTTTTATTTACACGCTTATGATGGATAGTTTAGGGCATCGCATTTCGTTTAGCATTTTCCATGATTTGCATCCATTATCTTGCATACATTAGGCTCAGCGCATCATTCTAACTCACATTGTTGTTTATTACTTCTTTGAAAGCGTGCTTAAACCGCATGCTATCAAATCGATTCACATGCCATGTTAGTAGCCAAGTCTATTTAAATCGCATATTGCATGTGTTGCATTAGTGAAGTTGTATTAGTTAGGAACATGCATGCTTTCTAATTCTTTTGCTTTGTTTGGCTTGCCTTGGAGTACTAGGTGAGCACTTATTGGTTTAGCATATAGCATGTGTGTGATTGTTGCCATATCAAGAATACTTTCTATGAGGCTAAGTGCTTAAGTGATATACTTATTTGAATGGTGGTGGATGAAGGCTAATTGCTCAAATTGGGATAATTTGATTACTGTATATATGATATCGTTTTTTTTTCCTCAGTGGTATATATTCAAACACTTTTCAAAACATACATGAAATCAAAGTGTTCCAATTTTTGCAAATTAGTCTATACTTGTGCGCAACACATAGTAAATTAGCCTAATAACCGGAACAAGAGCATATAATGTAAATAAGAAACACATCACAATTAGTAGAGGCCGATCTTTGATCGGGTGAGTGGGGTGCTTAACATGACCTTCCCCTCTCATACCTAAGTTCCTGAGCCAAGACAGTTTGGTGATGACGAATAAGTGGCCTTTGTTATGAGTCTCAGGTTTCCTAAATTTCGTAAAAATATTTAGGTGGTGGCTCTGTAATCTAGCAAAGCAGTCCATTTTTGACATTCTTTATTCAAAATTAATTTTCCAAAAGATTTGTTGGATTTGGACTCATTTGCGTTTATCTATTTCACATTGCACTTGTGGAATCAGATTCAGAACCACGGGAGTCCGAACTGCAGGGCTATCGTATCCGGAAGGAGCATGAAAAGCAAGCTATAGTTTTTGGCGACTCTGCTGGGAAAAATAGAAAACTTGACTTGAAATTCATGATGTGAATTTTTATCTACATATATATGTTCTTTGCATTGCATTTGCGTTGGTGCTCTAAGTCACTTTGTTTTCCATCTGCTATTCCTGGACGATTTGCCAGAGGCTTGCCTAAAAGCTTGCCAAAATGCTGACTGGTCATGGGCTCTGCCATGTTGGGAACATAACCCTTGGATCTAGACTACCGCTGTACCGTTTGATCCTCCTTTCACTTATTGGTGTTAGGTGCGAGAGGTATATTAGGTAGTCTTGCTGAGGTACCCCCTTTGACCATTTGGCTTAGCTGCATATAGTAAGCTATAGTGATTGTTCCAAACTAGGGCAGGATGCTCACCCGTATACAGGATTGTGTGAAACCGCTTGATTGAAATAGTGAAACCCTTGTTCATGACAAAAACTAGGACAGGGTAACCTTACCCCCTCATAGAGGTGTTTTGGCACTCTCTTAACTGGTATATGCTTTACAGTGAAATTGTGCAAGAATGTGCACACCAATGGTACAATTGGTATCTATTTGAGGGCAGAATTCAGTTTGGAGTACAGTTCTATAGCTTTCATCATGACTGTGTTGATAACATCCTAGTTGAGGTGCTGTGCAGTTTTTGATTATTGTTCTTTTGCTTTATTTCTTTTGCTAAGTAGTTTAAACCATAGCTTTAAAAGGTTTTGATATCCCCCAAGTACTTTGGACCAGTGTCAGAATACTTTGTAAAGCCGGGGATCTTATTGGGGGACAACCCGTGTTTACCTCGTTATCACCAGTTGTAAGACGAAGGAGAATTAAGCAAAGTTCACTAGTCCAGTTTTTACAGCAGTCACCTCTCAGTTCACCTATATTCAGTCCAGTTCAAGCATGGTCATCTACTTCTAGTCCAGCGCAAAGACAATCACCTATCCCAATGACACAGTTTCCCCCGGTAAACCTGGAGCACTTAATACTCCAACTGCAACAAACAGTTGAGACATTACACCATGACGCAGCCCATCAAGCCAATGTTATAACTAAGCTATAGCAATAGCCTCTACATCACATGTACCCACCACGGCTATCCCTGTGCCCAGTGTCTCTGCTAATACTGCCACTACTCAAGATCCACAAACCTAGGGTAATCTGGTTTTCCTAGTCCCAGCAAAAGCCATCACAGCACAAGCTTCCAAAGTCCCGGTTTATCCAACCGAGGCACCGCTCAAATTCGAGGTGGATCCTACTGCGCTCAAAGTCAACAAACTAGAAAAGCTATTCAAAAAAGAGGAAGGAATCAACTCCATTCCAAACATAGAGGATGGATACACTAAATCGACATTTACATTACCAGAGCGATTCAAGATGCTGCACATTGACCGCTTTGATGGTTCCGGGGACCCGATGGTTCCCTTACAACTATTTTTAGATATCTTACGGCCGATGGGATTAACTAGACTGTAGAAGCTATCTCTCTCCAGTCACACCATGTCGAGTATAGCGGCCATCTAGTATACCAAGTTGGAAGATTCAGTAAAACAGAACTGGGAGGAGTTAGCCGAGTCCTTTTTCACTTAGTACTCTTACAACATGCAAATTGACGTCACAACCCGTGATCTCGAGGTGACGCGCCAAGAGCAAATGGAAGGTTTCTCCGAGTTTGTAACAAGATGGAGGGCCAAAGCGTCCATGATAACCGTTCGACCGTTAGAGAAAGATCATATCATAATGGTTGTCCAGAATCTACATGGCAATTTGTTACAGAAAATGATTGTTCTCCCCCTATTTACATTCAAAGAGCTTCATAAGATGGGGGTTCAAATCGAGCATGCCATGAAGCAAGGGATTATCACTAACGAAAAGGAGGCAGCCAAGAGGTCGTTTGTTCACAGTTCCAATGCTACCAGTGGTTGCACAACTACGAGGCCATCGGACGTAAGTGTTGTCAGCACAACAAAAACTGGTGACCCGATCGCCAACATAGGCCCACAAACATCATCCAACCCTACCCGACCTCAGGGTAGAACTTTTAACCAACTATACATGACCTTATCCAAAGCCATGTAGGTGCTAGTCAAGAAAGGGCACCTGAAACCCTTAGAACCTCACCTATTCCCTGACCTTCTTCCATCCAAGCAAAACCCTGCAAACTACTATGCTTTTCACTAGCAGCACGATCATGATCCCAACCAGTGCTTCTACTTGCGTCATGAGATTCAGGATCGCATTGACAACAAGGTCATCGCTCTACCTTAGAAGCCAAATGTAACCACAAATCCGCTCCCGGCCCATAATCAAGTCCCTTTACCTTGAAACCTCAACCTTATCCATACACTGGCCACCTCTTATGACCCCAACGTATATATTACCCCTTCCACCTACCAGAACTGACGCTGTTCATTCCTGAGGGCTTAGACTTGTGCATGATGAACACGTCTAACCTACAACCTGAGCTTTCTAGATCAGTGGTGACAACAGCCGTAGTAGAGGAGATGTGAACGTCAGAAAGATGAGGTACTGGTTTGCTATTGGAATGTCCCGAGGACTCATCTGAAAGTGAGTACAACCTGAGTTGTTATATTGTTCATACTACTCAACCCAAGCTTAAGGTGGTGCTATCAACCTCAGTGAACATTAATGTAGTTAGGGAGGATAGCCCGAGCCAAGGGTTGGACAACCTAGCAAACCTTGAAGAAGATCTAAATAACCTATAGTTCTTCGATGAGCACTGAATAGATTGACGGATAATATCGGATGGCTGAGTGATGAGCTAGGCAAGAAACAAGAAACTGGGATGCCAGAAGGAAAGAAAGCTGAGATAGTTATCGTAGCCAGGAGGGTTGATGAGAAAGGGAAACTGCTGGAGGGTGCATGTACGGGATCCCTAATGCAAGAAGTGGGTGTTGTGAACACTGTAGATACTGAACGAGAAGCTGCATTGAGGCAATTTGACAGACAAAGAATCAAAGACAGCTAGAAAATCGTAATTGCATGGCGCCCTGTGGGGGACACTTATGCTGTGAAAATGATCTAAGTAAAGCCGGATAATTATTTGTCGGCAGCCGAAGGCGAGTGGTGGGACAACAATGATTTAGGTCTGGCCCCTACTTATGAAGACTGTGGGGACTGCATCCTAGATAATTCATGGTATGTTGAGGAGATAGACCATCCTACCCGAAATAGACGGTATTTTAAGCCACCACACTTGGATCAAGGAGAGCCATCAGGAAAGGACAAGGAGGTCGAGAAACAGAAGAAGAAACAGCTAGAAGAGGAGCTAGTTCTGAAGTAGCTCAAGAAGATTCAAGCTGATATCTCTATCTGGGAACTCCTCATGGCTTCAGGGGTACACTGGTAGGCAATATTTTCAGAAATGGACAAGCTAAATTGTCCGTTGATACTACGCCCGAGCAACTTGTGGGCCTAGTGTGGACGCGCCTGAACGTCCCGGGCTCTGTGCGCGAAATTGGCGCGAAATCCTATTTTGTTCATTTGAGCTTACCACAGTTCAAACTCAATGTCACGGTTCTGAATCTGATCTCACAAAGTGCAATGCAAGACCGATAAATCACCAAAGAGTCCAAAGCCGGCAAATCGTTTTGGAAAACTGATTTTTGTAAAGAAGTGCCAAACATGGACTGCTTTGCCAGATATAGAGTCGTCACCTAAATATTTTGTTTTGGGGGAATTTAGAAAACCTTGACTCGTGCCTAAGGCCACGTGTCCGTCATCACCAAAGTTGCCTCGGCTCGGGAACTTGGGTACAAGAGGGAAAGGTCATGCAATGAGCACCCCCGCTCGCCCGATCAAAGATCGGCTTGTACTAAGCATGATATCTTGTTTTTGAAAACACATGTGTTCTTATTCTGGTTATTGAACCTAGAATTACTATGTGATGTGCACAGCATACAAGTATAGACTAGATCGCCTAAGTTGGAACAAAGCATTGCACATTTGTTTGTTTGAAATCAGTTTGAAATTTGCTACCCGCAAGTAGGCTAAATCGAGGATTTCAATGAATTGTTCCAATTCAAGCAATCCATCCTTCACCCACAGGCATTCAGGCAGTTAATCACATAAGCAGTTAGCCTCATGGCAATCATACTATCATGGCAATCAATAACACATATGTAGTATGCTGAAGCATAAACACTCACAATGTACTCCGAGCCAAAACAGAGAACTAGTTAGAAATCAATGCATGATCCTAGTTCATGTTAAGATGGCTAATGTAACACATGCGAAGATGTATCTAAAATAGGCTCGGCTATTCTAAGATGGCATATGAAATGCAACAATTGATACATGTATTCAACTTGGTATTGAAATACAATGCAATTAGTATGATGCGCCGAGCCCAGTGCATGCAAGACAGATGAATGGATACACGCATGCGAAGCATAAGGTATGCTAATTGAAAATGCCCTAAAACTAACCATCGAAAGCAGGTAAGTAAAATGGAGAAAGACAGGGGGTTGGAAGACATTCACACACTCACGCACACTTATTACAACAATGCGCCCTCTTGACGGAGGGTCCGAATGAATAATACAAACCGACTAATTAACTAACTAACAAGCTAATTAATTATTACATAACCGAATGAATAACTAGCTACAACTAATTATTACAAAACTTAATTAATTAACAAATTAACTAATTGAATTACAAATCCAAATGCTAACTAACAAGTAAGCAATAAAACTAAGCTATTCCAGCTCTGGTTGAAGGAGAAGAGGATGCATGCTCGGTTGCTGTCCCAAAAAGCTCTCCAAATGCTCTTTAGAGGCTCTGTCTGCAGGGTGTCCTTGAGAACTAGCTGCTGGATCTTACCAAAAACATGTTGGGGAGTGCACCAGTGGCCTGCCGGCCATGAGGAGCTTCTGCCGACCACCCTGCTGACCAAGAGTGCACACTGTTGGCCAACAATGGGAGGGTGCCGGCCACTAGGGTGCTGTGACACCAAGCTGCAATAGAGCACAAAACAGAGGAAAGAGAGGGTCTCCCAAGGGTATGTACGCACTATGCCACTCCATATCACCTCAAAACATCAAGGGAGAGGCATAATCGGATCCAAGACCATCAATCACGCATCTCGATGCATGATGGCCAAAGATCCAACTTGTGCCAATTCAATGTAAAATGAATGCACAAATAGACATATAAAGCCTAAAACTCTATCATGCGTCATCAAGAGTGTTGGCGACTGAGAATTGAGGCACGTTTCATCACTTGAAGTATGAAATGTCCGTCGTTTCTCGTGCTCAAATTAATACTTAATCCAAACAACAATGCAACACAAGCATGGCAAACAGGCAATATGACTTAAGCATGCAAACATGCAACTACATGGCATACTCAATGCAATGTAATATGATTAACTTAACAAAGCTAATGATATGCGAACAATGCTAATGCATACATGCACAATGCAATGCTACAAGGATAAATTAGCAATATTAGGGACATGCATACTCAATGCAAAGCAAAATAAGCATACAAGCAACATGCAAGTGAACACGCCAAATGGACTCAAACCAAAAGAGGTAGACCTTAGTCATGCCCAAATCAGTGGCCATGGCACAAAAGCGAAGGCACCAAAAGCATATATAAGCATGCACATGTAATGGCCCATCAAAGAGGCCTAAGAGCAAACCTCTCAAGAGTGTTCAAAGAGTAACCAATGTGGAAGTGTAGCAACACTAAGTGCACTGAAATGAGGTAAGAAATGATGCCAAATCATTTAATCAACACAAGTAAAGCATGCAATGGTCCTTAAGCATTAAAGCTAGCAAAGAGGATTACAAAAGAGACATGCAATACATGGCACATATGCATGAACCAAGCATGGACAGAGGTCAAATAGGTCTTAACAAAGACCAAAAACATGCTGAGATAAGGGCCCAAATACCTAGGCATGCAAGCATACAGGTTAAGCCATAAACTAGGCAACAATGCACAACACTCAAAGTACTCAAAGCATGAAAGGAGTGGGAATATAGTCATGCTATAAGCTCTAAAATAAAGTATTAAATGATACCAAATCATCTAAATAGTTCAAAGATAGCATGCATGAGTAATCAAAACACAAAGCTAGCAAGGCCAATTGCACTACAGCTATACAAAGCACGAAGCATATAGCAAAGGAAACCCAAAACAGTCTTAGAACATGTTAAAATGATACTAAAACATGCATGGAAGGGAGCCAAAACAAGCTAGCTTGAAGGGCATAAGGCATGATGCATACAAGGCAAATAAGGTGGATTACACTATACCTATTAAGACCAAGCATGGAATGACTTAAGCAACAAAAATCAGAGTTATATCATGGCATAATAACCCCAAAAACACATTGAAGTGATAGCTCGCACGCTTAGGCATGAAGGCATACGCAATGGTTCATGTTAAGGCATAAATGGGGCAAACCCTCCAACGCATTGAATGAGTGATAAATACAAGTGCATGAGCATGAAACATGGACTAAAATCACATAATAAATGATGCCAAATCATTCAAATAGTCCAAGTAATACATGGTAGTGGACTTGGTACACAAAGCTAACAAGCTAGATTGAACCAAGGCTATACAAAGCAAGTCATGCATGACCAAGACAACATAAATTAGACTTTAAACATGCTAAAACATGAAGAAAGTCCTCTCAGAGCTAAGCCAAAAGCATGCTAAAATGACATGTCAAAGCATGATGCATGTTAGGCTATTTCATGGAAATGTATTGCAAGTGCATGGAGCATGCAAGGAGCTATTAAACCAAACCCTAACAGAGGTATGACATGGTAAAACAAGCCTAAGAACATGTTGAAATGGACTCAACATAAGCTAGAATGACATGCTATTTCATGAAGCATACAAAGCTAGTCTACAAGATTTACACTACAAGTGTATAAGCCATGCATAGAGTGACCAAAGAAAGTAAAAACAGTGACATGCCTCAATAAAATAACCACAAATACATGCTAAGATACAAGCTAACACAAGCTTAGCAAACATGCTCACACATGAGGCATTCAAAGCAAGTAAACAAGACACAAGGAGAGGGGATGACCCTCTCCTATTTAAGACTCTAAAACCACCTTTCCACCACTGAAAATCCTCTGGATTTCAGTGGTAGAAAGGTCATGTAAAGGTTGCAACAAGAGCCTAAAGGGATGACCCAAAACAATGCCTAACAAGGCCTAATGAGAGGTAGATCACCCTAAACAAAAAAGTGACCTTAAACAAAATTTTTAAGCATGCAAAAACAGAACTTTTTCCAGTAGAAAGCTAAGCTTAAAACAGCATGCAAGAAGGGCTAAAAGCTTAAGCAAGAATGGGGGTTTTAAGGAATAGAAACTCACCCTTGAAGATCTTCTTTAAAGCTACAGCTCCAGCAAGTTTTCAAGCTCAAATCAACCCAAGAACACCAAAAACAACTTCAAGAAGCCTCAACAATACAAGCAAGGTGTTTGAGTGTGTTTTTGTGTACAAAAGTGAGACAAATCTACACTTTTAAGGCACAAAACAAGAACAAAAGAGTGATATAGATACAAGGCTATATGTATATCTCAAACCTCCAAATTCTGAACCTCTGAAATGAAGGAGGAGCCTCTCCTTATATAGAAGAGAGGCAATGCAAAGCTTGTTCAACAAGCTTGGAAAGGGCTTCATCCCTCCATACACGTGTATGGAGGAGGGATGAGTGAAAACCAGCTGGCTCAAAAGATCTGGAGTGAAATCTACTGAGACAAAGGGTTCTGTTGGCCATCACGTGGCGGAAGGTTTCACCGATGGCCCAGCATCATCAAGAGTGAGGACAAAAGCATGGCCAACAGGGCCAAAATGTGGTTGGCAGTGCCTCACAAGAAGCATGAAGAAAGGGCCAACACATGGTCCAAAAATGGGGCAGAAAGGATACAAGGTTTGGAAAGCTCAAACTTGTGACGTTCCGCCGCGAAAGTCGAGTACCCGACGAGCAATCGAACTTGTGGCTAGATGTACCTGCAAGCACAACCAAGTCTTGAGGACGGTCAAAAATGGGGTGTCTACACCTAGTATTTCCAAGTGGTGCCAAGCTAATGCTCACTTTCTCTGACAAAGAGTTGTCGCCGGAAGGTTCGACTCACAACAAGCCATTATACATATATGCGGAATGCAGAGAGAATTGGGTGCTAGTGGTGTTGGTAGATACTGGTTCTGCCATTAATGTATGTCCATCTCATACTGCCTATGCAGTTAGCCTTAAGCCGGCGGACTTTATTCCTACGGCCTAGGTGATACGGGCGTATGATAACACAAGCAAAAAGGTCATGGGTACAGTGAAAGTGCGAGTTCAGGTGGGCCCGTTAGACTAGGAGATCGAGTTCCACGTACTGGATGTGCCAGCCACCTTCAACTTGTTGTTAGGGAAGCCTTGGTTACATCACGTGAAGGTTGTCTCCTCCATCCTCTACCATATGTTGAAGTACCCTCATGAGCAAGGGGTAGCAACTGTTTTTGGGAACTCATCCATTCATCCACCTCCAGAGGTAACTATGCTAGTGTTAGAGATCAACCATGGCAATGAGGATGTATTCCTCTCGGGATTCACTCTGGCAGAAACTCGGGTAGTGCAAACAATTCTGGCCATGGACGAAGGCATGTACGTTAATGCCAAGTCCATCTACATCATGAATAAACTACGGCATGTTCCGAGAATGGGGCTTGGAAAGAGTGGGTGGAGAGGGGTTATAACACTAGCAGAGGTGCCACATAACCCTCATGCCTTCGAATTGGGCTTTGTACCCACCAAAGAGAACTGGCTAAGAAAATGGGAAGAAATGAGGGGTAGGTCTAAAGCCAAGAGAGTTGGAAAGCAATATGAGCTCATCCACAAGCCAACCTAAAGGATATTGAATGGCCGTTTTGTTCAAGAGGGAGAGGATTTTCCTTTTTGTGGCTTCCCTGAGCCTTGGGTCAATTCCTCGAAAAAACGCGTCCCCAGATTCGAGATCTTCTTTGATCTACAACTACAGGACAGTGATGAGGAAAGGGCTAAGCCAAGCATCAAAGCTAACTAGAGCATCAAAGCTAACTAAAGCATGAAAGAGGACTCAGACAACAACAAGGCTGAAGTAAGGGTAGCACTGGCCAATCTCCTTACAGATCCTACGGTAGACCTAGAGAACTTGGGGGATAACTTTACTGTCTCCATGATAGGGGAAGAACCAGGTGTGGACCCAACCAGTGGTATTTTGGATGCATCAAGTCTTACTTGGTCGCTAGAGGAAAGCTTTCTTTCCAGTTCTAAATTGAGTGATAAGCTAGAATCTAATTCCATTAAGTCTATAGAGTCGGGATCAAATTCAAGTTAGTCCAAGAGGTCTGAGTTTGGCATTCCCAGGGGTGGTAACCCAGATGCCAAGATCCTATCAAGGTCTTCTTTTTCTTTCTCTTGTGAGTCTGTTGTAACCGAAGAGCTGGAACTTTTGAATGAAAATGCTGCAGATTTTGTGTACATCTCTATGCCATTGGTTTATTACATTGACCAAGATTTTCAAAATTTTAATAAAAATGAAGAGGAAGAAATTCCTCTGGCTTTGAAAAACTTGATTAATCAAGAAGAGAAGAGGTATGCTAAGCCTTGTCTTGATGCAATTATTGCCATTAATGTGGGTACTGAAAAGGATCCGCATTTGGTCTAGATTGGGTCCACGTTGTCTTTAGAGGAACGCGAGTGTTTAATCACTTTATTAAAAGATTTCAAAGATGTTTTCTAGTGGTTCTACAAAGATATGCCTAGAATCGACCCTAAGATTGTATAGCACCGGATCCCTCTTGACCCTGAAGCCCGACTAGTCAAACAGAAACTGCGCACCAAGCAGATTAATGCAGGATTCTTGTTAGTATCCGAGTATCCGACCTAGTTGGCCAATATCGTCCCAGTGCTGAAGGAGGATGGCAGAATCTGGGTTTATGTTGACTTTCGAAACTTGAACAGAGCCAGTCCGAAAGATGACTTTCCTCTGCCGCATATTGATGAATTGGTAGACTTCACCTCAAGCCATGCATTGCTTTCATTTATGGATGGGTTTTCTGGGTATTACCAGATTCTGATGGCACTGGAAGACATAGAAATGACTCATTTCACCACACCATGGGGTACGTACTATTACCG